>VXAC01007291.1:312965-451265 GCA_013399225.1 Rhipidura dahli | reverse complement strand
AATTTTTTAAAAAAAAAAAAAAAAAAAAAAAAAAAAAAAAAAGGAACATTTTATTTAGAGGAGATTAGCTGTCCTTTGCAATTCCATTAAAAAAAAAAAAAGTTGTGGAATAGTAGCTTTCTTTATCTCTCATTACTTCTATAAAAAGTTTTTCTTCCTCCCATAATTATGGAAAACCTGATGCCAGAAAAAATGAACTAAACCCCACCTTGACATTTATACATTGATGCTAATCAAGGCTAATCAGGGTTGTCCCTGTAGCACATAGCAACATAATAGTTTTCCTAAACAGAAGTATACCCTACAGGTCTTAATTCATGCTTTTAGAGGCACTGACATGTTGAGTTTCATCTAGTTATGCTTTTCTGAGTTTGATTTCTACAAACTGAAATTTTATAACTAACTACGTAAACTCCTTGTTTACCTTAATTGATCTTCACAGAATCAGAGAATCACAGAATATACTGAGTTGGAAAGGACAGACAAAGATCATCGAGTCTAATTCTCATGTTGTCCATTTTTGCTTTTCTTTCCCCATGAGAATAAGGATTATGTTTGATCTCATAATTCATGAAGAGTTTTCACTGGTGCAAACTACTTCTTGACGTGCTTCCTTTTTCTTCCATGTCTATTATCTACTTTTTGTGCCCACCACTCCTTAGCCAGCTGTCAAGTAATACAGGATTAACCCTTTCCCAGACATGTTACGTAAGCAACTTTTTGCATATGATGAATGTTTCTTCAAAAAAAGTGGTATCTGTCACAAGTCTCAATATTGATCTAGCGATTGGACATGAACAGGAAGTTCCACCTGAATATGAGAAAGAACTTCTTTACTGTGCAGGTCACCGTGCATGGGAAGACATTACCCAGAGAGGTTGTTCAGTCTCCCTCACTGGAGATATTAGAGAAGAATCTGGATGCAATCCTGTGCCACGCAGTCTAGGATGACCCTGCTTGAGCAGGGAGGTTGGACCAGATGACTCACAGTGGTCCTCTCCAACCTTACATATTCTGGGATTCTGGGATTCTGTGACGTATATTAGTACAGAATTATGCTTGCTTTTCTGAAGCATGGCTTCAGGCTCATTTATGCTATTCTTTTTATAGAGCCAGATGCAAATGTAAAGTATGAGGAAAGTGCTTCATGGTACTTCATGGAAAGTATGGCTACTTTCCACACCTAGATGTTCCATGCCTACTATAAGCATTACCTACTCAAATTCACTATGGTATATCATTATCCTACGTGTTAGATACTGATGCTGAGCAGTAGAAAAATTGAAGTGTTTTCAGAAATGTATACATTTGATTTTGAGGAGTGGTTTCATTTCAAAAAATGCTTTGAAAAAATTACAACATTTTTTCCTCTTTTGAATAACAAGTCAGTATATTTACATTGATTATCAACAGTCATTTTGAACATTACTTAAATTTATTCTATAAATGTGTTTTCACTGAGATGACTGCAATATAAGTGTAAATGAAACAGGCTCTGTTGGTTTCAGAGAAATCTGGAAAGGCTCACGCTATGGTCTGTGTTGATAGCTCAGACATCACTTTCCATGGAATTTATGACAAGGTGGTGGAAAATTTTAGCTATATTTTGGCTGCTGCATCAAGGGAAAAGATTACCATTGCCAAAACCAATTCCCTCTGCAATTCTTTACCTCCGTTATCAGTACTATTCTGCCTGTAATCTGTTTTCTCTCCCCATTGTTCTGGCTGGCAAGGGAAGTACAGGTCACTCGACAGTGGCACCTGAGCACAGCTGCACAGGCTGCTCCTTGTACTGACGAGCTAATTACACAATAGTGAGAAATCTAAATGCACATTTCCTGGTGAGCTGAAAGGTATCACTTTCAACAGAAGGATAACTAACGCAGAGGGGTAATAGAATCCTTCACATTCATATCTCTCTGTAAAAGGAATTGTTGCATAAGTTGTGTCTATGGCAAAATTTGTTGAGGTCTGCTTGTTAAGCAAGATGACACAATGGGAGGAAAAATGTTTTTGTGGATACAAAAAATGTTCTGATCAAATGACATACAAGCCCCATCAATAATGGCTTGAAAGAGACTGTTTTACTGCCTGGACCAAATGTCTGTGTTTTTTGAAGACTGCTTAGCCTTAGTCACATAAAGGTGAATTACATTGTTCATGCATCTAAAAATATATTTTTCTATGCACCACTTGGCATAGATTATAACCATGGACTGAAAACATAGTCATAGTGATCTGAGGGATATTTGTTATAATTTTCTAGCTAGATAATTTGAATTTGTTTCCCAAACAGTCAGTTTCTATGGAATAAGAGAAGCTGAAAATTATTTCTCCAAATTGAAATTGGTGAAATATTTTTTTCTAAGCCACACGCACAAGTCATTATCAATTAAATTATGTTAAAAAAGAAAAAGGGTGAACTATTTTCTCACTTCTTTTTTTTCTTCATGGATTCACTTATGTTTTACAGGCAGACTGAGTGATATCCTTTACTCCTGAGTATTTATAATCATGTTGCTTAACTGAGCTGTCAATTGCTTGAAGAAATACACCAAAAGGATCTTCTAAAAACATCTAAAGCTTGGAATTTAACTGAAAGATCCTATTTCAGGGAAAAAAAAAAAGGGAGAGTTATATTGAGAGTTTTGTAAGGTAATTTTTGCAATTTAGCAAAGTCAGGTAGGTTGAAACAGAAGCATGTAGGTTCTTGTGAAGTTAATCAGTCACAATGTTTTTTGTTTGACATTCTCCAAACCAAATCTGACTTTATTTTCACTGTCCCATAAGGTTAATATACAGATTTGACTGAGGATCATTATGTGTCTTCCAAGCTGTATGTATATTACAGCTGCAAAACTATTTGTTTATCTGTCGCGTCTTCATTCGTATTTAGAACATGTCTCCGAAGGGAAGAGAGGCTGGGACTCTGGGATTTTGATTTGTCCAGATATTTTCTGTTGTACCTTTTTTAGCATTTCTTGCCAATTTAGTTTTACCGTGTAAGCAAGACACAGCAGTCACAGATGCTAAGAGAAAGTTATTTGCTTGGAAGTCCACAGTGGATTATTACAGGAAACTCTTGATATTTTCCAGGCATACAAGTTTTGGAGGTAATATAAAGAAAATAGTATCAAGAAAAGTTCTTTTGCACTTAACTACTCCAACAACATAAGTGGGAAATTGGCTTGAAGATCCAGGTACATCACGAAAAGAATGGTATCCATCTATATCAGAATCAAAACGGATGTGCTTATCTTGGTCATTACTACTGCTTACAGATGCCAGAGAGAGAGCAGACAGGAAGGTGACACATGCAGGTTTTAAGCCCCAGAGTGAAAATGCTCTCATGAAACCGTACGTAGTATGCTCTCAGAGCTTATAGAGAAAAAACCAGAATATTTAATCTTACTTTTCTTTTTCTTTCTTACATAATTTTGACAGCAAAATTTTATTATGGGAAAAAGCCAAAGTCTTTGGGATTTATTTTTGGTTTTATTCACTTTTCATGACTCTTGTCCCTTCCCTTCTGTCTTGATTTCAAAAAAGTAAAACTAAGCATAAAAATAATTTATATGTACAGTTTGTGAGAAACATTTGTTTTTCCTTTTTTTTACAGTTACTGCATATTTCTCACACACAGCCTTGCTTCATGTATTCCTTTGTCTTCAGGAGAAAAGGGCATACTGTCCCATAAAATGCCTGGTTAGCATGAGCACTTCACCTCTTAAAGCATTGCGTTAAACACCTCTCCATGGAGTAAAAGATGTTTCGGTCACAGTGGATCAGAGTTTTTCTCTTAGGAAATGCTTCATGTTACAGACATGTCTAGGAATTCCCTCCCAGCTTAAATCACCTAAAATTGTCTTTAGTATGAGCTGATATCTAATTTACCTTAAAGTTAATAGAAGTCTAGGGTTCGATGCAGTTACCTAGGCAAAGGCATTCGATATTGTCTGAGGAGCACTAGAATTTGAAGTTCCACCTGCCACCAGAAGAACACCCCTCTTTAGATCCTGTGACTTGCCACTGGTGGCATCCTCAAGGGAACCAGCACCTTAGGGCATCCGAGATGGCACTATAGCTGGAAACCTGGGTTCAGGCTACACCATCCACATCCTAAACAATACAGCCAGTGTAGTCTTGAAAGCATTTAGGTAACTAATCCCTGCATATTCACTGGGCTGTGGATTAATATCTTCTGTAATTTTTGTTCAGTAGGTCTCTATTAATGGAAGCTTAGGCATATGAATGTACATGCAAACCTCTACATTAATATGTCTTCATTTCAAACTGATTTCCATCCTGATTATTTGTCAAATACCAAATTTGAGAGGTCTCTCTGTGCCTCTCGTTTTTCTTTCAAAGGCTTAAATTAAAATTTTTAGAAATCAGTATGTGATTTCAGTATAGGACAGAAATTCTAAACCCATTTGCATTTCAGAAGGCAGTTAGGGTAGGTGTGACACATTGCCCCAGAAAGATACATCTCACTTATCTGCAGTTTAACCAAGTCTCCTTAGGAGCTGAGGTACAGTGAAAAAAATGTATCTCTCTGCAAGCAGGTAAAAAGCATTCTTTGCTCATAAAGAAAAAGTCAGCTTACAGTTCCTCAGCTGTTTTTATCTTGTAATGAGAGGAGAGGAATCAGGTCATTCAATGGGACATAAAACAATTAGGAATAGAGTTGGAGGGGTCCATTCCTGAAATTCTTCCAATCTGATTATGTAGCCAAAAATTTTAAAATTTTAAAAGCTTTCTAAAGTAATATGAAACTTCACCAGGGTTTTTCCAATGAATGTATTGAAATTAAACCTCCTAGAGCCGAATCAAAACATTAAAAAATTAAGATTTGAGGTCTCCCCCATTAAAATAAATTTTTTCCTCTTCACTTTCTTACCAGTTGTGGCAAAGTGAAGCAAAATTATGAGCAAAATTAATATAAATTAATATTAGTCTCTTAATCATAGGACAAAATTATCAGTGTAATCCTTAAATTTGCAGAATACTTAAAAGTGCACAAGGGCTCATTGATCAGCACTGAAGCTTGATTAGGTGAACATTTGAATCAGCAAAGCATTCAGGCAGAATGGGAAACTTTTAGAGTGCATGTAGTGGTGTTTTTTTCAAGTTATGTCTCAGACTCTTACAGTGATGTGCAGTAGACTGAGAGAAATTTTTTACTGTCTTGCAGAGATGATTTTCACAAGGCTCAAACTGGAGATAAAATAGATTTAAGGGGCATCCTGAACAGACACTAATTGATCATTGAGTTAATTGGAAGTGTTGAAACTATTTTAAATGATAGAAAAACTAATCAAGATTTATTAACCATAGGTAACATATCCATTTGAGAGGGCTCTGGAGAAGCAGGATAATCTGATTTGATAATTTCTTGGAGAGAGGAAGACTATTACTCACAAAAAATATCATCTCAAAATTCTCATTTGTGCTCCCATTTTAATAAGTACAGGGTTGTAGAAGTTCTGTGGTGTGTCAAACTCCGCTACTTAATCTGGACAATGTAATTCTCAAATAAACAAATTTTTAATGAACCATTTTAATCTAAGTCTGCCGATAGAGAACAGGCATGTTAGAATATTCCTATTTATAAAACTTCTCTTATCCTCTCGTTATTGCTAATGATGTGTAACATTCTGAATGTTCACACATGTGGGATTAGTGAAAAGACAATTAAAAATGCTGTTCCAGGAATACTCTCAAAAGACTGCTGCTTCCAGGCCTTTTTCCAAAAGCATCTCTGACATAGGTGACTCTAACTGATGAGTTCCTGTTCCTTGTATCTGAAGAGAAGTGCCGATTTCTTTATCACAGCACACTTTGTTGACCTTTATATATTAAAGTTGAAAAATATAGCCACTTAACATTGTTCTATTATCTAACTCTACTATTACTATTTTTTTTAATACGGTTTATGTGTTCAGTTGCATTAGATGACTTGGTCCTAGAAACTCTCTAGACTTCAAGCAGCTTTTTTTCTTCTGCTTTTGTAAGAAGCTTATAAGTTTCAGTTAGGCTTCAGGGCTCCCTTTAAAACCACAGGTATTTGGATAATCCTATAACCACTGCATCAGGAGATACAAACATCAACAAGTGGATTGAAGGATCAGATAGGTGGTTCTACTTAAGTCAGTGAAAAGTTCCTAATGGTAACTAGGAAGTTCTAGAGAATAGTAATTTATATCTTCAATATTTCAGCATCCAAAAATAAGTATTTCAAATTAGGTTCAGATATAAATGTAAAACAGGATTTAAAAAAGGGGAAAATTATGAAGGTTTTTTATGGTGTATTATTCTGGCTGTCATGATCTTTCACACCAATTCAGTGCTTTCTATATTGTGAAATATACTTTGAATATATGACTACTTGTACTAGTAGTTATCAACCATATGAAGAAATTAATCTTGTTACTACCATGGTGCAGTGACTGATTTTCAGACAGAGAAGGCAGTCTTTCCCGGGAGATGCTCAGTGTCTATAGACAATCTGCACTCTTTCTGAATGGTATTATTATTATTATTATTATTGGTAGTAGTAGTAGTGCTTTAATATTAATATTAATTTTAATATTAATATTACTATTATGATTTCAGTTATTTCTGTAATGACATACTACACTACTGAGCCTGAGGTGTGTTCATACAGGATGAAATTGGTCTCAATGTATACATCAAGTATAGCCTAACTTTATCCACTTTTCCATGAGTTATTTCTTGATGTTTTAAATTTTTTTGTTTCTTTTCTGCCTTATCAGACTGACTTGCAAACTGGGAACATGACTGCAAGGCTCTTACATAAACTTTCTTGGCAGCTTGTAACAAAATCCCTTTGTGTGAATGTTTATCTTCTTTGAGATGTTATGCACAAGTCATGAATTACAGAATTATTTTTATTTTTTGCATAGCCCTGTGGTTTTGAATTTTTTTTTAATTTTTTTCTGCTGCTGTTTATAGTTCTCATAGAACTGCAGATGTTCTTTATGTAGTTAAGTTATATTACTATAAATTAGAGAGTTACAACCAGAAAGTTAGATTTAGAAAGTATCAAGAGGTGATAGAGTCCAGATTATGTCACACTGAAGCTACTTAGCCTTAGCATTGATTTACAGAAGCTGTGGACTCAAATTTTAAGTTGGAGAGTGAAGGAATGTTTTTGCAAACATCAGATGCTGCAGCACACACAGACATACTGGCACATAGACACAGATGCAGACACACACACACACACAGTGTTTATGTCATTTATTCAATTAAAATACGTTCAGTAGCTAGAAACTTTGAAAGCAAGATTTAGGATATGACAAGTTGAGGAGAAAGGACCAAAAAACACATTCAATGGGATATGTGGAGGGCAAAGTGAAACTAGTAGATTAATTAATCAAGAAAAAAGACAGAAAGGGCTGCCAAAACACAAGTGAAAACAAGACTTGAAGAATCAGTCAGGGATGAAAGATATGGGGAGGGTCATAAGTCTTTGATTAGAATTGCTAATAAGTGATTTCTTCTGTGTTGTGAAACATATTACAATCTGTCTAGATTTAAATTAATCTAATATTTTTCTCTCAACTAGAATTGTTGAAAAATTATAGCCACAAAAACCAGGACAGTTAAATTTGAGGAGTGGTTTCTTGTAACAAGATTATGTATCTCTTACTTGGGGCACATATTCAGTTTACACTTATACAAACTGAAAAATATTCTTTACAGTTCTGAGAAGACACTGTCTGACCCCTATTGTTCTGAAGCTCTCTTAAAAATTACTGTGGTATCCTCTAGATTTTAAGATGATTCCAATACATCACACACCTTTTTCAGCATTAAAAAAATGCAATTGAATATCATTGTAGAGATAGACACATAAATTAATCAATAAAGAGAGATGAAAGCCTAAGCAATACCATCTCTTGCTCATAACCTCTCTTACTGCAAGTAAAATTATGAGTAATAGTTTGCACAAATTAAATTCCTGTACATTTTAATAAGCTGAATTTACAGCTCAAAAATTATAGCTTCTCTTTCCAGCGTTTAATTTGTGGAAATCTTTTTTTGTCATTATATGTGCACATACAGTGTACATGGAGTTCTTGAATAACAGCATTTGTATCTTGGAGAATAAATATTTAATAATCTTGTTTAAAAGTGAGTTGCAGCAGGTAATAAAAAAAAAAAGAAATGTGTAAATAAACTAACGGACTCTTGCAACAACTAAGATAGCCCACAGATATCTGATTGTGAGCCTGCATAATTGTCTTTGTACAATCTAATTCTGGATGTCACTAAACCAAGATTTACTAGATTAATTTTTTAGTCATCAAAAAATGTTTGGTTTAACCTTGAGGTTTTAGCAAGGAACTTTTAAAAAAAGTTTTTATAAATAAAATTTCTGAAAGTTTAATTTTGAACAGTCTGAACATCATAAAACATCTTTTTTTTTTTTAATATGTCAGTACAGAAAAGACAGTGTTACATTTTAAGTCAAGCTAGCCAAGTTAAGCAAGTACTTAGACTTTATGCATGAGAGTAGTCCAGACAGATAATAATTAATTCACTACTGAATTAGCTTTGATACACCTTTCTTGAATTTGGAAGATCATGGATGTGGTTTCAGTGGTGCACTATATGGAAAAGTTTTTGGTAGATTCTCCTTAAAACTCTGGCTAACCCTTTCATAGCCCATCACATTACATTAAATGGTATAGAACAGCAAATAAGACTACAAAACATGATAATGAGTATTCTAAAGTATACTATTCCTTTACTTTCATGAATTTACCTTCTGTTGAGTCCATGTGGTGATAGCTTTGCAAATTTCAGATGACCAGTCTTCATGAAAACGTAGTCCATGGTAATAGGATGTATACGAAGAAACTGACTATATAAAGGACTCAAAGTAGTGACCACTACATGCCATACAAGAATATGTAAGAATTTCTGTTCTGTTTTATATCGCTTCTCAAAAATCCTTCAGGTATATAAAAAGTTTTCTTCTACCTCCGCTCTGGGAAAAGTATAGCTGTCATGGTTTTGTCCAAATATTAGCTTTATTTCCTGGGAAGTTTAATGCTGAAAATGTGTAAGAAATGCAGATAATATGTTGGGCTGAACTTCTATGTAACTTCTTGCTGTAAAAATAAGCAACTGAAGTCATCCCGATATCAAGATTTCCATACTAAACTCCCCATCATCTTATAAACTTAATATAGTCAGGTAAAATTTCCACATGGAAAAGCAGCTAAAACTCTGATTAACCATAAAAGAGTTCCTTATCTTCCAGTAGCATTGTTTACAGGCACATGATTGGTTTCATTGTTTGGTACTGCATAAAGCATGTATTTCAGTACTGGATCAAAGACATGTCTCACTTTGGAACAAACAATTATAATTATGATCAGACTTTAAAATTGAAAATTGAGTATCAATAAAATAGAATGTTGTTTATATGTAGAGAAGATATTTCTATTATTAGCTAATTGTCAAACTTAAGTTTATATGGATGTTAGTTACCAAACAGAATAGTCCATTTTGTTAAATTTTACAGTTCTTCATCTGAAATACCTATTAAATGGTAACTGATTTCAAGACAACGAGCAAATAAGAAAAGAAACAAAATTCTAAATTTTTTTAAGAAGTTAATACTAATTTCATATGAATATGAGAAAATATATGCTATTTTACTTTGCTTATTTTATTTCTCTATATTTAAAAATCACAGTAGGTCAGAAAAAATTACGTGGCAAACACTTCAAAAGTTCCCTGGTTCTGGGAGGTGAATTTTTTGTTTTACAGTTATGTGATTTTTATTGGGAAAATAATACACAACAAAATCAAAATAAAAGCAGGACATTAAAAAAAAAAAAAAAAACTCTCAGGAAAATGCAGTGCCAAATACAAAAGTATCAATGCTAAATTTGCCTCTGGTTTTTTTATGAAGAAAATAGTTTGAAGCCAAAACACCTTGAGAATATAAAGTAAACAAGGATTAAAATGTTAATCAGTAACCATTCTGAAAGAAAGCAGATGGACAAGATCAAGAGTGGAAGAGAATACTGTAATAACCTTTTATTTATGGCATTGAGATGATGTTGTTCCTTAATCCTTTTAGACATTTATCCCTAAATTACATTTGCATCTTATAATTGTACCTAATTTGTCATAAAAAATTTCCTGGATAAAAATACAAAAATATAATAAATATCTGGTGCTGAATAAAACAAGTGAATCAGAACACTTTGAGAAGGAGAAAAGACAGTTTTCTGACAGTACTTTAGAGGCGCTAAAGTAATTCAAAAATATATTAACTTACCTATAAGAAAATAGAATTGCAGTCAAATCCATCTCTGTGAAATAAAATCTTTCTGATTTGATTGTCTCAGTCAGAATGAAAAGATAGAAAGGACATAAAATTTCATAATTTTCAAAAACCAGCCACTGTCGCTACCTTTGTCTCTTGTGACTCCTCTAATGTTTGGGTTTTTTTTTTTCTCAAAATGCACCCTTGGTTTAAATCTTCATCTCCATATAAAAGCTGGGCTCAATCCTTCGTGCTTACACTTTTCAACTTTCATTGACTGTATTCACTTCTTATAAGATTTACATTTTATCAAGTAAGAAGAATTATGAATTAAAAATATCCCTAGAATCTATGTTATTTTGGTTAAATATTTACTAATTTATATAGCTTGCCTTAGGTCAAGAAGCAACTTGCTTAATTCCCAGTCCAATAGTCATTTCAGCAGACAGGTTTTTGACAGAACAGTTTGGTAACTAAAGAGAATATCATATTTAATCCAACCTTTAATTCAACCTCCAAGAACACTACAGGCGTGCCTTTAGTACATCATGCAAACATTACATTGCTCATCTGTCTCTCTTACAGTGCTTCATATCAGATGACATTTTCTGTTCTCTTAAAGCTTATATTGAGCTTATGTTCCCCATACTGTTTTTACACTTCAACTTACCATCATGATCTTACCTTTGGTTCCACCCAAGACAGTCACTGAGGAATGACTACAGTTGATTTTTTTTGTTGGATATATACTTTATAGCAAAGTATATAGACACAGTCTAAAAGTTCTGGTGTTGTAAGTACCATGAAAACTGAAAGCAAACTTTGTATGAGCTATTTCTATGTGCAGTTTAGAAAAGTGAGGATGCAATCAGAGGAAACTCTTTGGAAAAGCTATAAAGACCTAGAGCCTTGTAATTGAGTAAACCAGTTTGCCACGAGAACATTAGTTCAGAGTGATATGGGCTTTTAGTTTAGTAAAAGACACTAATCATACTAAGCGTTATTTAGAAATATTACAGGAAGAAAGATGACCATACAGTTTATTCAGATACGCCACTGAGTAATTTCAGTATGATTTGGAAGATAGTTAGCAATAGTCACATTAAAGTGTTTTCAGGACCAAAATTATACTTTAATATCCAAAGTGCCTAAAGCCCAAACTGAAATAAAATCTAGGTTATAGACTAGGTGATCACTGCAAATCTTTTCAAGACCAGGACAAACCAGCAAACCAAGTCATATCCTCCCTTATTTGTGTCACTTGCTCTGCGATTTGATTTGTATATAATAGTAAATTGCTGTATTTTCATTACCAGTTTTCTGCCCCAGAGGTATTTTCTTTATTGGACAGCTTAATATTAGTTTAAGGAACCCTGACATAACATCATCAAATATTAGGACAAAAGATTTAACTTCCTTTGAAAGTTGCACATTGTTCTCAAGGTCACTATGAGATCTGGCAACAAAATGTTCAGCATACTTATGCAATCCTCCATTCCTGGTTTTCTCCATGCCTGTAGACATAAATAAGGGATAGGCATGTTATCTCTAAAAGAGTTTGGAGTTTAGAGCAGATACAATTGCCTTTATTGCCTGACTTGCAGATCAAGACTGATTGCAAGCTAACCATTGGAGAGTTTCCCTTCTAATTTAACAGCTTTGGTGTCAGGCACAAATCACTGATAAGAAATTGTTACCATATATCTGATGAGAATCATCACTTCTGTAATTGACAAAGGGTTAGTTCTTTTGGAACATGTTGCTTACCTTTGTTTGCTTTATTTTCTCATCAAACATGACCTTAGTCAGCTGAAAAAACACAATGTTCATGCTTAGGAAAGTGTGTGTGCATTTGTAATTCCATAGCCAGGTTTTGGACAGTAAGTTTGAAATGTATATGAAATTTAATGCTAGCATCAAGAGGAAAAAATTGTATAACCCATAAGTAGCAGGAAAGAGCTCAAGTAGTAGGAAAGCAATGTTTGTTTTTTGTTTTTTTGAGGGTTATTTTAAAGTCAAATGAACATTCAGATAAAATATTCAAAGTACTCCTAGTTTGATAAGAACAACTGCATTTGTATTGCTTACTCCAAAGAGAGTCAATAAACACATATCTGACATCTTAAGACTACTCAGGAGTATTTTCAATATTTTTCCATCAATATTGAAGTAATATCATCATCAGAATTTAAAGCAGAAAAATTGTTTTCCTAGAAGTTCTTTTTGAAACCAGGTTCATCAATATTTTGCATCAAGCTGAGAAGAGTTTTTCATCTTTATTTAGTAGCTGTCATAGAAAAAATATTGCCCCAGTGAAATCATATTTATATTAAAAAAATAGACTTTCAAAAAGCCCCACAATTTCAACTTCATTTAAACATTATATACATGAAACAGTAACATATTTCATCCTCTAGTTTCTGTATACCACAATAAATTCAAATTGATTTGGAAAATTTTCCATCAATGACTGAAAATAGGTAGAGAAATATATGAACAGACATCTCTTTTTGGGTTTTCTGCATTTCTTTACTGTTGAAACAAACAAAATTAAATGTTTATACTTGTTCATTAATAATTTCTCCATTAGAAATATTTGATCATTTACCTTCAAAGCATTTGTAAAGTATCCAGAAATAAATATGACAATAAAATTCCACCAGTAATAACCTGGTAGAAAATATCAACTGACATATCCATTCAAGGTTTTTTGTTATTTTACTTGCCATATTATTCACTAAGACCACTGATGGTTGAGATAAATTTTCTGCACTTCATTACTACTGCAAACTGCCAACTTGATGCAAAGTTTTTGCTTGCACCCTCAGTTTTTAAAAAAGAGAAGAATAATGTTTCTTAGCCTAAAGACCAGGTGGTTCAGTCTGGTTTACCTCCATACCTGTTCACCTCAGTACTGCTCTGCAGTCTTTCCTTGTTTGCAGGAAAACCATTTGATCCAAAGCTGTATCATAGCATCTATTCAGGAAGCTGCAATATTTGCCTCATTCAACCTTATAAATAAAGCAATCTTCCTTTTTCTGGGCATCTGTTTTTGTTTGTCTGTTCCAACCTTGAGTTTTTTGACAACTCTTCTCCTCTCTTGTCTGTTCCAAAGAGAGCTTTAAAGTAGTAAGCATTACCTAATTTTGAAACTCTACTCCACTGTGGTGGGTTGACCTTGTCTGGCCACCAGGTGCCCACAAAGCCACTCTATCACTCCCATACTAAGCAGAACAGGATGAGGACAAAATGAGATGGAAAAAACCCTCATGGCTCAAGATGAGGGCAGTTTAATAAATCAAAAGCAAAGACTTTGTGTGGATAAAAAGCAAAAAAATTATTCCCTACTTCCCAGCAGCATGTGATGTCTAACCAGTTCCTGGGAAGCAGAGCTTCAGCATACGTAGCTGGTGCTTCAGAAGACATCATAATAATGAATGCACGCAAGCCCACATCTCCTTTTTCTCTGAGCTCTCGTTACTAAGCAGATGCCAAGTGTTATGGAATATCCAATTGGTCAGTTTGGGTCACCTGTCTTGGCTGTCCCCTCCCTAGGTCTTGCCTACCCTCAGCCTAATGGTGAGGAGGGAGTGTCAGAGAGACAGCCTTGGTGCTATGCCAGCCCTGCTCAGCAGCAGCCAAAACACCAGTGTGTTATCAACACCTTTCCAGCACCAACACACAGCACAGCACTGTGAGGGCTCCTATGAGGAAAATTAACTCCATCTCAACCAGACCCAATACACCCACAAACTGACCTGTAAAGTTTCATCATCACTCATCACACTTAGAGGCTGACAGCCTGCAATTTCATGTCTGCAAAATATTGTTAAAGCCCTTGAGGAGTCAAAACATGTTCTTCAAAATACAGGCATCACTGATGACCTCCAAGAATGAAATGTAATGAAAGAACCAAGACATATTACCAAGCCTAACAAGGAAAGGATGCACTTATGTACCTATTTTCAAAAATTCTCACAGCTTCTTGTCGGAAGCAGTCCAGAGAAGCTGTCAGCATGTAGTAAGTTTTGAGATCTTTATCCTGCTTCTCAGAAGAGAGGCTTCTGATCGACTGGGGTTTACTGTAATCCTGTGCATATAAGCTAAACATACAAGTGCTTTTAGCATTAACAACCTCTGCCACATAAAGAAAGATAAGGTTCAGTGTTATATTAAATATTCCTGATGAATAAGACAGTTTTGATTGTCCTACTATCTAGTTAATAAGACTTCAAAATATTTTAATCTCTAAGTTCCATGTTTGAAGAGAAAAATTTTGCACTATACAAATTTTTTTATTTATTCTCTCCACTTTATGGCAAAACAGCCATCTAAACTAGGAACATGAATTGAAGTAGTTTCTGTGTGTTTCTTAAATATCTTTTCGAGGGTATGTGAAGATGACCTTGAAACTAATATTAGCTGGGAAAGTAGTCATTAATAAATGGGCTAGATAACTTCAAAAAGGTTCCCTACCAGACATATTATCATGTTTATGCTAAATAGCCAAATAAACACATGTTAGACCTAATGATGGAATCATGCATGCTTCACTAAGACCACAGGCCTGCCAAAGTCATTACAAATTACAATAGGGATGAAACCACCCTGAAATGACTGGTTGCCAGACATAATTGGACCTAGTAGCTATTGTAGAAGATTATCATCATATTGTTCCATTTTCCGTATCTTAATGAGAAGGTCGGAGGTGAGGGAGAGAGGGGGTATTAGAGTAATTCTATCAAAAGAGTGTGAATTATTGGTGCAGGAAAGATATGCATTCTATTTACACAATGATTTCCCACAGAGTGACTGCTCGAGTCAGCTCTGTGCCACCTTAAGAAGCTATGAAGGCAAGATGTAGGTAACTGTGTGTCAGGATTTGATAATAATTAATAACTTTTACTGCCAAGATTTTTTGATACACTGACAAAACATTATGTTTTTTATACATAAGGTTGCATTTTTTATATGGAAAAGTATGCAGCATGACACAGAGTGCAGAATCTGAGCTCAAAATGCAGCAACTCCAAAGCCAGGAGTAGACATGTAAGATATTGTTCCCTGTAGAGGCTACATCTGTTTCAGCACAACTAAATCCTTTAGGAGTGTCCTCTGACACTGAGGTCACCTTGAATGCTCTCACCCACACTCATACATTTCAATTTACTCGTCCTTGCAAAAGGTCACAGGCATGTCCTAGCTCACCGTTCATTCATTTGGGAAGAAGTTAACTGATTAGGACCTAGTAGATGATAGCTGAACAATTTTATGTTATAGGAAAAATGTGACCATTTTCCATTGTAAATGTCACTCCCATAATGAAAAATGCAGACAGTATGTTGCATTTTATATTATACTGCATATGCAGTATGCATACATGCAGACAGTATGTTTCAAACCCACAAATGTTAGGGAAATGCATGATGAAGTAAGCTTGTATCCATACTTTCTGCAGTTACATCTAGCTGGAGAAGTACCTAATTGCCTGCTGTGAAAATTATTTTCCAGTTATTAAGACAGAGATGTAAGATCATTTTATTTCTGAACAACTGTCCACATACTACTGTTTGAGGCACTTAAATTGTGCTTTTATAGACAGGTAAGTCTTCCTTCTTAGGCTGCTCAGGGTCTGATACTGGTGGTTTTGGCCTAAATCCTATCTTGGTGGAACAGTCTTATAAGCAGAATTTCCAGATATTGCTACACATGCTAGGCAGCCTCAATGAAACAAAAACTATCCAAACCAATAGGTTATCTTAACTTCAGAAAAAAATGTAAGAGAAAACACTACACTGGACTCAGGAAGGAAAAATCCATGTCTACTTGCACATTTTCTGTTCATACCTATGAAACTTCTTATTTTTGAAATAAAATGAAAAATTGTATTAAATTTTTGAACTCAACAGATTTTTCCATTGTTTGGGTAAATTTATTACTATATTTGTTATAAAGAAAAAAAATCTAGCTAAGGCTGGTAGATTGAATTAGCAGGTTGCCTGTTTCATCATATATCCGGCTGTTTATCTATTTATAATGATCTCACAGTCAAAAGAGTTTACTCAATTATAAGCAATTTAATTGCATTAGAATCCTAATTTACTTATTTTTATTAATATAAGTCTAAAAATAGTTGAGATTATTTTCATGTTTACTTCCAGGTCTCCTAAAGCTGGATCAGACCTGTGGTATTGCATAAGTAAATAAATTATTTCTCTTCTCTTAGCTAAAGAAAATCTACAACTGGAAAAACTAATTTGCTGCCTTTAAACCTAATTCAGAGAATCGGTTTTTTTTAAAACTTACAAACAGATTTAGGGCTTTTCATGTACAGGGTAGTGTTTCTCTTTCCTTGTTATTATGACATCATAGAGGACAGCTGAATCCTCATATCAATTCAGTAGCCCTCCTACATAGCCAGACTGAAATGTCAACATACTCTAAGAATATACTTAAAATTGTTTAAAAAAAAGGCAAAATATTCTGGAGCATACTCAATAAAATATTTAATTATTTATTTACCTTTACGTGAAACACAAAGAAATAAAAAAGGAGAATAATATTTAAGAGATATAATCTGAAAATAGTAATATTAATTTTATCAATATTTATCAATGTTAAAAAAGATTAATCTGAAAATATACTCCAGTCTTAGAAATATTTCAGATTTGTTGAGTAAGGTAAAGCTGCTCAAACGAATACTCTAGGTCTGACCTCATAAATATTGAGTCTTTTAGCTGAAATCCGTTTTCCTGTGCTGATGAATACATAAACATTTTACCTCATACACAAGTAATTAAGATAATTAGTGTCATGTTTATGATCTAATAGATCAGAGGTAATGCAAGAAGCTAGTATGAATTATGAAAGAACAAACTAATAATCTAATGATGACATTCTTTACCTATATCAGCATGATACTGAACATTTCAAAAGCCACCTCACTGACAGATTTGCCATGACTTATCTTCTTTCTTTTGCCATTCTATTGGAAGCTACATCCTAATAAAAGTGAGTAAGTATGGATCCATGTTTGGTTAACACTGAGACAACGAGGCAGATTAACAAAAGGACTTCAACTTTCAGACCGTTAATGTGTCATTTTTTACAGCAAATATTTCATCAGCGGAAAATTTGTAAACCTGAGTTAGCACAGTGCTGTTGAGAGCACAAGTTCCTTATATTATTACTAATCATTGTTTCCAGTGATTCACTACTCTTGAATATGTGCATCAGTTTCAGCCAAAACAAAACCACTACTATGCAGAATAAAGTCTGATCTGCAGACTCCATCACAGCACATCTCAATAGACTGTTAATTAATTAATTCCTTTAGACAGGACGGGACAAATGTACACCATACCTATAGTTGCAGAAAATACAACAATTTTGCTAATCAAGCACTTGTGGGTAAAATTCTGTCTGCGTGTAGGACTGCTGAGGTGAAAATGTTTTCAATAGTTCTTCATATTATTGTTGCCAACCGTAGAACATAAGGACTTTTAGAGAGGACCATGGTCTCAATTTTGCTAATTAAACTACTCAAGTACAAGGAAGGAAGTGGAAGAGATGGAGGAGTGTCATTGATGAAATGAGTCTTCTCTGAAAGGATCCTTTCTATGATAAATTAATAGGTATGCTCACTGCACAGACCAGATTGTGTAATCAAGTCAAAAATTCAACCAGGATATGAGGAATTCAACTTGGTTTAGTGTGAGAAAGTAGATAACAAGTATTGTAATTTTCCAGAAGATATTTTCAAAGTATTGTCTAGTTTAATGTCACCTTTTTTTCCTAAGAAATTTTAGTATGGGAGAAAATAAAATGGAAAAAGTGTATATAGTTCTACAGGGCTACAGTTTCTGCAGTTATGAGTAAAAATACCCCATACTTTTATAAGCATAATTAAAAAAAAAAAAAAAGTCGTGAGTGGGAAGGTGAAAACTCAGAACTAGAAAGAAAATTATGCAACCTTCATTAGGAGTTCCCAAAATAAAAACAGGCCTATTAAAATAATCCCGGTATCTTTGAAATTTCTCAGGTTTTCCGCAACCAAAGTAATTTAATCAATACTACTGAGAAAAATAAGCGGAGTTTACTCAGCACATGCTGTCCATGTAATTAGAAAAGGTTAATCAGCTTTACTACTTATTAAGACACACAGAACAAGATATTTGCAGGAAAGAAGCTCTTAACGACTTCAAAAAGCTGTCTCTTGGGGAAACTTACAGATTTCAATTTTATGAAACTACCTTTTTGCTAAAAATACTATCTCAGAACTACATGCAAAAGGAACAAGTTTTCCAAACAGTTTTGTGTAGAGTATGCATACTGTTTTGTTTCTGTTTTGGTGTTTAATGAGTTGTTATTCTCTCATGAAAACTTTTTCCAGAATTTTTGTTTTCATTGACTACTCAATTTTAGTAAATGACACTTCAAATAAAGAAATACATCATTATTTTTATACCATGCATGATTGAAAAAATGGCATCAGCTGTAGCAGTGTGGACCTTGTGTGAATTCATTAGATATAGATGAGAAATTGTACAGAAGGTAAATTGTTAAAGTAATTGAGATCTATTTTAATCAAATTATAAAAATATTAGCATTGTTCCAGAATTTTGTAGACAAAATATACATAATGTAAAGTCTGAAGTGCTCCCTAAATGTATCTTTCTAAATCACAAGGCCTTGTCTGGAGCATAAAAAGCATATGAAGCCTACTATTCTTCAATTAATCCTATTAAAAATATTTTTAATTATGTTGGTTGGAAAAAATAATTTTAAAAAATAAAATATCAAAATTGAGACAACAAAAATGTTTTACTGGTGAAATACTCATGGTGTATTACATGAAATAATTGCTTATGGCAAGATTAGACAAATGGTTTTGATTTCTGAAACTCCTCTATAATATATTCAATTCAAAATCATAAGAATTTCTTTTTCTTGAGAAGGTAAATGTCTACATTCTAACACCTAAGTATTTAGGCATTAAATAAATATTTTACCACCTAAGTTACAGAACTTCATCCTAAGCAGAAATTGTATAGTGTTCTGAGCAGGACCCAATAAAAGCTGTAGAAAACTGAGGTATGTCTTAGGCAAAGATAAAGTGTTTAAGCCTTTCCTGTCTATGTTTAATTTTAGATAGACAGAAATATGCATCACATTTTTTTTTCACATGGTGAAACCAATCTCCTGCAGCAGGTTAATCGATTTTACCACAAGGAAAGCAATAATGATTCAATGAGAATTCAAAACTTTGGCATTTTGACTCATGCCTGTCTTTTGTTAAAGACCCCTTCCACAAGAATTTTCTTTCAGTCTTCTGGTTTTGAGATTCATGATGTCTTAGATCATGAATAAATTGATGTTGAAGACAACCAAGGCTCTGAAAGGAAAACTTTCCTTACAAGGAGTAATGTTAATTTAAAAAATACTAACCAAAGAAAACATTAAAAATACATACAAAACCCCCCATATTTTTAGTCAATTTAGATATACAAAGAAATTATAAAGTAACCTGAAAAAAACACCAATTATAAATATTTCATGGCAACAGGATCATGGAGTGCTCCCTATTACAGTTTAATATTGATCAACCTATAGAAAATGGTGCCAAAACTATTATCATCCCAGTAAAAAGGAAATATTATTATTTTTGTATGATTCTGTGATGTTTACCATGCAGTTGCCAGATCACTTGGAAAAAAAAATCCTCTCAAAACTGTGAGGTTTTGAGAACTGTTAGGTTCCTGGGGGGGTAACAGGAAGTGTTTCCTGAGGCTCAAATGAGGAAACCTGAGGTTCAAATGAGGAAACCTGTGAACAGGCCTCAGAAAGAATATAAAATCTAACCTCTGTAGCCCTTACAATTGCATTTACAGTGAATGCTGTTGGTGAGCAACTAATCATTTTCCATCAAACTAATATCCAGTGCAGGGTTGACCTAGGTTAGATACAATATATATTTCATGCTAGTGTTTATTTACACTACAGTTTTCTTAACAAGATTGAGTTAGTATAGTGGCACTTCTGCACTGAGAAAGTAAAGTGGGAGTAGGAAATGGTTAATTAAAAGTAATACCCTTTTTCTTAGTTTTTTAATTGATAAAGTAACAGCTGGCTACAACAGCTGCCAGTGTTCTGATTTTTGGACAGATGTGTTTTCCATGCACTTTTAAGTTCACAAAGACAGATGCTTCCCATGGCTGCTTGAAAAATTTGTTCACGTTCGTTATTCTGTGATTTGCTTTGAGCTTAGGCTTTAATTGTGAACCTTTCATTGTTTATATTTATAAAGTTGTCAGGCAAGACAAGACATTTTAGGTTTAAAATTGGATTCACTTTGACATCACATTGCTATTTTTCATGTATTTTCCATTTAGACTCAAGAGTAAAATTATCCCATGTGGCACTGTACTTGCATGTGTGTGATGTGTACCTCCATAGATAAAGATATAAAAATCAATGTTACACGTAAATACCTATTAAAATTTAGAAATAAATTTGTTTTAGAAAGGTCTATGTTCCCAGTTTCAGTCATGTTGAGGAAAATTTGAGTATATATATTTGCTCACATGAAGGTTGGACTACTTCCTAGAATTGTACTGGAAAACTGGTAAAAAAAACAAACTACAGGATAGAGTTCTAAAATTTTCTGGTCCTAATCTTGATCTTACGAAATGCTGAGCATGCTGTCACTGATCCAAGAAAATAATTAGGCCCAGCAATTACAACAACTGTTTAGCCTCAAGGATGAGAGAGTTGTCTCCTTGCATTCAGCTGGACAGTTCCAATGTTTTCCTCTGAGTCCAAAAGTAGTTGCTTTGCTGGAAAGAGTTCAGAGCACTTAGCATATTGTTAGATAGGCACTTAAATGAACCACAGATTGATCTTGTCCTCATGTTTAGGGCTGTGCAACTCATTATTTTTCAGCATAGGCTGAAGTGATGACAGACAATTAAAGAGAGGTAATTGCAGTGAACTCTGCATATTTCATATGTGGTGGGACATAAGGAGAAGCTGGGTTCCCAAAGTTTGTTGCCAGAGCTCTGGTATAGAGGTAGTTAAGACAAAAAATGTCAGACCACACCCTTCTCAGTGAGAACAGCACATCCATATAAAATTATTTTGGCTGTGCTGAAAGAAGAATTAAGCACAGTCTTTTGCCCGCATAGCAAAGGAAATAAAGATTAAACAATTTAATCTTTATGATTTTATGTGTATGTTCTATTTAATTACTCATTCTGTTCAAGAAATTTACAGCATGTATGTCCTCAACTATTAATAATATCTTATCTACCTGGTCAAGGTGTAGAGTAAGAATGACACAGAATAATTAAAATACCTCAGATTTTAAATATTTAATGGTCATACCTGATGAAGAATACCTGATTCACACAGTTTTCAAAGAAACACGTTTGCACTACTAAAGTAATGAAGGCATTTGATCACTGAATCCTTTTATGGAAAATATATATAAGCTTCCTAGCTTGACCTTAAGCTGTTTTTATTTCTACTTTCATGTACTTTGTCAATTAATAAATGTATCATAGTATATATGCCTAAATTGTATCCCTGTGACCTATGTATTGCATACTAAATTTTTAATTTCCTGTTATCTTCTACAGTCCACTGTTTATGTGTTTTGAGCCTTGTACTCTCTTCATGGCTTGGAGGAATGGTGTGTCTTGTATTTTTAATCAATTTTTTGTGTTTCTTGGGGTCTCAGGAATGATATTGTTAAAATATATCCAATGTGCATTTAGTCAAGTCTGCTGATCCTGACTGGGGACAGTATCAGACAGAATGCAAAATGCAAATTCCTAGTAGTAGTCGTGAAAAAAAAATTCTGTCTTCCCCCATAGCAGCTTAATGCTGGCCTTAAAAATTAATTAAAATTCTGAAAGTCTGTCATTTAAAGCTTTCCAAAAGTTATGTTCTGCTCCCAATTATCTTTCTGCTTTGAATTGCTTTAATTCATACTTACTTGGATATATCAAAATACTTTTTTTCTTCTTCTTCTTTTTAAACATTTCATCTCAAAGCATTTCCATGTGTTGAGTATGTACTGAGGAACAAAGGATTTATGACCTTTGAATTTGCCTCAGTGACCTTTGTCAAGAGTATTTTTATGTGTAGTAAGGTCTCCTGATCAACCTTCTCTATCATTATGTCCAATAGTTCTTGTGGCACTTCATTTGGGTACTTCCTAGAAATTTCTTTCACATCTGTCTTAATTGATACCTTCTCTTCTTTCATATCTAGTCTCAGGATCTTTCCTTGACCTTTCCTGAGACAGACTGAGAATTTTTTCCTGTTGTCCTCCAGATAACACCATATGATAGATAATCCTTCATACTTTGCAATAATTAGATAGAAAGTACTTTAGTTTATTTTTCAGAAAGTTCCATTTTTCATAAAAGTTCACAAGGCCAAATTAGTAAATAAATAAATAAAAGAAGAGGAAATACTCCTGCATAAATAATCAGTACAAGTGAAATATTTTAAAGGCAACCTTGTGCCAGTCTTTCAACATCACACTGCTTTTCCCCCAGTTCCTCTCCTGGTTAGGCTCTACTGAATAATGAGACAGATTTAATCTCTCTGGAGATACTGGTTCATATAAAAGAGTATAATGATGAGATAGCCATGTTATGTGAAGCAGCATATCAATAACAAATTTATACATACATTGGGGTTTCTGTGTTTTTTTGGTTGTTTTTTTTGGGGTTTTTTTTTTTTTTGNTATGCATTCAAAACTAATTTTGTTGCAGGTTGTATGATACAGCTCTTTGTTATTTTCTTAGATCCACATGTGCTTGTTCTCTACCAGTGAGTTTTTGACTTGCAGAGTGGTTATATTAAAATATACTCTTTACTNTTTTTTTTTTTTTTATGATTTATTTGGTTTTTAAAGACAGCTTTTTAATTTGTTTCCATTTATGCATTTTTATATTGCACATGTTTATCCTGGTTACATGTATCTAACACAAGTGTGGAGAAAACATTATTTAATCATAATGGCACCTTGATAGAAGCACAGAACTAAAAAATCTTTAAGGGGTTCATTCAATTTTAAAAAACTGGAATTTATTTCCCAAGTAGTTAACTAAGGCGATCTAATTACTTTTTCTTATCTGACTAAGGACAATAATAAATAGGGGAGGACTGGGAACCTTAGGAACCATGAACATGGAGAAATATGTGTGAATTTAGAGGATTGAAGGAGTAACAAATCATATCACTAGTACTTTTACTTGCAAGTATGGGCAGTGGTAATTTAAGAGTTGTTAAAGGGGTTATAGACATTTCATAACTTCACTCAGCACACTTTCCCTGGTACAAATCAGGTGATTCTGCAAATATCTTACTCCTTCCACCATTCAAAATTTTCTTTTCACTTTTCATAGAGCAGGTGAAGGATTTCATTCCTTGACTGTTTTTTTTTCTTTTCTTGCCTTTTTCCTACCTTTATTTTTTTGTGTATTAACTGAGAAGAGTACCTTAGACAAGAATAGTTTAAAATATTTTGACTTAAGATGTCTGACTGTTCTATGTATTTGAATTCAGCATGTAACTTTATGTCCTTGCAGCACACATTGTTGAATTTTACAAGCACTAAAGAGCATTGAACCACTAGGTTAATGTTCCCACAGACATGGAACATTAGATTACTATTTCAAAAAGCATTACCTACCATTTGGTATGCTCAGACAGCCATGTGTACCTAAATTGGTAACTAGTGTTTGGCTCAATTTACGCAAAGTAATCAAAATTTGCTCATTCAATGCATTTCCTGGCAACTACAATGACTCATTAGTAAATTGTCTGCCTATAAGCACTCCAAAAGCATGGCTTCTTCCCAAAATTGTTTGCATTACCTGGATTACCTTTAAACTTAAATAGGCATAAATTTCATAAAATACCAAGAAATGGAGTCAGGTTCATTAGGTGAATCATATTATAACACACCTTTATGGATGCACAGTTTGGGGGAACAAATGGATAGCCCAGTTCATGCAATTTCAGAGAAAAGGAGGGTTCACACAGTGTTCTTCCCTGAATCTAGAAAGCTCTTTCTCTGGGTAGAAAATACATACAATAAAATAGTCCTTTACTACACTTCCAGCTGAAGAGGAGTTACAGACATTGATCAGGACACTGATCCCCAAAAGGCTAAAAACTCTGAAAAGCTTCATGGTGGTAGGAAACATTGCTCCTAACTACTGTGCTAAGAAGTAGCTCAGAGAATTTCATTCTCTGACTCGTCATCCTTCACCACAACAAGCTTATACACTAAAAGCAGAATTTATTTGCTTTGTGTACTGTATCTAGATCAAATTAAAACAATCCTCATTACATATTTCTGTGGTATGCAGTTACTGGGGAAAAGTGGGGGGATGGAAAAGAATTTAAATGGAGATGAAGCCATCATTTACATAAGGTGTTTGTGTAAGACACACTATTCAAACACCCTGAACTGGAATTTCCCAATTTTTTATCAAAATAACTTAGAAAATCCAGATTTTCCTGTCTACTTACACCTATAACCAGTCTTAATGCAGCACATAAAATTTACTCTATTGTCCAAAGCTTCTCATTTACTTCTGTTTTTTTCTTCTATTTCAGGGTAAGAAAGAGAGTGAAAAACTAATCTTTTGCTCCAGGTTCTAGCAGGAACCTTGGGTTGCCTTCTGGGAGGGCATCTTCACTGGTCCTTGATGGGCTCAGTATCAGACTCTGGCATTGACTGGGAGAGTATCTGTGGCCCTGGGCCCAGCATTGGCAGGAGCTATGCAGTCGAACTGCAGCGGGTTATTTGCACTTCGCTAACAGTTTGATGTAAGTCAGTGCTCCCAAGGCATACAGCCCACTGTGTGCAAGGGTTCAAGTCTGTTTCCTGGCCATGACTAGCTTTCTAAGGCACCTGTAATCAACACAGATAGATTTTGGTGTTTGTTTATTTGCTTGCTTGTTTGTATGTCTTGCTTTTAGGCACCAACAAAGCAACAAATTCTAGAACATTTCAACCTGGCCTTAAAAAGAAGATAATGTACTTACACACACAAAGATCAAATGAGAGAAAGGATAATTCATTACACTGGATGCTTATGTTTGGGCTTAGGAGGTTTATAATAATTCCCCAGTCCCTCAGACATTCTGTGAGACTGAAACACTTGGCTCTTGGTGTTTCCGTTCCACACCTGCAAAGCTGTCCTTTCCATTCCTCCCAGGAGTCCTGTTAAAATTATAAGGCTGGCTGACTTTCTGACAATTGCAACTCTGTCACAGTGCACAAATAAAGAGGGAGTGATTGTTCCTAGCTCTGACTGTTAGAACAAATTTAGTCTATAACTGTCTTGATTATTCTGGAGTTCAACAGCTATTGCCATAGCAACCTGTTTTAATAACTTCCAAAGTGCAGAAAATACACTAGAATTAGGTTAATTCTGTGGTTAAGCACTGCACATAATGCAACTATCTGGATCCCCATAGAGACTACAAGGAATGCACATTCCAAAAAGGAGCTTAATCAACAGATCAAGGCATCCTACCTACCAATGAATGAAGATTTCTTCCTCTTTTCTACAAAATGCTTTTATTATCAGATACTTTTTTTTAAAAGGCGATTATTCATATTAAACTATGTTATCTTACTAAAGGCAGTACTGTGTACAGAAACTTTTGGCATTAACTATCCTACCTCTGGAAAATATTATGCTTCTGGATCAAAATAAGGTTATTCTTTTTCTACACCTTTATGTCCCACCAAATACCAAATCATTGCAACAAATTGTTCTTTCTGACAATGCTTTAAAAATGTTGTTCACTCACAATAAGATAAATTCTTCAATTTCAGTTTTGCTTTCTTTTAACTTGAGAAGACTTTATTGATAACTGTTTTTCTTAAAGCCTCTATCTTTTCATTTTGGATCACTGATATTTAAGATCCAGAGTCATTAGTACAGATAATATACTGGGAAGAATTATTTTGATGATTACATACCACGAGAAAAAGACAAAAAAATTCAATTTGTTTTCAGTACAAATCTTTTAAAAATAAGGCAACAAAACATTGTAATATAGAATACTTATCGATTTTTGTGTGAGTCCCATCAAGGTGATTTTACAAGGAAGAAAATATTGCTATTCATGCCTCTTGAGAGTTATAGCTTTCAATTCCAAAGTTTGTAGACTATTTTGATTTTTGAACTTTGATATTTGAACATAGATTGGGAAGAGAAATGGGAATGTGGGGAGGAAACCCAGAACTCAGGATATGAAGTACTGAGTTCAATAAAGTACAAATGTTGAATTATTTTTCAGTAGTAACAGTGGCATATTTAAATGCTAATATTGACACGTATATACACTGAGTACAAAGGTGTACTCTAGTCACTAGTGTTACATTAATTGCTTTAAAAATATATAAAAATTTCCAAGAACCATTCAGCTGCTGAGGAGAAGGATACCTCTGTGCATGTGTTCTGCCCCATGACACTGTTTAAATGACTCCAAATACTCAAAGGCTAAACCTTGATTTTTAAGTCTGTGACCAGAAGGCTACGTATGCTAGAGAAAGCTAAGGCATAAAAACAGGCACTTTTACACTGACTACTTCCTATAAAGAAGTGTATCTTCCGTTTTCTTAAATTTGGGCCACATTTTCCACTCCGAGGTGTAATTATGAAAACATCTTTTCTTCTAGTGAACTTAATCAAGATTTGCATGAAAATACTAGCTGGACAAGCCAGAACAATGCAAAAATTTCCTAAGTTAGTGCACCACCCACTGAGAATATTGTTGTATATCTGAATCAGACATGAGTCAACATCTAACAATTATTTAGAAGGGGATAAGGTATCATAATGTAAAACAAAGCTCTTTATTTTCAGTAGCTACAGAATTAAAACCAGCATTTTAGATGATCATTTCCTTTTCACTTTGTTGTGTGATCCCAAGGACTAAGGGATGCAGTGCAATATTTGTTTATTTGTAATTTCTATCATCAAGCTTAGATGAGCCAACACAATTCCCATCATCAGTCAACAATGACCCTGAGGTTTTGTTGCATCACCCATAGACCCAGGCAGGTGC
The DNA here is from genome assembly GCA_013399225.1 of Rhipidura dahli. Taxonomy (NCBI): domain Eukaryota; kingdom Metazoa; phylum Chordata; class Aves; order Passeriformes; family Rhipiduridae; genus Rhipidura; species Rhipidura dahli. The sequence continues at coordinate 423,847 of VXAC01007291.1, read as the reverse complement.
AGACTAGAATGTTTGTTCTTACCATTTAAAACACTTCAGAAGGTGATATTGGGCAATTACTGTGACTCTGGCCTGTCCCCTGAACTTCTAATCAGCCATCTACCATGAATGAAGAAGAAATATTTCTGTTTCTTCTTTAATTCATCTCTAATAGTCAATCTTAGTGCTTTCACAAATTTTTTTTGAAACTGTGTTTGGAATAAGGTTTGATTCAGAACAGCTCCTGAAAGAAACAGGAATTAGGAAATGAAAGAGTTGATGTGTATTCTCATAGTATACAAAAGCTACTTTAGATCCTTTCCTACATTTTCATCCTTTCTTCCAAGTGTTGGCAGAAACATAAATGCTTCAACCAACCTTCCCTCTCCCTGAAAGTTATAAAACTTTATATTCATGCAGAGTTGTACCTGTGTTGCAGTTTTGAGATTAATTTTATCTTATTGTTCCCCACAGATTAGGGAACATCCCAATAGACCGCTAATGTTAATAAACATCTGTTGTCATAACATTTTGTCTATGTCTACAATGACAAAGACAAAATTTCTTTTTGAAATAAGTTTTTTCTAATATTAACAATATTTCGATTATTGCTATGAAGAAAAAAAACAGGAGTAATTATAACTGGACAGGATATTAATTCATGTGTAAGTAAAAGTCTCACATCCTAAGAAAAATTGGATGAACTACATCAAAGTAATACATCAAGTAATTTAAGAGCAGACTTATAAGACTTATTTTAAAACTAGGTTGAACAACAGTTGAAAGAGACCAAAGAAAGAAGAGATGAAAATTCTCAGTTAGTTATATAGAGGATAGAAACAGAGAAGGGTGTGTTGCAAAATAAATGGATTAAAGTTGATCAGTGATACACACTTTAGGAAATATGAAGACCACATTAGACCAGAATAGGAAAGAGCCAGCAAAGTCCTCAGAACAAAGAATGTACTTACAGGAGACAAACAAGGTAGCTTGTTTTGCAAAACTTATCAATACTGAAGTGACTAGAATGCATAATATAGATGTATAACAACATATATGCAATATAAACATGTAAATACATATGTTCTATATATAAATATGAAATACATGCTCAAATAAGCAAAAATCAAGGCCAAAAAAAAGAAGATATTTATTTTTTTTATGAGGAAAAAAACCCAAGATTTATCTCAAAACAATTAAAAGAGGAATCCAATTTTGGAAAGTTGTCTTATAACAATCTCTAGCAGAATGAGAGGCGGGGAGAAAGCAACTGATTTTTAAGATGAAGCTTGCTGTGTCTGTGACATGACCGTACGACACTGTTCCCTGACATGAGAGAGTGCTAGGCACAATGACCTCTATTATATTTGTAGCTCTCTGAGATGTTGACCTCCTAATGCTGCTAAGCAACATATTCTGGCATGATTATGATTCATGACCACTTCGAATTTGAATGGTTCGTTGCCAGACATAGCCTCAAGTTTCAGTAAACACTTTTCATATGAATGTCACCCATTTGACATACATAACTCAGCAAAACTCTTGAAAGGAAGTAATAATAAAAGTAGAATGAAATATACAGTAAAAGCCCCTGTATATGCTGATTCTCCAGAATAATACTAATATAATATTTATATACAAAACAGGTATTTATAAAATCCTTTGTACTTGCCATATGCATTATTTGCAGAGAAAACACAGCAAAGGACAATGGTAGTCCCATATAAGACTTATTTGTTCTGGTGATCTCAAAGACAATTTGGCTCAAGAAAGGTCATGTCCTCAGCTGAAGGTAGCACCACTGTCTGGCATTAGAGAGAACTGAAAAAACCCCAGTCCCTGAAGTTTCTTCCCAAGAGTAAATGCTATTTTTAATTGGTGAAAAATAGAGCATACTAATTCTATCAAATCCGTGAATGAATTACATATGTGACTGTGTACACTTGATTAGGGTATTGCTTATGAAGACAGTTTTGGGAATTATACAAATAAGCATCTAAGGAAATTTTGTCAGGACAGCACTATTTACAGAGCAAATTTTGTAGCAATTATACTCTTCCACCCTTGGAAAGTTTTTTTTTGTGTCAGTTTTTAAAAATTCACAAAAAGCTGAAGAACTCCACAAAACCCCCAACTTTTTCTTAAAAATAACAACAAAACATTAGTAGACCTGCATCAGAAATTGTTAAGAATTAAGAAATGATCTGTTCCCTTCTTTGTAATTAAGGCAAATTCTGTAGACTCTGTTTCAGGACTTTTTGGTAGGGAAGAAAGGTAAGATTTTTTTCATTTAAATAGAAAAGAAGTAATGGGCATAAGGTAAAAAAGACCCCCACCAACAAAAAAACCCAAATCAAAACAAAAACAAATCAAATCTAAACAAAAAGAAAATCAAAATAAACCACAACAAAATAAAACCCCCTTAACAAAACAACACCAAATAAATATAAAATTCTTCCTGAAACCCAAGAAGAAAATTTTTAACTATGAGATTTATCAAAACTGGCCCAGAGATGTAAAATTTCCCTTCTTGGGGATATTCAAAAGCTATTGGAACATGGTCATGGGCAGCCTATTCTTAGGGGGTCCTTCTTCAGCAGAAGCATTGGACGAGACAATCTCAAGAAGTCCCTGTCAGCCTCAACCATTCAGTGATTATTGTGTCTGTGATATCTCTGTACAGTTTTCTTAGACATCCAGATTGATATTTGCTTGTCTAAATCTGGTGTTTAAAAAGTAAAATGATGATAAAATCTGAAATTTTCAGCATATTTTTAGCTGGATTCAGAATTAGTCCTATTTTTCACTTACTAAAACCATGCAAAAAGACCATATGAGAAAAAGATGCATCCTATATAGCAGTTGTATTTAAAAAAACACAAACCAACAAAATATGAGAAGAGCCTTATACAATCAATTAAAAACACTTCTAGAAGTATAATGCAAAAGCACAGAACAAACCATAATGTCAGCTTAATTCTTCCTTGAACTAATTCAAGGTGCTATGGTCTCTGGTTTCTGAGCAACCCAGTCTCTAAGCTGCCTGCTTAAGTTAATGTGCAAATGGCTATTCATGCTTCAGTGCTTCTATATCAGCTCTTACTGAAGGTTGTTTTCAGAACTATTTTTACTATGTTTGCTGATTGATTAATATTTCACTTCTTAGCAGCAATTGAAAGAAAACTTAAGTTGATAAAACAAATTAAACAGTAAGCCTTCACCACACTTGGATTGCTGCCCAAGACTTATATAAGTGAAACCAAAGATCAACATGTGAAGAAAACTTTATCAGCAAGATTTTAAGTGAGTGTGGTATGGAAAGATCTTTATTTTAAATGAATGCCAAGATTTTTATTCATAAGCACAAAACCCCAGTAACAGTAACAATATTTTTAAAAAGTAACATTTATAACATCAATCATAGATTTAGAAGTCCTGCATACTTTACAGTGCAGAGGCTTGCTTCCTTTAAAAAACCCAGAACTTTATAAGAATATGCTTCAGAAGTACTGCTTGCTGCACTGACTGACCTTCATGGTAGTGAACCCTTGAATTTCCAAATGTTGGGTGTCTGATCCAAAATTGAAGGTAATGCTCGCTTTGGTGAACAATAGGTGGACCATATTAAATACAAACAGGCAAGTTTGTTTCCATTCACAAGGCTTTGGGTGGCTCACTTCATTATAATATGCCATTATAATATATCATTTAAAATGCAGAGCAGGACATAGCTGTAATTTGAATAGGGTGAGGAGGGAAGGGTATTGGGGATAGAGTTCATTGTGTGATTAATAGCATTCAGTCATTTTTGGCAGTTGCCCTGAAAGGAAAGAAGAAATCCTGCTATCTGCTTGGAGGATTTGCCCCCCAGTAAATCACACTATAAAGATCAATTCTTACAAAAAAAGGCTCAACTACAAAACTAGTAGCTAGATAGACAGAAAAATGTACACGTGCTATAAAACATCACATGTACATGTAGACAAAGGCAAGGTCACTTGAGCTGTATATTGATATATATTATGTCCATACATAATATATACATGTGTAAATTTAGATGCAAACACATAAAAAATCATAGATGGAGACATATATATGGTTTTGAATTATTATTTCTCTCACACCTGCGTTAACAAAAGACTCTTTAGAGGAAGAAAATACATCTTTTACTCAAAGGTAAGAATGGTGAAATGTCCATAGAATTGACTCAGATTCAGGCTACTGGCAATCATGCATCAGCTTTTTTAGCACGCTGATATTCATACTGACTGTATTATTACTGATATTCTGGACAATATTGGTGTCTGAGATGATGGAGTAAACTGTTCTGTATGAGTATGAGTACATCAAAGCAGTAATTATTATACAAATTATTCTAGAGTTATCCTTCAGATGAGAAAGGCATTGATGTAGTAAATTGTTCTATAAAGACATTTTACTTATCTACTTCAGAGGAATGAAAGAATAACTAATACCTTCTGTTATTCTTTTACAAAGAAGAAAACCTCTGTGAATGGGTCTTCTGCTCTTTGAAGGATGTGATTCAAACTATTTTTACTTAATCAATTAAAATATAATGTTTGAATACAGTTTAAATACTCACAACTGAAACTAACATCCTGAAAATCCCTGTTATTCTGGCGCTGAGCCCTGGAGGAAATTCATCTCTTTAGAAGATCCAGATTTTTATCTGCAAATTCCTTAGGCTCCTGAAATTTTGCTTTTTTACATGCCCAGAAATGCCCTGGTTTTGTAGAGTTCATGAGACTGTGCAAATTTCACATCAAAACCTTACTGGTATCCCAACATGAACTGTTCCTTGCCTTCTGAGCTCTGCTCCTGCTGAAATCTAGCCACCATACGGAAACATGAGAGAAACATCAAGCCAGAAACAAAGAAAGGGAACTAGAGATAAAAGCTCTCTTGTATAGATGAGAAAATGATAATTTGCAATTCTGGCAGAATCCTAGTTTCAGTGACACTTCAGTTTAAGGCAAATCAGGAATCAGAAATTGATCTCATACATTCAAACACTGTGTTACAGAGTCCCACTTTTTGACTGAATGCCTTCCAAGGCTGAAGGTACATTTTTACACCCAGTAATCCATACTAACTAGCTCAGCTGAAGACTTTGGACACCATTTCTATGTGCTTAACTTTCCCTGAGTCCCATACAAAGCCTTGGTGTAAGGTTTCAGGCTCATCTTCAGGGACAGACATCAGGAAGTGGGCATTTTGGTACAGGATGGATAGATTTCTACAGGGATTGAGACCTTTGGGATTTAACTGAAAAGGAAAAGCACCATTTATGCACAGTTGAGTGTACTTAATAGACAGGATATGAGGCACAAATCAAATGCCCACACTTATGCAAGTGATCTGTGACACATCTTGACCTGTTATCCAAACTGTCTTGCTTCTTTTTATTGTCATTTTTAAAATAAAACAATTATACTATCATTACATTCACAAGGAATGTATTACTGGACTGTACTTTAAACACATTGTTATAAATTTAGCTCATGACAGATGCTAACTTCATAAAATCTTAACAGTGGTATACACCATCCTCTAAATTTTTGTTGCTGTTTCTCCCCCTTCTCCCTCAAAAGTAGGCAAAATATTATATTAAGAATCTATATTTATAGCATTTTGAGTGAGGCATAATAAATTAAATAATAACTAAAGGAACAATGCCTTTTGACTGGTAATTAGTCACAAACAAATAAATTACACATCTTACATATATATAATTGGAAACACTAAATTACATTAGTGTTGACTGCATGACCTGCAGATATATACTACATAATATGTAACCCATTGGATTCACTTTTCTGTCATCTTTTCCCATTTTTTAACATAAAGTTTGGATGTGATTTCTATTCCTGCATACATGATTCAAAGGGCAGGAACTATGGATTTATATACTATAAAAAGTAATTTGATTTGAACTCCATTTCTACCCTAATCTTTCCTAACTTCCCACTTTCCATTAGATTTGCCACAGAATATCAAGTATTTCAGACAGCTATCTGCAATAGTCTATTTTCAATATCATCCTGATAAAGGAAAATCAAATCCTAGTGTATCCAAGTGCTTCTATTACTTGCCCTGAAAGATTCTAATGTAAAAAAATATAATTTTTTTTCTTTTACTTTTTATTACACTTTCCCCTAAAATGAAGTTGAGTCCATGATTTTCTGACTCAAGAACTGAGATTCACAGTTATATGTACTATTGAAATTTGTTAATGAATTTCAATACTAGAAAATCCATAAGTAATTTAACTCATTATGGACTTGGTCCATTTTGACTAACCCATTTCTTTCAACAGTTATTGAAATATTCTAGGCACATCTTGGACAACACTGCTCCAGACAGCTTGAAACTGGAACTCTGCAAAAGTAAAAATGCTGAAATTCTAAGGGTGGAGAATTATTTGTATCTTAAGGACTGGAATGATCCACATTTGAGGGTGAAAAATAATACCTCTGGGTCCTTGAGCTGAAATACATGCTTTCAGTGGGCACAATTTAAATGAAGTGCAATACTTCCAGAGATAAGAAAACTCTCTAGAGAATGGAGTAGACGCCTTACAATGATTGGCATTAGCAGGTTGCATCTCTGGTGAGTATCTACCCCAGAGAAAGTGTTCAGCACAACCAAATGAAATATGGGATAAAAAGTTGTAGAAAGCCATTTCATTAAAATATCTATGCAATTAAAGACAAGCTGTAAAATCAACAGGGTTAGCAAATGAAGGATTTCCCTAAGAACAATTATTTTAAGCCTTCAAGCACCCTTTACTGGAGTTCTATGTTTAATAACTATTAGATAAACTAAGCTGGAAAAAATAAATAGCCCTTTTAAACAGAAGCTCTGCCTGAGGGAAGGATACATAAACAAATTCTAAATAAACATGGAAGAGGATCTCAGCTAGTATAATCCAGGATGATTTTATTGATTCAGGAGATTAAAATTAACTGCTATTGAAGTTCTAGCAGACGGAGTTTACTCTACAGAATATGGTCTCGGCTTTGTATTTTAGAAGTCAAACCTGCTTTCTTGCTAGACATGTATCAACCAAGGCTTGACTAAAGATTCTTCTAGGATGATTTATTCTTTTTAGTACTAAGAACCCCAGTTCTAGGATAAGTAATAACATATGATTTCATAAACTCTTAAATTAAGAAGAATATAATGGAACCTTATGAATCCTACTGCTTGACCTCTTGTTTAGTATATGCCAGAGAGCTATCAACTGAAGTACAGTGATGAGCAGCCTCCATTGCCCTCTATTTAAATGCCTGAGATTCTTGTGTTGCTGAAGACTGCAGATGCCAAGCGTAAGAGCAGATAGACTGAAGATACAAACCAGTTACTCAGGATCTTTTCCCTCTTCTACTGTAGCGCATCAGAACTGCATATGTTCTGCTGTAATCCTGGCTCTCTTGGGCAAAAGAAAAGGCATAATTCTTTTGTTTACCTCCCCGGGGTCTTTATTAACACACATACTTGGAAGACATCAAGTTATTAGTTGATTAGTAATGCAGGAATAGTTTCCAACATGAACTTGAAATTCACATATGCCAAAAATGAGCTTTCATTATTCGATCCTTATGGTCTTGTCTTTTTAGACAGTTACTTGACAACAATAATTCTTTCCTTTTGAGAAATGCTGGCAATTTGTTTTGAAAAACTTTTCTGTAAGAAGATACTGTGCAGGGAATCGGCACAACAGTGCATTACGGAAATAGAAGTCATCCCACTGACTCCAGAGGCTGCAGATGGGCTGTGCATATACTGCTGCCTTCCTGACCACAAGCTCACTGTGCAGCCAGCATGAATAAATTCTCTAATGACTGAGCTAATCTTCATATTACACTTATTGCTGCCAAGGTGAAGGGAATGACCAATGCAAATACAGAGAGCACTGGCCAACACTTGTCTTTCAGCTCTGGAGGACACATGTTGCTTAAATAAATCAGAGCAGTGTCTTCTTAAACACGCCTGAACAACTCAGACACAGTTTTGAGAGCAGAACACTTGAAAAGGTGAGCTTTCCTCCTTTTCTATACCTGTTTAAATATTCTTTAACCATAAGTAAGTTCTCAGCCATTTATTTACAAATAATTTCTGCTTGAGAGAGAAAACAATCACGGACTCAAACCACAAAAGAAACCAGCTCCTATTTCAGAAACATGTCTTCAGAACCAAAGGAAAAAAGGAATATATTGAAAAATATACAGTCAAATAAAAAATACCACCTCATTAAAACCCAGACTAAGGACTCCCCACAGTGTTCTCTATCTTCAATGACCCCCTTATTATTCAGTGAGCTAATTTATATCAGGCTGGATTTTATTCTCTGTGTTTAATGGAACAGTTCCTAACTGATCCCTGTAGAAACTACTGCCTCCATGGTACAGATTTTCATCCCTAGAACAATATCCAATTACTCTGAGTAATTTTTGGTTATTTTGTGTTTATCTTTCATCATTCTATGATTTATTAAATCTGAATTTTTCAATTATTTGCAAATATTTATTTCAGTATGGCAATTTAGTTTGGTTCTATTAAATCTTTGTGAGGAAAATGAGGAATTTATCTGTTCTTAAAACATATTGTAGTGTAAAAGAAGCCTTTAGAGGCAAGTGCAAACAGATACTATGCAAATGAAATTTCCCTTTAAATGATGGGCAGGTTTATTGAGACAACTGTAGTGGTTCTTCATTTTCCTACTGCAGACCAACCACCCTCAATTTAGTGAGGAACCTGTTAGAGGCTAGGCCAGTGCTAAATGTAAGACTCTCCATCTGAGGACATCTAATCCTATATCTTTCTCAAGTGCTAATATAATCCTACATTTTGTTCATGCTTTAGGTTTACCATTTGCAAGACTTTTATTTCTGCAGATAAAATTAATCAATATGGGTTGTTTTAAAAAGTGCTGTAAGATCTGTAGCTTGATAAAGAAGCCTTATTTCAATTTTTTATAATTAAATGTTTAAAATTGTGTAACTAATATGCATTAAGTATTTAGAAATTTTGCATGAGGTATACAAAACTATATTTATCAATAACTTTTCATGGTAAGCCTGTGGGAGAAAGAGATATGATGTGTTTCTCAGACACATTACTTAAATGCATTAACTCTTCCTCCTATCTGTCTCATCATTTAAAATTTGTCTTTCCGTGCTCTATTGATCACTTAGCCTATGATCATTTGGTCATGTTAGTGAGGTCTCTAGGACATAGCTCATTAAGTCAGGATTCTGGAAAGCAATTGAATTGTGAGTTTGGATTTATCTGTTTTCCGGTGTTCCTGTTCCATCAAGGGATTCAGATTGTCAGAATGCATCTTACAAAAATGACCCTTCTTAAGAGTGCCTAAAGTGTTCTGAAACTCCCAAAACAACCACTACTGTCCATAAACATTTGATAAATTGCATTTCTTCACCATTTATAAAACACTAACTTCAGAGAGAGTGAAGAAACTATTAATAAATTTAAATCATAGTGAGTAATGAGTTTATATTTATTATTAAATGCTGCCGCTCAAAACTTTATCAAGATACTCCAATCATTTTAAGCACTAACCTCTTTTTCCTGTTTTTGATCTTTATTTTTGTAGAGTTTTGTGCACTTGAATCATTTAATGCAAAAAAACCCCATATCCTTTTTCTATATGGGACTCTCCAAATTATAAATCTACAACTTCATTCACAGGTACTAATAAGGCTGATGTCAACACTTCATCAAAATTGAACTGTACACATTGTGGGCACACAAAAAATGGTACTTGGAATGCCTGTTCACACTGCCTTCCTGGGTTTTTTTTGTATGTAAAATTATTAATATTGTCTGCCTCATAGTCATCATGTCTGTTTGTTGGGGACATCTGATAAAGCTGATAAATGCTATCAAATTTCATTTGAAGATGGTAATTATTTGTTTTCTACGGGATTTATTACTAAATTTGTTAAAAAACTATGCTGTTTTCGTTACTAGTAGCTATAAATATGTGAACATCTGCTCACATTTTGATTAAACCTGTGACTTGCAAAATTATTTTTCATGAGAAAAGTAATAAAATACATCAGGAAAAATTATCAGTTTTGAAAGATTCTGTGGTTTTTTTTTATTATACAAATCAAACGTTCTATACAACTTGTGACTCTTTGAATAGTTATGGAGAATATAACTTACATTATATTGTTTCTCTAGGCTGGTACTGCACTACTTCATCACCGCCCCATTTTGTGCATAACGCCTAGGGATAAAAGAACTCAGAAAAGAAATCTCTTTTGAGCCCCAGAGCTTCTGCTCCTCAGAGGAAGAACATAAAACCATACGAAGAATGCTGGTAGGGACTTCAAGAAATTGTTTAGCTATTTTTGCTTTCCTCTCTCAAGCAATAATATCTTGGGCTAACTTGAAAGATGCTTGTATAACATTAAAATTTTCAATGAGTAATGTAAATCTTTCTTGCTGCAATTTAAGCTCTTCAGTTTTTTCTATTAATCATAAACATAAGAAAGGGATTCTTCCCTTCCTCTTTAAAGCAGACTTTATGTACTTGAATGCCATTAACATGTTTCTCTTTTGTCTTTGTCTGTAGACTCTAAAGAACCCAAGTAGTCCAGTTTTTTTCTAAAAAATCATGGTTTTTAAACCCTCAACCATTCCTGACTATTTTTTTCCACTTTTTCCAATTGGTTCACATTAAGCTTGAAGTACAAAGATTACAACACAGACATTAAATTTTATATATTACATATGACAGTGAAAATATATTATTTGAATGCCTGAAGTATAATTCCCTTTTTTACAACATCATGAAATAGGTTATTCACATGTAACATGTAAATTTAATCAACTAATCATGCTAATCAATTTAATCATGCTAATCAGGTGATTAGCATCCTCCCCAAACTACTTTTTCTCTGAATTACCACCTAAATCTAGACCACTGGTCTTCACTAAGTATAGCTTGATCCCTGTGTGTTTATATGTAAATTTGCTCCCAATTCTATATCTGAACAATGAAAGCGGTTCTCATTAATTCAAATATTAGCTAGTGTACCTCCCGGACTAATGCCTGTTTAAGGCTGATTCACTGCAAGTGTTATTCTATCTTAAAACACTAGTACTATTTTCAGATGTAACCATCTCGCTGATAATGGACCCACCACTAAATAATTTCATTTAGACTATTATCATTAGAAGCCTTGTCAGGTGTCAGTTGTTTTGTTGGGTGTTTTTCTTTTAATATATCAATATCTTTGTAAGAATTTAGATATAGTTCTGCAATACCTTGTCCACTGCCTACTGAAGATGTCATGCAATGGCTGTACAGCAACAAGCTGGGCCAAGCCAGTGTTGGCTATTATTTTGCTTATATTTGTCTAGGAACTTACAAACAGTTTGACATTTTTCCAGTATTTTTCCATACTCAGCTTACAGTTTTTTTCTCCTCCCTTTTCCCGCTTTGTAAAGGGAGGGAATATATTTCAATTTTCCAGCCTCCAAAAAATGTCACTCACCACTTTGCTCCTCAGAAAATACAATTCTTGTCTCTGAGATCGTTTCAGACATAATTCTGAGATAATTTTAAATAAGTTCTCATCTATAAAACATTCTCCAGCCTTTTTTCATTCCTCTTCTAGGAAACAGAATTCTGGGTAGGAATTTCAAAATCCTTTTGATTTGTCCTTAACTGCATTAGTTTGATGCATAAAACTTCTTGACCTCCTCAGCATTATCCACTCCTCATTACCTCCTTACTCAATTTTTCCTCCTGTTTGCATTATTATTTTATATTTTTCCTCACTGTTTGAGACATGAAAAATTTTTGATTGAGCTTTTAATTTGTAAGTTGATCTCATATTAAACTCTTATCTTCTCCTTGCATTTAAATATAATTTTTCAGGTAGAAATTTTTACAAAGGTTTTATGAAGCTTTATTGGACTTAATTAAGGTCTGTTTTGAAAATCAAGTATTCTGAGTTGGAGGCCAAAAAAATCTTTAGAAATTCAGTGATCTTAACTGAAAACCAAATACAGCTAACAGATTTCTGAATGAAACCTGAATTCAGATTTATCCAAAGTAACAAATCTTTTTTACAAATTTTCTTGATTTTTTTCTTTCAATCTAAAGAAAAAGTGTTTGGCAATTGAGAAAATGCAAAAGAAAACTTGCTGCATTTTGAGAGAGATGATTACTCTTTATTTCATAATTTATGTGATATGTTTTAATTAATTTCACAGAGTGAAGAAAACAAAAATCTATATGTTCAATATGTGGTTCAAGAATGTTCAGTGAAGTTCAAGAATGCTTGGATAATCCTCGGAAGATGACATTACAATTTAAGCGATTAATTCTGAGGGTACTTTAAAATTGAAAAAAAATTAGACAAGCACATATTATTGTATTCAGTATGCTATGTATATTGACTTCTCTTCAGTTTCAGCTTTTCGTTAGGGTTTTGTTTTCTCTTCTCATCCTATATTGATCGTTTCAAATATTGCAGTCAATTTACTGTATGACAAAGCTGACATTACCTTCTAGTTTCTAATCTTAACAGCAAATAAGTAATCAAGCATGGTATTAAAGACTGCATTACGGGGGAATAGCTCTTTAAAACAAACAACAGTAACATCACAGTAATAAAATGATGATAACATCCCATCAGGAACAATATGCACAGCGCTGATAGCTATCCCACAGGAAGGAAGTTACCTCAGAAAAGGCAATGCATAAAAAAACACAGCACGACATCCCAGAAGCCTGATTTGAATTTTCAAGAGTTGGGACTAAGTTTTCAGAAAGCAGAATAATTATTCAAAGTTATATAAATGTTGTGAATGGCTTGTACATTTTTGCTTATTCATTCATTCTAGTAAGAACAGAAGAGCTTGAGAGATTAGTGAAGTGTAAGGTGGGAGAGAGGTCCCTGATGATCCTATTAGTAAAACTCAGAATCTGCTATATGAACTGGATAGAAAAAAAGAAGCTAGAGATGTCTAAAAAGATGACTAACAGACTTAAAGAGCATGCTGCAGCTGAGTAGGGATAATTACTGTAAAGTATATATGCTAATATAAAATATTTTTTGTTCACAAATAAGATTTAATGTGTGATGTGGGTAAACTCTCCTTGTGAGGTTTCAATTCAGTATTGTCAGCCACAGGCACTCAAGTTATTTTAGCACCACACCTTATGCCCACCCCACCCAAAAGATGAGATTTGGAACAGAGCACATGTCAAGGTTAGTGAGTCTGTTTGGTTTTGTTCCTCACTGGGAATGCTTATCTTGCAATTAATATTCAGTCTGGAAGGCTAGAAACTTTTTTGATTATAAATGAAGGTTGAGGTTTCTTAGGTAATCATCTGTTTTCAGCAGCTCAAATTTCAAGCAATAAAGTAAATGAAGCCAAGCCCAACAAATAAAACTCCACCTATTATGTGATTGATAAGAAAAAACCTCATATAAAAGAACTTTTCCACCTCAAATAATGCTTTCCATATAGGCAAAAAATAATGAAAACATTTGGATCTTGCAGATTCACTAGATACATGTAGCAAAGGTGGTGCTAGCCTTTTTCTCTGAAAGCACAAGGCATGGCAAAAAAAAAAAAAAGCCACGCAATTCTTTGAAAATTCACACAGAACATAGGTGTCTGTGTAAGGATTTTGGTATCAGTTTTACCTCCTTGGAAAGAATATTGAGTGTCCTATGGACTTCTGACAACCCGAGAGGATTCCACTATGTACAGAACAGCAAAGAAAAGAGGGAAGAAGAGTATTTAGGACAACTCTTTTCTGTTGACTCTTGAGAATACAATTCTGAATCTCTTAACTCTGTTGTAAATTAAGTATAAGTTGGCTACTCAGCCATAAGTTATAACTTTTACTAAGTGTGCTGACTTGGGCTGGCATGGAGTTTATATACATCATAGTAGCTTGTATGGTGCTTGTTCTGGATTTGTGACCAAAGTAGTGTTGATGTCCCAGGGATGTTTTAGCTGTCACTGAGCAGTGCTCACACAGCATCAAGGCCTTTATTACTCCTCACACTACCCCACCAGTGAGGGGGCTGGGGGTGCATAAGGAGCTGGAAGAGAACACAACTGGAAAAGCTGACCACAGCTGAACAAAGGGATATTCCAGACCATATGATGTTGTGCTCAAAAAGAACAGCTGGGGGAAATATGGGGGGGACATAGGGTCAGTGATGTTTGCCTTCCCCAGTAATGGTTATGTGTGAAGGAGCCCTGCTTTCCCAGAGATGGCTGAACACCTGCATGACCATGGGAAACTACAAATTAATTCTCTTGTTTTGCCTCTGCACACAGGTTTTGCTTTCCATATTAAGCTGCTTTTATCTCAAACAAAATATTTTCATACTTTTACCCTTCCAATTCTTTCTCCCATTCCTCTTGTGGAGAATGAGTGAACAGCTGAATGGGGTTTGACTGCCTGCTGGGGCTTAATCCTTGAAAAGAATGGAGGCATCCAGCTTCCTGTGCAGAAAGACTCAGAGCTATCCCAGACTGTAGGACAGAAGTCCAGAGAAGAATATGACCTGTAACACAAGACAGGGAGAATAACCCTGTATCTGGGTTTAGATACCCATGCCTAGGGCATCTGAAATGTCACTAAAAGAGTATATTTAAAGCAGTGGAATCACTTCCTGTGAATTTTGAATCTGGTACATTTTAAGTAAACAAATATTTTTAGCAGGATAAAAATCTTAGTGTGTAATGTGAAGGTAGCTGAAAAACAATCCCATTGCCTACACCATCTGCATTGCACCTACATAAATACCAACATCAGAAGCGGTAACATTAGTTTTGTTGTATTTTAGTACGCCCACTTACTGTTAGCAAATTCTGATTCTAAGGCAAGGGTAATTTATAGGCAGAAAAATGCTTTAAACAGAGGATTGTATAAAGTTTATTTGATTTTTTCTCCATATCTGCTGAGACAGTAACGCTAATAGGGTTGTACTAGACAAAGCCCAGAATGATCTGGTCTAATTGCTGTGGGACTATATCACATTCATAAATCCTTTCCAGCCTGGAGTTCTGTGGCTATAATACTAAAGATTCATTCAGAACAATACTAAATTCTTTTATCCTACTGGCTATTAAGCTTATGTTCAACATAAAAGCAAATTAAGTCAATCAGCCACTAAAACATAAATGTGTGTCCACGTGCCCATCCGGGTCATAATATACCTGTTCTGTTAATATTTTTGAAAGCTCTTCTCTCTTGCTCATATAATTTGACAAACTAAATTGATTCTATGTCTGTCTTAACATGCTGTCCTCATTTCTGGCTACATGGGACATTTCTCATGCAGGGCTCTGGGCTTTTGACATCATTGGAGCAGAAACAGCATGTGTAGAATGTAGAAACATTTGAATGTAGAAATATTTGTCTTGCCTAAAGAAGGGGCAGGAGAAAATAAAGTCTCAGTGCCTAACTTGTGAGTTGTGAGAACCACCAGAGAGAGGTCTGTGGATTGAGGTGTACTCTAGCTCCAGCACAAACACAGCCATCCCTTCTCTGTTAGCCCCCACAGCCCAAAGCTTCCCTAAACACAGGAAAAACCACCACGGTTGGGGTGGAATTTAATCAACCTGCTTTTGTTTCAGCCCTCACCTATTTTTTTTAGAGCAAAGTCATAAGTGAAAAGAGCCCTTTGAGTGAGTTGTGGCATGCATTAGTTTTAATTTACCTGTAGAGGCATATATGTTAACATCTAACAGATAGCTTGATGATTCACCTTTGCTGCTGAGGGCAAAAAGATTTTTGCTCAACTGAAGTGAAAATAGCTTGCCCTTTAAAACTTTTTGTGCCCTAAAAGAGCTGTGTTCTTACAGAAATTCTGACATTGTAAGAAATGATCATGTCTCTGATCAAGAAAAGCCTCAGAAATGTAGAATCATCTAACACAGCTGATGTATTAAAGATGAGTGAGGGCAAAACTCTAACTTTTATGGTAGTTTTTGCTATTCTTGTAATGAGAAGAAATATTGTGCATGAAATAGGAGCAAAAGGCGTTAACAGAATTTGTAAATTTCTCTTCTGATGGAAGATCAAACAGACCCATTCTTGAGTCCAGGATCTGAATGGTTAATCTGGAAGAAAACTGTATCAAGACAGAAGCCGCCTGATCAGCTGAATGCTCCGGAAACACTAACAGCTGATCTGAACTATATTTTTCAGTAAAGAATTCTGCAAGCTATACTGATTCTAACACACTGAACATTAAACAAAATGAGCAGTCAACATTTTCTGTTCCTAAACTACAAGCCTGCTAGGGGGAAATTAGAGATGGCTGTTATTGGTTGGGGTTTTTATGGAGGCGATGGGGAGGGGCCGGGAAGCTGTATGTGTGGCCTTGGTTTGTGGTTTTGTGTTGTTGTGCTCTTCTAAACATTTGCTGCGTTTTAGATTTTTCTTTAGCATTATTCAAGGAGTGAAAGTTTGGATGTGCAGTCATAAAAGCTATGATTTTTCATAGCTTTTAAGTATTGTCCAAGGTTATGCACATTTGTGTAGAAGCTTAAATGCTTTGTAAGATATTGCACTATATCAAAAGAGAGAAGCTACCAGGGAGGAATATCATCTTTGTGTCACCCTTGATGGCAATTTAAAAGGAATCTAGACACAGTGGAGACTGAAAGTTAAGCCTCTACAAAATTACAAATTTATGCTGAAATTTATAGTTAAGCAGGTATTATGTTGACACATTCACTTAATTAATTCATTATTTTAGAGATTAATTCCTTGCAAACTTCAGTTTTTGTTTCATTCCAAATCAGAAATCTCATTTATTATTTGTTGTTTAATAACTTCAACATAGTTTTGAGAAAGCATGACAGTCTTCATCATAGAGGATTACCACAAAAATAAAAGTCACTTATGTATCCTGCCTCTTTTCAAAGAGTGTATATGTCACTCACAAAGTACATTTAGCTCACTTGGATTCAAAATACATTCTTCCAACTTAAATTTTAACATCAAAATTCCCTCTTCAAATATACATTCATTGTCCAAAGTTAGTTATACAAGTATAATGTATTGTATTAACCACATAGAGCTGCATAATTGATTAAATGTGTTTTCATGCAACAAACTTTGGGTTTTTGAAAATTAATGTGAAGTTTGGTTTAGCTAATATAAAGTTTGGGATTCCACAAAAGAATTCCACCCAAACTGAAATCATATGTACAATAGGAAAGAGTGCAGGAGAAATAAATTACTCTGCATAACATAAATATCAAGAACTTCTTATAGTAAACAGATACCTAAAAGGAAAAATAAAGCACATTAGGCTCAAGGAACTGCAAGTCACATTCCACGATTTTTTTAAGACCATGCATCAAATAACAGCAGTAAACTGGCTTTGCCTTTATTTCTAACAATAGAATGACAAAACGGTCCCAAGTATCTTCTGAACTGAGCAAACATTCAATAAGGCTCTATGCTTTTCTATGCCAGTGATCTTTCTGGCATATTCTTTATTAGTCTCCCTGACATCTGCATATACACCTTAAGCATTGCAAAGAGACAGTAAACAACATTCACATCCATTATCACCAAATGAGCTTAGATATGAACAAGAGAGGACTAGGATTCCATATCTTTTGTTCCATTGTAAAGAAAAATATAATTACTTTTGTTCATTCTTTTCTATCTATAGACATGTGGTTTCCTAAGTTCTTTGAAGAAAGTTGTATTTACCTTAAAATTATGATGTAGTAAGGATACTTGGACTTCTAAAATTATACAGAGGTGCATAAACATAGGTATATGTGTGTGTGAGGCTGAAGGCAGATATCTTATTATCAAGCAATTTAATGTATTTCAGAAGAGAATTTCAGGAGTCTTCTGTATGGTATGGCAATAGTGTGAAGTTCTGTAGATTGGCACTTTTAGCCCAGGCATATAAAAAAGTTTATTCTCTCTTTTAAACAAATCTTGGAACTGTTTCATAAAGTTCTCTGTTATAAACTGTCAGAATAACTGAGAATAATGGTGTGAAACTAAGAAAAAGTAAATTTAGGCTGGGCATCACAACAAATGAATGGTGAGGAAATAACTAGAAGTCCCAGTTGGAGAGGATAAAGCACTTTCATTTGAGTGATTTAGAACTTGGAAATTCATTTCCTTGAAAAATCCAGCACTTGGAAAAGAATGACCCAGATGAGTATTGATTTCTTCAAGTCCTTTCTAAGCTGATTGTGTGCTTCACATGATAGACTATCATTCTATCTATTTACTTCTTACTGCTTCTTTATGATAATGTAGCTGATATCATATAATGTTACAGATTCATCTCTGCAGCAGTTTTAGAATGGCTCAGGCAGAGAGTTTTTAATAGAGCCATAATCCCAGCTGAAGAGAGACCTAATGTGAGCATTGCTCAAAGGGTAAAAGGGATCTATTAATTATTTATACGGGTTTTGAAAATGTCTTGATAGCATGTATCAGAGAATATTTATACTGAACAATGTCACTGTAATAAATAAGAATATGATTTAAATTCAAGTTGCATTAAAAAAATTCTCTACTTTTCATTTTTAAATGGTGCTATTAAATACAGATTATTTTTATTAAAATAATCTTTAATGAAACTTAGTATCCCAAATATCTACACACAAATCAGCAAACACTCAGAATTTTTTTAAATTATTAAGACATTTTGACCTCACACTGAGGATCCATTACCTTGAAATTGCTCAGAGACTCTAAGAATCTGCTTTGGTCATGTTTTGGAGGATAACAAATACATGCATACTTTGCAGATTTCATACACAGTCTTTTTTTTTTGTCACAATATGGTACCCAGATCAAAAGATGTGCTGAAAATTCATGAGGAAGCATTTTCTTTTCCAGAGTAGCTGGGATGTTACTACAGAAAGCTGATGTTCAAGGGAGAGGACTCTGACACAAGTTTTCTTCATTGGATTTCAACTCAGGAATTCCACTTTTCCCAGTTAGGTCTCAAGAGTCTACACAACCACTTGCAACTCTTAAGTAAGACCTCCATGTTCCCCTCTCTCCTTGTGCACCAATACTTGAATGTCTAGCCAATGGAAACTGCCAGGTAAATCCATGTAAACCTGGAGAAATAAGCCATGGTATCATACAGCTCCCTTTTCAAATTACAAACAATTCAAACAAACAAATCCAAAATAAAGACCTTCAAATGGAAGATGAAAAGTATGTGGACTGGCTTGTAGATGTGTTGTAATATTCAAATATTGTTATCTTCTCCAAGAAACTGTCAGATTGATTATAACAAACATAATTAATATTAATATTATTTTTTCTCTTTTTTTTAGCATCTTGCTGAAAAATTTTATTTTTTTATAATCAGTCTGTATTACATTACTTTCCAAAAAGTATTATCCAACAGCAGAGAAGAATTATATCTTCAGAACCTGAACAATCAAAGTTAAGCAAACACACATCTGGCTTGGTGTACTTAGAACTTTGTAAAGAAAAAACTGACAGAAGCAGAGAAGTTATTTTCTAAAACTATTCTCTTCACAGGACAAAACCAAGGATGGGAAAAAACATCAGAGAATCACAGAATATTCTGAGTTGGAAGGGACTCACAAAGACCATCAAGTCCACCTCTTTAGTGAATAGCTTATACAGGGACCAAACCCACAATCCTGGCATCATTAGCAGCAGGCTATAATCAACTGAGTTACTCTCAGGGTCATGAATATGACTTTGAAAGCTTTTGGACTCACTGACAATTGGAAATAGCAAATGTTCTTGCAATTAAAATAGATTTGATAAGTCATTTCTTCAAGTACCAGTAACAGATGCTTGGTGTGTTGAAGTGAAATAAAGTACATTCTCATTTGCATACTTCTGTGGAATTTAAAATTCAGAATCAATAGATTTCTAGATTTTGATACATTTTTCTACACTCTTTCAAGCTATGGCTTGATAACATTACTTAACACTGATGAAGAAATAGTTGCTTTAAAAGCTAAGCCTTATTTACCTTAATTTTAAAGCCCTTGACTCATCTTTCTGAGAACATCTCCTGAATTAGAGGATTACTAATGGTTTCGTTACAGTTTTTCATCTCTGGCTGATCTCTTTCATATTACTTTAATTTCTCAGATATTATTCTCCAGTTATTTTAGCTTTACTGATTAATCCTTATGAAATGGATATTGATACATGTACAGCAATTTTCTGGGATCAGACTACACCTGGATTTAACAAAGCAAGAAAATACCTGCAATGTACACACATATATTCATTTTTAAATTCAGTGAAAAAACAGAGGCAATAAATGCAGTTTGGGCTGATGACACAGAATCAGTCTTTTCACTAAACTGTTCATTAACACAGTTCTTTCATAAGATATCAATAGAAGAAATCTGAACAAATGAAAATAAGTTAGTAGTAAAAGGTAACAGTAGTACTCATGCAATCTCTTTATTAATTTTATTTCAATAATGCAACGTTTGATTTAAAAATGTTATAAAGCTAAAAGTTTTTGTAAACTCATTCATCTTTTGATGAATGGATATTAAAATAAAAGGTTTGTCCCTTTGAACTATTCATCAGATAAGTAATGCAATACTGAACAGGAAGCAAAGAATTAGATTCAGTGGTGGGCAACCAGATTTGTAACTCTTTACTAAAGTAGTTACTAAATATTTTTATATAGCAGAATGTGTGTATTAGCTCCAGTTTCAATGCTTTAGAGCATCAATTAGCCGCCTATACCTCCCTGAAATATATTTTGCAGGTTGGCAACCTATTTCCTAGTTGAGTCTTTGGCATTGAAGGGCAAGAACATCAAGACAAGAATAATTCACATATTTCAGACTTACCACAGTTTCTGGATTTTTTTATTTTTAGGCTTATTCAAGGAGAAAAATATCTTACTGCCATGTGAATGCTTTCACAGTGAGATTCTCTGAAATGCCCTCAAACTGATAAGGTAAAGAATAATGACATTTTTCTCAGAGCACTTATTCCTCATTCCAAGGCGGATAAAGCATTCACAGAGCCAGTGAGACCAGCGGGAAGCAAAGAAAAACCCACCAGGGATCACTTCAGGTAACTTTGCATAAGCTTTCATATTTGTCCTTCAGACAGTATTGGTTGCTCTGTACTTTCCAGAACTTTATCTCAGCTTACTGAAAGCTGCAAGTTAAGAAGACACTAGAAGTCCTTTTAGGACATGAGCTTGAATTCCAGGCCTTGCTTGACCTGTTGCTGTTGATTTTTGGAGATAAGCACAATATGAGGGTCTAATTAAAAAGTATGTGGCCTACCAACAAAGCATCTGTGTTAGCTCCAGGGCCAGCCATTGCTTTGAGATGAAATTCTCATTTCCCCTCAGTTTCCATGATGCAACCAGTCAAGAGGTTTCCTACGTGTATGACTGTTTTTCTGTAGAAAATACACAAATTAAGCTACATCACACAAAGAGAAAAAATATTGAGATTTGAGTGGGACATGAATGAAGACCTGAAAGGATTCACCCTCATCTCCCTTCCTTCTTTTTTCGCCTCCCTATACAGCTGCTGTGTCAATCTTTTAATCACTTCTGATATTTGTTGCACCTCCTTTTTGAAGACTTCTCTCGTGTTAGAGAATCCTTCCTTGCTATGTCTCTTAGCTTTTTGTCTGCACTGCAGAATTTTTTCCTAGCTGAGCATACTCACTTGTTCTCAGAGTATTTTTTCCCTGTCTCGAAGAGACCCTGCTGTGCCCACCCACAGCAGGAACACACAACCTGGCAGCCCTTGCACACCATACTGCCTAGCCACACCTTCTTAAACAAAGCATACAGGAAACGACACATACACAATGGACCAAGAACAAACAGATTTAAAATTTCTGCCGTCTTTCACATAGTTCACACCCTCCTTTTACCTTAATTGCTGGATCTGGGTTTGTGCCAATGTGGGGTGGATTCTAAAGAACATGAAATAAATGACATGAAATTGGAAGATGCCTTGTTACTTGTTTCCTATCCATACAGGGATTTAGGTAACAGATTTAGGCAAATTATAGTTTGACTGGTTGGATTACTAGAGTACAGTTAATAGTTTATAAAGTTTCAGCCACTGCCATTTATCTCTTATTGTTTCTAAGTCTACACCAAGGAAAGTAGATCAATATGTACCCCTTTAAAAAAAAAAGTTTAAGATGTATTTTTGTCTGCTGAATCTTATCACTTCATTCCAACTAAAAAGCAAATAAAATTATACTCAAGAATACTTGACTGCTCTCCAAAATTTTTGACGATAGTTTGTGAGGCTGGTTGTTTTGCTTCAGACTTTGTTTTGGAGGCTTTTAAGATCATATTTCAAAAGCTAAGAATATTTAAATAAAAAATGGGCACTTTCCCAAATGCAAGTGATACATACTTGCTTCCGATTATAATAGATTTTTGGCACCTGCTAACACTTGTTACACTTGTTACCTGCAGGTGATATCATATTGTTGAACTGACATTTTCAGGTCAATTAAATTGCCCCGCAGAAAAAAAAAAAATTAAAAAGGGTGATTTTCTACAGGAAGCCAAATGTAATACATGATTAAAACTATTTGGAAAACTTTCTGGAAGAAAATTTTGTGGCCTACAGGATTATATAAAAGCTGATAAAACCTACAGTCATACAACTGTTCCACCCAGGTTCCTCGTAAGAAAAGTCTAGGTTTGAAACTCATCCAGAAAGAAAAGAAGTGATGCATGGTCTCAGGGTGTTTCTGCATATAAAGCAAACTCCAACCCATCAATAGATTTATATAGGTAAGAAAAATAAACAAGCAAATAATTTTTTTTTTTTATCACTATAGTATGACATTGAAAAAATAAACTTTGAAAGCTGTTCACAAAGTACATCTTTAGTTATTGCAGAGCATTTGTATGGATGGGCTAATCTTTCTATCCTGCAGATCAGTAATTGAAATTACACAGAGGAAATACATTGTGGTTTTAAAATGTTTCTTTACATCAATATTTAGATTCAATTATATCTAAATATGTTTTTACATTCACATAATAAAAAAGCATTTTGACTTCTTCAGTTTCAATCTGTGTGCCTTAGGACCTTCCATTAATACTCAGTTAATGTCTGAAATTAAATGCATAAACTCACATGATATGAAGTTGAAAGGCTTCTTTTTTATTTTCAGTTTAGGTTAAACACACTACCAGGTATTTTTTAGTTATACTGGAAGAAGAAGCTTGTTCCAAAACTAGTGCCCTTATGGAAGGCAATGTTCTTATGTCTTGAGCTGAACACAGTGGAATAATTTTACTGCTTTAACTTTCTTGGAAACACTGGATATTCTGGATATTAAGTATTGTTTCTATTATATTTCATTTCTTTCACTGTGAACAAATAATTCAATTTCTTTCTGCAGTTTGGCACATCTAAAGCATTTAAAATTGTATTCAACTTTCCCATATTGTCTAGTTGTCTTGGAAACTATCACAGGAAGGAACTGGAGCTGATTTTTTATATCTATTTTGCTTTTCACAATTCTCTAGTTTAGCTATCAAGTGAATTACTGAGCACTACTGAAATATTAAAATAAAAAGCTTACTGGCAGGCAAAATCCGAGGAACTTTTGCAATCTGTAAATGAAAAAGCCTCCAGTCCAAAGGAAGGAATAAAGAATCAAAAGAAAACTTGGATGCACTACAGTTAAAGGTGACAACCTATTTTGTCAATGGGTTTGAGTTTGTATGTCCGAATTGTTATTTTAGGGCCAGTTTAATTAGTAATGTTAAATGGGTAAAATAAATTAGATTCTCATATATACAACTAAGGAAGCTTCACAATCAAATTTTTGTTAAGAATGTACACTTTAGATGAATTTGGTCAGTCTGGTCAGTCTGGTATTTTTGTTTGGCATATGTGTTTTCTAATTTTAAAAGCAGAAATGCTCAATTTCCTAAGCAAAGTAATGTATTGCTTATTTCCATGTTATATGTTTATGATTGTCAAGCAGGATAACAAAAATTGTAAAATTATGTATAATTTGACGTTTTGCTATCCATTTTAGGGTCTCCCTCTCTTCATTTGCACCACCAAGTCTGGGAAGTTTACTAGTATAACAGAATAGATAATTACCCACACACCTGATGTCTTTCATTTAATTGTGCTAAATGCTACAGTTAATAGCAAATTGTGACTAATGTCACCCAAACAAATGTTTCTGCAGAAGATACTGGAAGATAAAAAATAATTGCTCATGTGCTTTAAGTGTCAGGTTCCTAAACACACCAAAAAAAAAAAAAAGGTTGGTGATGAAGCTTAATGGCAACAATAAAAGTGTTTTCAGTGTCTGTCCAGCCTGAATACTTTGGAAGAAGTGGCTGATGTGTGTTATGCCTGCTCTGTGAAGAGACAGGGGAGTGAATATGTCTTGAGCACTGTCAATATTCTTGACTGTAGAGAATTTCAAACTCTTATCACAGTGACATGACATTTTAAGTGGTCACAGCTTCTGCCCTTTTTATAATTTTCAGCACTGAATTAATTTTGGATTTCTTAAATTTCAGCATGAGTTTGGGACCCACTGTGTGCAGTGTGTCACCTCAGTCATACAAGTCATCTTTGTAATTTGTAATGAAATTTGACAGGTAACAAGCTAGTAAAGTTACCAATGAATGTACATGTGGTCTGAAGGATGACTGTAATATTTAGTTTATGAATCAGAAAACATGTTTTCCTAAATATAGTTACGTTTCACATGCATATATTCATGAAAATGAATGCAATTACTACCATATGAACATATTCCATGTCTTGCTATCTCTTCCTTTCTATGAAGGATAATATTACCAATTCTAATATTGCCCAGAATCATGCAGAATATTTAAGCAAAGGTGACCTAAGCACATTTATGTTTCCCCTTCTCAGATGAGGAAGCAGGCTTTCCTGGAATTCACAGATATTCTTTTGGAAAGGGAATATGATCAAATCCCTGAAGAATCCCCTTCCTGATGTCTGAGGTATGAATAAACCAGCTCATGACACAGAAGAGCAGAGCACAGAAGAAATAGCTATGAGACCAGGTGCTTCAGAGGACTCAAGGTAGAACAAAGAACAAATAAGTGATCAACACCAGCAGTGTCATACTCTGAGAGAAAACATCCAGATACAAAGACATAGTGCACTAGTACCAAATGAGTCTGGTGGCCATGGAGGTTATTCTGTACCACCACAAGTCATTGCCAGGGGTGGGAGTGAGGGGCCCTCCCTTTGGAGGAGAAGGGAGTTCCTTCTGGTGGGGAGAAAACGTGATGGGGAAGAGCTAGCCACATTTTCACAGGCTCTCCATGTATATAATTTCTTTGTCTTATACTTCTTGTTATTAATGTTGTAGCTGTTACTGTTTGCTTTCTTATCTCATTGCTATTTCCAGTAAATTCTTCTTATCTCAGCCCATGATCTTTGCCTTTTGTGATTTCAGTTGAAGGTGGAGAGGGAGCAAGCTGTGGCATGATTTTAGCGGGACTACTAAATTGGAGAATACCATTCCTAAACCATGACATATTTAACAAAATCCATCAGGATATTCTTGATAAATGACTTAGTCTTAACTTATGCTAAGTTGAAACTTATAAATGTGATAAACATATGACACCAGCAACCATTTCCCTTTGAATGTTTTGATCAAGACAACCCAATATCAGATTTCTGTGTATTGTCCTTCAACATATTTGCATTGTGCTAACATGAGCAGGCTTATGCAAGTTGTTGAAAGAGAAAGGAATTCAAAAACTCCAGGATTGGAGCATAAGTGAGATGTGACCTGACAACATTGGTAATCGGCTTTAAGAGAGTTGTGAGACTGCGTTCACACAAGAGCTGAAAATAGGAAAAGCAGAAAACTGTGCACTTCTGTTGAAAAATAAAGAGAATTTAAGATCTATCTATCCTATCCATTTTTCTATCATGTATTTTTAAATTGACTCTTCGTGAAATAGAGACACTTGGTATTCTGACTCAGTGCACACTATTGTATCCACCAGCAGGTAATAGTTTTTCCATCTCACAGTTTTATTACACTCTGATTTATTAGAGTGATTTATTATTTCCATTTGTGTCACTTTTCTTGTAAGAAAAATAGATCATCGTCTGACCAGTTCTGTGGCACAAAGAACTGTGAGACAGGACAGGCAATCTGTGCTACTCAATTTTCCATACTGGCTTTAAGTCACTAGTTTTTTCTAACCATGTTACTTGTAATAAGTAGCAAAAATATTGTTTAGACATCAGCTGGGGTAGTTCACAAAGAGGCAGCATTGGTTTCAAAACCTATAGAGAGAAAAAATGTTGGAAAAGAAACATGGATGCTCTAGTAGTATTCCTGAGAGTGCTATTTGAAGACCTCATGAAAAATCTAATAAAGACCTAATAAAAAAGAAGGTACATTTGAAGACCAGCTCAAAACCCTGTATCTATCAGATGACAATCAAGCACTGAATGGTTGAGATTGAAGCAATCTCTGGAGGGCACCTGGTCCAACCTCCCTGCTCAAGCAGTGCTACTTATAGCCAACTGCTCAGGCATTTGAATATCTCCAAGGAAGGACATTCCAAAACCTTCTGGGCAGCCTACGCCAGTACACCATCAACTTCACAGTAAAAATGTTTTGTGACAGTGCACCCTGTGGTTCAGTTTGTGCCCATTGCCTCTGGTCCTGTTAGTGGGCACCACTGAAAAGAGTCTGGCTTGGCCTCCTTTACACCCTCCCCTCAGGAATTTGTATGAGTAGATGAGATCTCTCAAAGCCTTCTTTTCTCCTCCAGGCTGAACAGTCCCATATCTCTGAACCTTTCCACACAGGAAGGATGCTCCTCTTCTCTAATATTTTTAGTGTTCTTTCATGGGACTCTTCCTAGTATATCCATGTCTCTTGTACTGGAGTCTGCGGAACAGGACATAGGTATGGCCTCATGAATACAGAATAAAGGAGAAGGATTACCTCCTCAGACTTGCTGACAGTGCTTTGCCTAATTCAGCCTAGAATACCACTGGGTATTTTGCTGCAAGGGTACATTCTTGGCTCTACTATAACTCTCAAGTCCTTTTCTACTCCCAGGTCTTTCTTTCCAGTGGGGTGGCCCCAGCATCTGCTGCTGCACAGTGTTTTTCCTCCCCAGCCTCCAAGGCTTTGCACCTTGTTGAACATCATGAGACTCCTTTCAGCTCATTTCTCCAGCTTGTCAAGGTTCCTTTGAATGGTGGTGCTGTTCTGGTGTTATCAGCTACTCTGCTCAGTTTTGTGTCATTTGCACACTTGCTAGCAGTACTCTCAGTCCCACCATCCAGATCATTAAAGAAGAACTGAACAGGACCAGATCCTGCATTGTTCTTTGGTGTACACTGCTGGCTACTGGCCTCTAGCTAGAATTTATACTACTGATCACCACCCTCTGGATGTGGTCATTCAGCCAATTTTGAGTTCACCTCACTGTCTGTTCACCCAGACCATACTTCATCAACCCCTCTATGAGGATCTTTTGAAAGACAGTGTTGAAAACCTTACTGAAGTCATGGTAGATAATATCTTTTGCTCTTCCTTCATCTACTAAGAGAGGAATTTCATTATAGGAAGTCATCAGGTTGGTCAAACATGATACAAGGTTATTTCTTAATATGTCTATCAAAAGTATCTTAATTTTTAATGCTTAGTTCACATCTCAGAAGCTAAAAAATATTAAAATAAGAACCAAAAAGAATATAACACATAAAATTTAAAGTTATAGTTAAGCACCTCCACTATATAAACCAAGAAAAATCTTTTTTCATCTTAATTGCTGGAAATAAGTTTCAAACCTTTATTAAGGAAACATCATGACAGGAACCTGGTTCTGATATACATAACCAGAGTTTTCAGGTTTGTGAGTTCTTGCCAGTATGTCGGTAACCTCAAGTCATAACTCAGGTATTTAAGCTATGGAATTTCTTTCCTTGGTTTCTTAATTCTCCCCAAATGATTCACTGATTTCAGCAAGAAATATATTCTTAAGCTTGGATGATACAGCTCGATATGAATGTTCATTGCTGTTCTCTGCTTTCATGTCTACACTTAAAGCAAATCTTATTTTTTTCCCTAGACATCATTTCAGGCTTGAGCAGTCCTTTGATCAATAGTACTGCCATCTGCAGCACTATAAGTTCAAAGTATAAATTCAGTAACGGAGAAATGAAATGCAGTTGTCCTGGTGAGATTGCAGACAATGAGATATAAAAGGAGAAAGGGAGATGGGTGCAAAAAAGGACAAAAATCTCAGAGGTGTACTCACGGTTTTTGTGCTACACTGTTATTTTCTTTTAGTTACTTATAAAGTATGGCAGGACATCAGTAGTAATTAATTGTTGGATTTAACTTGTGATGGAGCAATACACATAAACATCTGATTTCAGTTACCTAAAAAATTCTACGTATGAAGTAGTGCTTTGTTTACACTCATTCTATTTGGTGATGCATCTGTTGGGTTTTATCACATAGCATGCACTTTTGTAAAATGAGTCACTCTTTGCAACTGCCCAAAATTCCATCTTTTGTTCTTTAAGTTCCTTCTTGTGCACTCTGTTATCATAACCATTGCTTTTTCAATGTATTCTTTGTTCCCTTCATCATAATCAAATCAGGAAAGTAATGATGAAGGTGAATCTGTTTAGGAGAGGTCCTTTCATTTCTTGAAAAATTTATAAAAGTAGTAGCTGGTGATGTCAGACTACAGTTTACAGCACATATTCTATATTTTTAGATTTTTATATTTTAAGTAATGATGCATTTTTTCCCAGACATGTTCTGCTTGTTTTCATTACTGTACTCGACTTTGCAATGGTTTTATGTAAGAGGAAGAAGAATGGGGATAGCAATCTTACTGAGAGCTTTCAAGAAATCAGGAAATCAATCCTGTGTCTCCCAGGCTGAAGATCCTAGCAACTTATGACACTTTAACAGATGGACTCAATGATCTTAAAGGTCCTGGATTCTATGATTCTTTACTTATCATTTCCATTTAATAATAATAAAAATAAAAACCTTAAGATTTTGTCTTTATGGTGCCTTTTAAGCTATCTGTTCCTAAATGACTTTATAACAAACACGCAGTTAGTGTTACTGTGTATTGAGGTTCTTTTTAGATTATCAAAGCAACACTACTCCACTAATTTTAAAAGACAGGAAGCAGAGATGGTACAGCCCTTCCCTACACCTTCCCTTCTCTACAAGATAGTCTCAGGCATTTTATCTATCAAAAACTAAACATTGTCTGCTTGATTCTTCTTTCTATACACGAGTAAATCTTTCCAGACAAGACCGCATTACATTCTCTACAACAGTGACGCAATATTAGTCTTCTCCAGCATATTTCAGCTCACCTTGTAATTTAGAGAGTTTGTTAAATATCCTTTAGACACTACTGAGACCTTTCATTATGTGTCTGAGGAGCTGAGGTCAGCAGTAATTCTTTAAAGTTTCACAGCAGCATTGTTACTTACGGTGATCAATAAAGTCAACACCAGAAAAAAAAGGTTTTGCATCATTTTTTCAACTCCTAATTTAATATTTTTTTTTCCATTAGAGAAAATAAAAGTTTTTAAATTTGCCACAGCTTATTGCAGACATCTGTTTCTGTTTATCTGCAAATAATGAAAACCTTCTCTAGCTACATCCAGCAAAGCGACCTTATATTGTACTAGGTATTTTTTATTTTGACTAATGAATTAGCTGAAAATTGCTTTCTTTACCAGGATCACGTGTTTCAGGTATTTCCACCAGCTATTTTAATGATAATTCCACTTAAAAAAATTCTGAAAGAAAAATCAAAACTAGATCAGTAGCAACTGCATGGTAGAATAAAATCAGGTCCAAATGCTGTTGAAAAGTTCAGTCTGTTGTGGTCTGGAGGCAACAAAATGGAAAGTATCTACTAAGAAGTTAAATTCTACATATGAGGAGGACATATAAAAAATAAAATACAAATCTAAGACATAAACAGTCAGTGGCAGCTATTAGACTGAAAATTAAGTTTTTTTTAATTCTTTAATTTCTTTCAAACAGAACTCAAATTTGTTGGTTTTGTTTTGGTTTTTTTTTTACATAAAATAAGTCTTCACGTTTCTTATCATTTGGAACTATTAAGGCTGCCTTTCTCTGAAGTTCATGCTGGTCAGAGCTACACTTCACAGACTTCCATGGACTCAGATTTGTAATCAAGTTTTGGCTGACATGTTCTACCTGTCTGCATTCATGTTCTTAAGGCATGAAAAAAGAGAAAGTTCAACCAAATTGTGTTATCCTTTGTTCGCCACAGGCTAAAAGGATACCCACAGTCAGATACTGTGGCTCAGTTGACATGTGATAACTTGTGCATTATTTCCACTGAATTAAAAACAAAATTTCACTTGATGGGTCTGAAGACTCCTGTAGGTACTCTTAGGTACTTAGACTCCATTTAAAGCATTTGTTTTGAATACCAGCTGAGCTCTTTTCTGCTTATACTCTAAGCCCTCAAAAGCTGAAGAAAATATGTGAATTTTCAAATTTTCATACAGTAAGCAGAAAACCCAGTGTTTTAGAATAAATTTTGAAGAAATAAAAACACAAAGCATGGTAATACAGGTTAGCACATTTCAACTGGGATCACTAAATTGCTAAAAATGCCTTCAATCCAGTACTGTGTACAGGAGTGGTAAAGGTATTGGAGATTTCTCTGTTCTCAGATACTTCAGTCTGAAAATTTGTCTTTCAGAACACAGTCCTTTATTACTCTCTTTGAAAAATGATGCTGACCATTCCTTCTTTATTTCAAGGCACCTCAGCCTACTGTTTCAGGGCACGGCATGTTAAGGTAGTGGGAGATACAGATTTAGCAGGTATTTGTCTTATGAATGTTTGTGTCAGGAAGAAAATAATGCTACACAGAATGATCACAGACTTCCCAGGAGAATATCCCCAGCAGAAAACCATACAGCCTGATGGTTAAATTTCTTGGAAAAGGGAGAGAGATTTAAGATACCTCAGCATGAGGAAGATGTTGAATTTAGCTGATGGATACCTTCAGCACCAGTCTTTATCCTCAAGTCCTGTACAGATACTGCAGTGTTATTACATATAGTATCCTCTGGCTAATGTGGATAATCTAATTAGGCCTTTTTTTTCCCCCTTATGCCATCTAAAACCATACTGAATAAGGCATAACAGAATTGGTGAGTAGGTAAGATGCAAGCAGCTTGAGGCCAGTAATTGGACACTCAGATGTGGATCACAAAGCTCCTTTCGACTTTCATAGTTCTCTGTTCTAGTTTCCACCAAACAGTGACCTATTTAAATAAGGAGAAAAGAACATTAAGGCAATAGTGTATTTAATATGCTAATCCTAAAAGATACTACAAAGGCCTTTCATTAATATATGTCACCACCCAGCACTACCTACCTCCTGACTAATTTACAAGCATTTTGTTCCAGAAACAAGCAACTCTTCCTGGTTTAAATGTCAATCAAGCAATGTTAGCATATGGTCTTCTTTCATGCTTAGATAATTCTGCCAACACTATCATGGACACTAGAAACCATTAATTTGGAGAAAAATTCCCCTTTGGTTCTCAATTCAAATATCTTCCACAGCATATCAGCCTATTCCAGTTTCTGATAGTATTTTGACTGCATACATAGCAATCATATAGAGCTGTACCAGTTTTTCCGCATGACTAATGATCTCAAGCGAGCAGAGAGAGAGGGAGACAGCCACACCACCAACACGCCCACTATCTTTTTGCATAATATGTACTTTACACTCAACAATCTGTTCACATGCAGGGATTTTTCTTAAGTCACTGTAACCAAGAATTTTAAAGAGACAGCATGGAAGGAAAATGACCCCAAACAGGCGGGACAAAATACCATTAAGCAAACATACTGAGTCCAAATTACTTCTGTTCCGAGCTATTCAAACATGAATTCAAAAAACGTGGAGACACTTTTCATGTTCACACAGTTGTGAAGTTGCTGACTGTACCAATTTTAAGAGCCATCAACTTACATACCATAAAACAACGTATTCTGTGTCATCTAGATGAAGATGAACTGGTATTTTCACATGTAATTTTAATAATATGGTACATAATACATAATATCTCATACATTATGTAGATTATATAAATATATATGTATATTTGGATATATAATTTTTTTGATAAACTGAATAAGCACTCAACCTTCATGCAGCTCATCAGAACACATTCTCTGTTATTAAACATCACCACAATATAGAAACTGCATTCACCAGTTATAGACACCCTCCTTTGGAGCAGGAGTTGTGCTATGACTGGGAGAGACCTGTATGACAGAGGACTGGTCATGCTCTGATTCCAGCTACTTGTGACCACTACAGTTACAGCATATGGCTCTGCAAAGAGAAGCAGAGTGCACACCGCAGTGCAGGCTGCATAGGGTCACACAAGTTTTCTGGGAGTCTTACAACATCTTTGAACTTCTTTTACTCCAACTACTTTCATTTCAGCATTAAAAGAGAGGATCAGAGGGAACCTGTTCAGTGTTATAATTAAATGTATATGGAGTTAATCCATGTTTAATCTGAGCAACACTTACTCTTCATCTCACTGTTTTTCCTGGAATACCAGAAAGATAACTTTACCCAGCCATTGTGTTCCTTGCTTCATGATCAGCAAATTCAACCACAGAACGACAAAATATTTTTAATTTATCTCAAGCTAAGGAATTTTAAACTTCATTAGAAATATATCTTTTTTTTTCAGCCAGCCTGCACTGAAGTATGCACATGGGAAGTTGGTGAGGACAGCATGAAAAAAAAAAAAAAACCAAAACATTGCAGTGATTGAACATCTACCATAGTTGTCTGTCTGTGGTTTGATTTCTAGACAGGAGGAAGCAAGCTGTGCCCAGAGCAGAAGGGGGTCATTATAACTCAAGCCCAAGGCAGATCCACTTGTGGGAGAACATAAATCCAGCCAGGATTTCAGCCAGGTGAGGTCATCTCTCATGTACTGCCTGATCTGTGCGGGGCACAACTGAGGTTACCCTGCTGGATATGCAGATTGCACACGATTGGAAAACTGTGAAGAGACATACTGTTTGATAGCCAGAACAGGAAACTTACTGAGAGGGGTGACTGGGGTCTTGCTATTTAAGTGCCTATTCCCTTCTGAGCTTTTGTGAGGAACAGAGATAACCATCTGTGCTCAATTGCTAGTTATGGTTTTGTAACATCAGCATCTGCTGATAAAGAAAATAAGGGAATGTGTGCCTGCAATAGCTGAAGCCTCATTTACCACATCAGAACTCACTTTCTAATTGTTCAGTTTTATTTTAGTCAGAGTACAGATGTTGTCACTCCTTCTGCCATCAGAAACTATCTAGACTAAGGCATCCTTAGAATGGTGTAATTGTTAGATTTTTGTGATTGACTACTTTTTTCCCACATTATATCCTGGATATTTATAAACAAATTGAAAGTATAAATTTTGTCCTTCATGTCTCTAATAAATTAAAAGGAAAAATGTTTTCTAAAAAGTTGTTTTTCTGTGTAACCACATCCTCTCAATCTAAAATGATAGATTTAATCAAGGGAGAGATGAAAGTTAAATCTCCTGGAAGATCGCAGAACATATGTTTCGTTTGTGCCAGCTGTAAAATATTAGTTCAGAATGTCTGCCTGTATGTTACTGAGAATTGTTGACAATTTTTAATATAGCAGCACATGATGTATTAAATCACAAAAAAATTCTTTTCACTCAAGAATGGCTCATAAGCACACACCTGCACCAAACATCGTGTGTGTCACTTGAATACAGTGTAACTATTGGATACAGAGTGGTGTATTTCAGACTAAAAATCCCTGCTAGGTTTGCAATGAACATAGTGGACAATTTAACAGAGTATGGTAGGATATATTCTGAGTGCCTGAAGTATCTTCTGTTGAGAGAGCCTCTTTGCCACTGAAACTGCAGCAGACCACATGCATGACTGAGGAGAGTCAGCCTGGGTCTCCTGGGCTCGCTGCCTGGGGCTCGTACCCAGCTGTGTCACACCAGACACGGTTGCATGGAGACTGATTCAGTTGTCTCTGTCCTGTGCTTCCAGGAGCCACAGTAACAGAAACACTGCGTGAAAAGGCCTGAACTGGCTTGTACAGACTTGTTAGCTAGAGATCCACATGGCAGGTGAGCATCTGTATTTCTTCAGAGCCCAAGCAGTCATCAAAATATTGTACTCACACTTGTGCAATGCTGTCTGTAAGCACCTGTACCCCTGTGGGCGGTCTACATGGCACAGCTAGTCTGAAACTGAGTAAACCATCAATGGGTTACTGATTTATTTAAAAAGCTTTCTAAAAGGAAATGGGAATAAATTTTACATTTTACATCAATCATAATCTCACTCTCTCTACAGTGAAGCCACTTCCCATCATTTTTCTTTGATAAAACAAATATAAACTAAAGAATAAATTAAATAACTTCATAAATTGAATAGCTTCAGTGAAAAGATGAGAGACCAGTCCTTAATTATAGATTAACTATACAATGAATTATATACTTCGGAGATTTTGGAGGGGTTAATTTCCACAATGCTTGAAGATGTGGTAAAATAGACATGGTAACAATGAAGAAAATGATAAATGTGAGAAGAATATCTTTGTAAAGGCATTAGCAAAGGAAACAACTGAAGTAACAACCTAAAATATTATTTCATTAGAGGATTAGTGCAAGCAAGAGATATACAGGATAATTTAGAGCATAACAAGAAAATGAATTTTTTATATTAAGCAGGGGTAGAGTCCTGTGACACTCACTGATGAAAAAAAATATTTAAAAAAATAGTTTGGTCAGTGTTAGAAATGAAAATGTATTGAGATTTCTGTCTCAAAAAGAGTTTAAAGGGAAGACTTCAAGTAAAAGAGATGAATATATTAGGTAATTTTAGCAGGCTTTTCTCCTCCGGATCTCTGTTTCAAGTTACAAGCAAAAAAATCATTACAATCTGAAGCTTGAAATAAATTTTCTATTCTTAGTCCACTTATTCCAAGTGAACATTTTTTCACATCACACTTATTATTTCGAACAGAGAGGATCAAACTGACTTTGTTCCTGGATTAGTTTTTTACTAAGGAATTTTTTCCTCTAGGACAGGATGTACGTTACCTCTATGAATAGAACTCTTCCCTTGTGATTTATCATTAAATACAATCTTACAAAAAATATTGAAAAGACTGGAGCATTGCAATGGAAGTCCAAAAGGAGTAGGACTCAATGCAGTTCAGTTTAACACAAGAATAAAATGGATTTCAGGAGAATCTGTACAAACAGTAGGATAGCTGAAAATAAGGACAAAGAAGATCATGGACACCTTGAGGAAATTTTCTACTTTCAAAAATGCCACAGAAAAAGGAACTTCCCATGCAATGATATAAAGAATTGCAGCAGGTTGGAATATTATAATGGTTTCCATCTCTTCTGTATCCTCAGTTTGGTCTTAGCTGGAGGTCAGTAACATTTTAACTTAAGGCATTTCTTCCTTCTGCCCCAATTTAAGGTCTTATGATAAGTGTACTGAAAAATAACCCAAACCAAGGTGTGGCATTGCTGCTTACCTATGCATAGACTGTCAAAAATTTTGTTCAGCTGAAATATTTCACTCACTAAAGCAACAGGTATAAACTCTGTCATTTTTAAATACTTTTTGACAGTATTTTTAATATTTCAGCCCTGCATATTCTTGCAAAAGTTCAGTGTAGCAGGTCCAAAGAAGGGCAACAAGTTTGTGAACTGTCTGGAGCACAACTCTTATGAGAAGCAGCTGAAGGAGCTGGGATTGTTTAGCTGAAGGGAGGCTGCAGCTGAGTGGCATTGATCTATTCTCCCAGGTAACCAGAGACAGGGCAAGAAGAAATGGGCCCAAGGTGTGTGAGGGAAAATTTAGACTGGATATTAGGAAGCAATTTTTTACTGAAACAGTGGTCAGGCATGGAAATAGGCTGCCCTGGGAAGTAGTGGAATCATCATCCCTGTAAATGTTCAAAAGGTATGTGGATGTGGCACTTAGGAAAATGGTTTAGCAGTGAACACGGTGGTGCCAGGTAATGATCGGACACCTCAGTGATCTTAGAGGTCTTTTTCAAGCTTCACAATTCTGTGATTCTATGCTTTAACTTCATATATCATTTTTATGCCTAGAAAGGTTTGATGTTCTAAAACGATGGCTGCATAGTCAGAAACAGAATTTACATATCTCATTTTAATGGAAGGTAATAGTTAAAGAAATACATTTAAATTTGAGTAAGAACGGAGTTAGGCTATAAAACCCAAAATAATTTAAATTAGTGTGAAAGGATAGTCCTGGGACACAAATAAGAATTCTAATAGGAGTAAATCAAACATAATCAAAAGAGCATCAGAGAATTCACAGTGAAACTGGAAGGGCATTGAAGAATAATAGTACTGACTCCCATATACATGCCCAAAATGTACAGAATTTTCAAAATACAATTCAAAAATCTTTAGATATAGTTATTTACAAGATGACCACAATAAGTCTTCTTCCCCACTCCCCCCCCCAACCATGTTTTTTGTGGTAAAACACACCTAGCTTGTATATCTTCAATAAATATTTCCATAGTACATGTGTGTGATGGCTTAGATCAAATGATCATTTTATCTCTTGTGCTAAATAAATGTTTTCATGTCCCTTAAACTAGGTTTCTGGTGAAATCATGCTACTCTGCATTTCAGTATATACGTGTTCTTAAACCTGTACTGAACTACCATTCCTTGTCAGGTCTAAATCTCTGCACCAAGGGGCAGCTGCAGTGCTGTGTTCTGAGGACATGACCTTGGGCTGTCTCCCCAGTGAGCCTCCTCTCTGAAGTGCAAATGCAGCTGTGGCTCCACCGAGGCGCAGTGACATTGCAATGAAGGCAGCTGAGAACAGCCCTGCACACAACTTACCAAGGCAAGCTCAAACCTTTTGCTTTCATTTGTGAGGCAAAGACAACTGAGCAGTTTTGACTGATTTTCTGTACAGAAGAAGCCATACCAAGAACCAAATGCCAGAATTCTGTCTAACATGACCTTCAGCTACAACGTAAGAATAATTAGTGCATATTCCAACACCTTCAGGAATTCAAGAAACTTACAAGAACATGATGACTTCTTTAAAGCAGGGAATAGCATCTTTAGAAACATTCACCAGCTGCAGAAACACCACAAGTCCAGTCTTCTATCCAAGGGATTGCAGTTCCACAGCTATTCAACTTAGCCATATTTAAAGGATTTTCAAACACCACCCACAAATACACATAATCATAGAAATGCATGTTGAGAAAATGGAGAAGAGATTCCTAACAGAGAGAAAAGTTTCAAATGGATAGTGAGAAGGCTTTAAAATAAAAGAAACAAATTTTTTAAAATTGTGGTTTCAATACATCCTGAGATTAAGATCTCTTGTTTCTGATGAGGGCAAGAGTGGGAGTATTAAAACGCCATACATGAAGAAAAAACCTAAAGAAATTAGTCTGAGATTGTGGCCCAAGTTTGAAAATTAGGAGCTTAGTGAGAATAGAGAAAAGCCAATACTCACCTCAGCCTCTCATTCTATAGAATTATCCATTTCTAATAACCAACTCTATAAAACAGTCTGTAAATAAGAGGTTCTGAGATATAAGGGGCCTGGGCTTTTTTTGAAGTTCGAGCATGAGCTGTTGAATTTGTGTCAGCATATGAAAATGTAAAGTTGGCTGAAAATTTTTAATGTTGCACAATGTGTTTTCTGAGGGTACTTTAAACATCTAAAAAGTGACAGAGGACAAAGGGCAGGGCCCTTCTGAGTTATTTACCATAACCTAAAGTTTAAACCTGACCTCACTTTGGGCTTATGAGCTATTCTAAATTGTCAGCAAACTTGGACAGGTTGAGAAATACTTTCCTTCAGAGCATTCTAAAAAATTCCTGCTTCTTCTCTTGCCTTTCCCCAGCATCCTTTTTAAATACATTTATAGAATTTACAGAGCTGATTTAGTTCCAAGAAATAGAAATTTGAGTATTGACCAAAAAAAGGCCAATCATTTTTTACGAATCATAGTTATTATAGCTATCTTATTCCATTTAGTCATTTGGAAATTAATTGTAATTCAATGTATTAATTAAATTGCAAGAAAATATTTCTCAAATAGTTTTTATAATTACTGCTGAAAACCTTAAGATGTGATTCTGCAGAACTGCTTGTTAATATCATCAATTATTGTTCCTATTCTGCAATTTGTGATTTTAATGTTTTGAATAGAAAATTGCTTAACAAAAGAGCTAGCATAAACACTTCTATGTAAATTAAACTTTTCAGGCTTAACTAAAACTAGTATGCCAATATCTAGTCATGAGGGTTAAAGCTAAAATCTGTAGGCAAAAGTGGATTTCTTACAGCTTCTTATGGATACAAGTGCATGATTTTGGTTTTACTAAAAGTAACTAAAATGTTACTGGGGGTAACTCTGAATTAAGCTTCTTTTAATTTTTACTACAGCTAGGGTGGAAAAGACAGATTTTGGTTTTGTGATGTTTCAGTAAGAATTTCCAAATTTTTAATTTATAATAGGATAAGGCTTAAAAACTATTTTTCCCTGGGAAAAAAAGGCAGTAACTAATAATTCCTGCTTCACTGTATTTTCCTTTGTAAGTGTTTAATTTTTTTTAAGAAAAAAGAGAGAAGAGAAGCCAAAAGGGTAGAAAAGGTGTTTTGATAAAATTCTACATTCTGTTTGCAAAGTTTATTTAAAATTATTTTAGCCATCAGTAGTCCAAGTATGCCTAAGGTGAAGGAATATGTGTAGTTAATTACTACAGCACTATCTTACTACTGTAGATAGCAAAAGATGCACTGATGAGAAAGTTTCAGTCTGGAGATGATCACATGGTTTAACTCAAAGAAAAACAACTGCAAACACATTTCAGCACAGGCAGATCTGAAAATTAAGCATGTGCTTACAAGATATCTTAAGCAGGGCCTGAGCTTTTTGTATGGTGCTTGCCCTAGTTTTCATCTTTTTAATTTCCTCAGAAATACGACATGCCCACAAAAAATATTTTTGTAGAGCATTGATACATATCATCAACAACAACAAAACAAAATATACTTGCAAATGAAAATGATGAAATGATGAAAGCAAAATTGTACTCTTCTATATGATTTGCCTTGGGACATGCTTATAGGATTCTGGAGTTCAGACTTCTATCACACTACATTTTGGCAAGGCTGAGGAACAGCATGAATATTGGGAGTATTATATTAAAGTATGATTTTTCAAGTATGATATAGCCCCAGACATACTTTTCATGTGTGATATAACCCCCCATGAAATATTTTCAAGTATATAAAGTATGATATAGCCCCAGATAAAGACCTGTGTTTATGCCCATAGGTGTGTGATAATGGGTGCCACAGCAGCTATTGGTTTGACAGACATATAAAGGATTGAGATGATAAATATCCAGATCGTGAGGTGTGTACAGGGAGAACTTGCTGACATAAAAGGGCTGTTAAAGTTAAGAACTTGGGGCTTTAAGGTTGTTACAGTGCTAAAAGGATAATAAAGGGCCTTTGCAGATGACAAAGCCTTTTCTGGCGTTTGCCACTCCTAAATACCACGACACTGCAAACAATTGGAGTTAGATGTTTATATTGGTAATATGAATATGAAAGCCTTTGGATAAGGCCCTTGAGGAAATGCTGCACTCTTAAACTATAACAGCTAGTGCCTTCCTTTCATTTAATCTGCAATGTATTTACTAGCAATTGGCAATGTCTCAAGAAAAAAAATCACCAAAAAACAACAAAATACAACTATTGTGGTATTATATTTTGATGGGAAAATAATACATAAGACAGATTAGTGTCAATACTCTTAATGTGGATATTCACCATAATTCAGTAATGTAATTTGGTAATCTAAATATTGAATCTTGCCTTTTGTTTGGTCTAAAATCCATATTATAGTAATTAGATACCTAGCCAGTATACTTCTCTAATATAGGGTGTAAACAAATGAATCCCAAACTCATTCTGCCTGCAATAAGATAATTTAGGGTAAATGTCAACTACAACTCCAGGGTGAAATAAGATTTTGCTGACAAGCAGTATATTCTACTTTATTTGCCTCAAGACACTGATTTTATATCAATCTTTCTTTACATTAAACTTTCTTGTATACATAATTTGCCAGCACATTGGACACCTTCTTGTCTTCAGTGTAGCAAATAGACATATAAACAATCCTCCCTCCCTCCCTCCCTCCAAAAAACAAATCATATTTTACTGGTTTATCTGGTTTATAAAGAAGAAATTCATGACAGCTGGAACAGAAGTGCGATTTCTCCCTCAAAATCCTACAGCAGTCATTATACTTAGTAACCTAAACCTGAAAAATCAATGTGAAGACTGAAAATATATTTGCATCTGCCAGTAATATTTGTTAAATAGTTGTCCTCCTTTTTCTTTCCACTATCAGAGAGCAAGCTATAATTGTGCAATGTCTATGATCATTGTACAACAAATTTAATTTTTTAATTTTTTTCAGTCTGGAACACCAAATAATTAAATTTTTGTAACAGAATTATAACTAAAGGTGAGAGATGGAGTTACGTCCACCACAGATTGCTGAAGAGATTGCATAAATTAAGTAATATGGACTCTGGATGGGAGTTTCACTCCTAGACTGAGTATTACAAGTATTTGGAAAAGAACCAAGAAAGATGTTTAGTCTGTGTCTGCTTTGAATGCAAGGTTTAGTTCAACAGGAATGCTTTGAAAGAGTTTTGTGATTGGATGAGATGGAAAAGAGAACACATAATTAGTGGAACAAATATATAATTTATGGAAGACAGAGAAAACCTATGAGGAAACGGCAAATGAGATATCCAGCAGCAAAAGGGAGCAGGGAGTGATGCAGTTTTGCCAGATATGGTAGCAGGTAAAGTTAATTATTTTTAAATAGTCAGCACATCTATATGCTAAAAAAATAATGAGTAATCTACACACCTGAGGTTTTAGTTTAGCAGTCCTCAGTAACATAGTTAATCTATGTTAATCTCATTTTCTTAGTCAAATGCCTCAGGCTTTCACTTAATCCAAAATTCCAGTTAATCTAAAAGACCACAAAGATAGCATCAGGGTGGGAAAAGCTTGGCAGGGATCTAATTCAACATGATATGAGCTGCATTCATTAATGAGTCAGCGGCAAACTTACCAGCTAGATAAAACATATAATACTGATAGGTAGACAAAATGGAAAATGAGTCGTGGAGCTCCTCGTTAGTGCATTATCACAAATTACTGATTTAGCTCAGAAAATGGCCAAATCATTTTGCAAATCAGAGGAATAGAGTAGCTTCCTTGAAATTTTTATAGACTAAGAAAGATGTGTTAGAAGACACCCTCATCACAGACACCCAATCACAGCCCCATATTTAACAGCTTTTAATGCAGATATGGGGTATACTGTAATTACTGGAAGGAAAAAAAGATAGGAAAATATTCAGAACAGTTACCTAGAGGAAGGCTGAAGGAACATGAGGAAGGAAGTAGGCTTTGCTCTACATAGGTGCCATGGTGAAAGAGTACCTGAAAATGAGTGTGATAGAAGAGGAATAGAGGAGCTATTAATTTTGCAGTACAACCTCGACATGACAGTAAAAAGACTACATTACATACTACTTTAACAAATATAAAAAATGCACATAATAAAAACATATGTAGAAAAAACTTCAATATAACTATCAGTATAAATATATATCAGTAAAACTTCAGCGTGTAACCACCATCTTTCTCATATCCCACCTCTTGCAATTGTTCCACTTGCTTTGAATTGATAGGTTTGGACCAGAAACACCTAAGGGAGAGAAACCTGTGAGTGTCATCTTTTTCTCTTTCCTCCTTACTCCTCCTGCCTGCATATCTTAGATGATGTGGACCTACATTTTCCACTGCAAGACAGCATCTCTAGGCTAGAAAAACTCCTTTGTAGATGATGTCAAAGTAGGATTTCTAGTAAAATGGCTTTGGGGAAGTTGTCCCATCTGTAACCTGGAAGTCTATCTAAAACTTCAAGAAAAGATGGGATCTTACCTGTAGCTTTACAGCAGTCAGCACTTGAGATTCAGCAGAAGCTGCTTGGCAAGTACAGATAAAGAGGTAAAAGACAGACAGGGTCATCTTTTCTCAGTCTTTGTAACCGCCTTGAAGAGGTAATGAAGGGTGTTACCGTGCTTATAGTGCTTTTGTAAATGAGATATGTGAGAGCTGCTGTACTTTATTCTACTGTTCCTCCTGACTTAGTCAGGAGAAGTGAATTGGCCTAGCATGTAAATATAAATGCTTTGATGTGCGTGACACACAGAAGGGGAGTTGGGGGATTTATTTGTTTTTAACCAATATAAAGCCAGACAAATAGCATTCCTACAAATTGCAGCTGTTCTGGACAATATAAAGACTTTTTGGGTTGAACATTTACAGCCTTGTTTTTACGTGTAATCTGTTTCCTGCAGGAATAATGAAAGAGGTTTGCTAGGCCCAGTTTTCCTTGGCTGCAGCAAGAGTGCGCCATGACTGCGACTGCTGGCCTTGGCTGGAAGGAAGTCAAGCAGTGACATAGTTGTTGCTGTGTGGGAGCGTTGCCTGGCTGGAGCTGAGCTTTCAGGGAATAAAGCTTGGAGACCTGCCAGTTAAAGAGCCTTTTCTTGATGCTGACTACAGATAGCACTGGCAGGGAAAAGCAGGGCAGGGCATTTGCCAGAGCAGGGGATGACAAAGGGTGCTGACTCACACAGCCTTATTCTTAAAGCACAGCCCTTGTCCCATCCTGAAAATCTGTGCTCTGAAAATCTGTCCTTTGGTGTGAAGGAGTCATCATGGTAAGACCCTCACCAGAGCTCCTGTTGGGTGACAGACACCAGGATTTTCTGGAATCTGTGGCCAGGAAGAAGCATGGAAGAATGCTTTGCCAAATATTTTATCAATTTCAGCTTCAGCTATGTTGAAACAAGAGTCACCATTTTCATCTCTTCCTGCCAGGATTCCCCTGTTAGAATATAAGCATACTTTTACATTTTATTAACAGAAATATACTTAATATTAATAGAATATCTAGACCATGGTATTCTGGCAGAAACACTGATTCATCTAAATGTTGTGTCAACACACTCGGTAAACTGACTGGTTTGTACAGATGGCCTTTATTTCAAGCTCAGATTTCCTCAGGTCCCATTTCACCTGATAATGGCATTCTGCTCACCAAAGTCCTGACCCAGCGGTGTGAAACCCTCCAAGCAG
Source organism: Rhipidura dahli (assembly GCA_013399225.1). Lineage (NCBI taxonomy): Eukaryota > Metazoa > Chordata > Aves > Passeriformes > Rhipiduridae > Rhipidura > Rhipidura dahli. Next base: position 380,469 of record VXAC01007291.1, on the reverse strand, counting down.
CAAAACAGTTTTCTCTCCTAGTGCAGCCTGTTTCAAAATATGGGATGTTCTGCTTCCAAGGTCATCCATCTGTATTTACACTTCTTTCTCTCCATGATGGGTAGGAACAGTAAAACTCAGAGGAATTGTGAAAGAGGTACTTCAGAAAATACGAGTTTCTGGACTGTAGAGCAGTTCCAGTGAAGAGTGAGGTTATTCTGGGGCTTGGTTAGGTGGGAGAGGATAGGATGACTTCATTGAGCAAGGTAGGAGGAGAACCACCAGCACAGTATTCATCCACATCACCTCAGGACCACTGCATAGATTAAACATTTTTAATTTTTGTAATATGGGGAATAAAACTCATTTTCATAACCCAGATGATTAAATATTACTCTTGATGAGATCCAGACACTGGTCATTTCTTCACCTTCGTGGAGCTAGTCTGTGTTCCTTTATTTCATCTATCTCAATGAGCTACATAGCACTGGATAAAATTAAGCAATTAATTTTGAAAAACATTTTTTTCAGATTATATGTTTCACTCCATCAACTGCAGTATAATGATCCATTATTTTTTCTCTTGTATATAATGCCACAGGAATGCTCTCTTGCCTAGATAAATGGTTGCATTTGCATAACCACAGTTTGAAAATGGAGCCTCTCAAGAGTTTTAGAAGAAGAATATGATGCAAAAGTAGATATCATCACATTTTTCAGTATTTTGGATATTTAATTTCAGATACATTAATTTCTTATAATAATTGGTACTTAGTTAAAGTAATTTTTTAATATTCTTTACTTATAATTCATCATGCATATAAACAGTACCAGGAAGCTCTGTCATATCTTCGAATAATAGTTTACTATCAGAAATGTTTCAATGATCTTCTACTTTTTGTTAATTACATTCAAATTTGAAATTATTTTTATCACTTCCCAATATCACAATATAAATCCCATTAAATCAATTGACTAAGCCTGAATATCAGGCTTTTATATAAAAGTCACCTTTATTTTCACTGAAACTAGCAAAAATATTTAATAATTTTTAAAGACTATTATATCTTCTTTGTTTTAGGCATAATGTATTGATAATGGAAATTGTTCTGTTCAATTACAAAAGAAAACAGAATCAATTATTTAAGGAACATAAAATGTTTCAAAAATTTTTAAGGATATATTGCTTTCTGCTGGATTGTTTTGCTAATGCCTGTTTGCTTGTATAATTTTAATTGCAAGTGTAGAATGTAATATTTCTCACAGGAAACCCTAACCTTAACTAAGAAATGTTCAGAAGACTGCTTTTTAAAACAATCAATTTTATTATTATTACATACATAGATCAATTAAACTTTAGATCAGATTGCTTTTAACTTCATCCAGGCTACTTCAGACAACCAGAAGGCAAAAGGCTCAGCAAGAGAGCACAAACTCAGCCTGTGGAACTACCTTGAACACAATATTTTTTCTAGTTAAAGTTTTCCACAAACAGGAAAATCTCTATCTACTATGTCCATATGCTAGAAATAAACAAGGTACAAAGTTCTAGCAAAAACTGTAAACGTGCAATGAAACCACCATTATTTTTGTGACTTTTTATGTGGCATACTGACATCAGTTAACATTCTTTGTATCAAGTTACTTTCCATTTCTGCTAACATCTTTTGAAACACAGGTATTAGCACTTATATTCATGTCTTATGAAGTGGAAGAAGAAAGGATTCATAATGAGAGTTAGAATGATGGTTACTTAGAAACATGACCCAATCTCTTTTCATAAGAGGCCTTGTGATTTTCTTTTGTGCAATGGTAGAAAATTACGTCAGTCAGCTGAAAGTTTCCATTCTCTTCTCCTCCCTGAAGATGGAAACCATGGTGGTTTTCAGGGTGTACATTTACTACCACATTAATCTTGTGCAGGATATAGGAGCCAGGTTATCCGGTCACTTCCATTTGCTGCCGCATTACAGCATTGTATTAGTCCCTTAGCACAGACAGACAAGTCCGCTGTGGTGTGCAAGGCTTCCTGGATTTGACACTTAGTCTTCAGGGAGAATATCTCAAAAATTTTAATGCCTCACTAAACAAAGCATTCATGAGCTGCTGCACAAAGACATTGAGCGGTAGCAGGTCTGTTCTTCCCAAAATAATAAATGGATTTGGATCATTGCTGCTTGTATCTCAGGCACTCCCAGCTCTGAATATGTAGATAAAAAGCTTGCATCCTCTGGGAAATAGCCCTTTGAGTCTGATTTGTATATGGAATTAGTGCATTAATTGATTAAAGGTTAATCTCCGTGAAAATTAAGAGCTAGAGGGACAGCGTTAGGCAGAAAAAACAGAAATGTCACTTTGAACTGGAGATTTATTCAGCAATGCCAAATGGAATTTACCAGCAGAAGACAGGAATAAGTACCTTTGAAACAGAAGTCAGCTCATGGAGAAGAGGTTTTCCAGCCTGAAGGAGGGTCACCATCAGCACAGCAACTACCAATAATCCTCTTTTTACCCACATTATTCTATGTTAATTTCAGTTTTTAATTTTTTCAAAAGCTTCATATGAAAGACCTATTTTGAAAGTTTGCAAAATTTGCTAAAGAGTATTGCATAAAACCAGTCTGACAAAAAGGATCTTTTTGTAACCGTTAAGCTAAAAGTACTGTAGCATAATTTTAAATGCAGTTTTGAGACATAACCAATCTCCTTCATGCTTCAGCAGAGGAAACAAAACCATGATCTTTAAGCATCAGGCAGGCTCCAGTTGAATTAACAATCATAAGACAGTGCTGATGTGCTTTACATATGTGAAGGCAATCTACATACTTTGAAGCAAAGCAAGGTATATAAACATTACTTAACATGTCCTAGAGGGCTAAACATGGCCATTTCACAATGACTGGTATCAAGAAACTGCTGACTGCAACCCTAGTCCATATAAGCAGAAAGTGCTGGAATAAAATCAGACAGTGGGGAGAGGAGAGGGATTTTCTGTGTCTATGTTTTCCTTAGAAGGTGATTTAATTTAAAAAATGAGAGAATTTTTAATTAAAAGAAGCAATAGAAAGTATGAGAAGTATCATGCATTAACCAAATCAAGAAGGCTGATCCTTATATAGTGTTTAGAAACAGTATTATCAAGCTAGACTTTCATCTTCCATTACAGTTCATTTCCTTGAAAGACAGAGATGATGAAAGTACTGTGTGTGCTTTATATCTCATTAAGGACTAAAAAGACTCATATCTTCTTTTGCAACAAGACTAAGGCCATGGTTTAATATATTGATTGTCTTGTATAATACTCTCCTGCGTATCATTTTAAATTCAAATTTGTTAGTATATACTGTTATACTGGTCAAAGAGAAGTATGTTTCACAACATATTTTTTATATATATATATCTTTAAAAAAAACTGTTAAAAATACATTTGCAACAAAACCGTCCATGAATATTGTTAGACATTGTTTCAGTATTGTTTTAGTCAAGTCAGTTCCCAAAGTGCTAATCTACTTGCAGTGTAAGACAAAAATTTTTCATTTTTCAGGGCATGAAAAAGATGCATCAGGTAGGGTGAAAGGCTGTTTAGATTAGGACAAAAGGAAGATGAGTCATGTCAAGAGACAATGTCTTCTGTGTTTACATTCTTGCCTCACAGTCACTTGGCTGATGAACAAGGTCAGTTCAGGTTGCTAAAGGGAGATAAAACGCGTTCAGTTGTAACATACACGTCTTTCACTGGCAGCAGCCTGGCAGCTGCCTTCACTGAGCCACTTCTGAGTAACCACTGTGTGCTTTCCTGGGAATGGCCCCTCTGCCAGGCGTGACCAATGACCACAACGACATTGTTCTGGACTAGTGGAAATCGCACTGAAGATCTTTCTGGGGAGAAGTGCATCTAGCCACACTTGCACTGTCTGTATATATTTCATGATAATTAGGGATGGAGTTCACAGTTCAGGTCCTACACCTCTTCTTTATAGTCTGAAATCCTAAAGTGAGAGTGTGGTGTTAGGCACAACACATGCCTATCTGTCCATTTGAGTCTGGTCAAACAGGGATGGGGTATAAACAGGACACACATTAAATCTGTAAGAACAAAATCTGGCAGTGTTGCCTCATGCTCTTTTTAGGCTCACTGTAGCCCCTGTGTCCTTAAAGCCAGGACCACAGACACTCCAAGAAAGAGACTTGAATAGAATAAAAATAAAACAAAACAAAACAAAACAAAAAAAAAAAAAAAAAAAAAAAAAAAAAAACCACAACAACAACAACAACAAATACCTGAGAATTCTGGTTAAAATTTCAGGTCCTTAGGAGTTCTCAAATTAGACTATATTAAAGGTTAGCTCAGAGTTTTCTATTTCACTTTCACATTGAGCAAGCTTGTTGTTTTTACTGCGTTCTGGAGGGAATTGATGGGCTAAGTTTCCACTGGGGAGAGGAATTGCAGACAAAGCCAGACGTCCTTCCATAAGGACTAAAAGTAAAGTTTTTGTCCTATTATCAGTGAGGCAAGGTTGAAAGTCTAATACGACTTTCAAACAAATGGCAAGTTACAGAGGTTTCAAAATGTATTTTTAGAAGAAACATATGCTAATCAAGATGTGCCCCACATAGTTTAAACAGCATGATTCACAAGGGAGCTTCATTAGCCTCAAAGATGAATAGTGTTACAACTCCTGGGAGATCCAATAAAATTGGTGATTTTTTTTAAAGAAACCTCTCCATTCTCCTAGCTAATCCCCATGGACTTCCAAGAGGGTTGGTTTTTTGGGTTTTTTTCTGTTTTTCCATTTTCTTTTGCTGTCACACAGAAGGTAGACTGCCATCTCAGAAAAAAAGCTGCATTTCTCTCCATTCTGCCTGGGATGGACAGACAGATCATTAATGCTGTATAATAACAGGTTGAGCAGGTCCTGTCTTCAGCAAAGCCGACAGGTGAGCAACTCATCATCCAAAGGGGACTGGACAGGAAGGGTCACGAAATGCGCCTAAACCATAAACCCAGCAGATTTACTAAAATAAAAGTAGTCATTAATTTTTAGGTAACTTGGAGTGTTATTCCTTGATAAAATAATGCCTACTATATCTGAACTATAATAAACAGAGAAAAAAAGTGAAAATGTAGAATATTAAGATTAATTTTGTTCAGAATCCATTGTAAAAAGAGCAATCATAGCTAATTTATGTGATGCAACAGCTACTGTATTCTTTTTAACACGAAGTTGTAAATGCCATTTTAAAATATTATTTCTGCTTTTTATTTTTTGTGTGTATAAGTGGCTATTTTTAGAAAATGAAAATGAAATAGAAAGGAACAACAGGCAGAAAAATTTCAGCAGTGTGCCAAACTTTGTTCAGCTTGTGAATGTTTTCTTGAACAGAGAAGCCAAAGGGCAAAGCCTCTGCTGACATCTTGCAGGCTTCATTTAAACCCTAAATCAGCTTCTCCTCTGTGACAGGAACAAATTCTGAGATACCAGAGCAAATTCACTCCTGGAAAAGTTTCATAGAAGAGCCTCGGGGCTCTTGTGATATTTCATTCCTTCACCTGAACTGTGAGTAAGGACACATGAAAGCTATTCAGGAATGATTGGGAGTAGGATGAAGTCACTGTGTCTTCACTGTCAGGTCTAAAGTCAAACTGACTGACTGTCCATAATCCATTTACCTTCCAGAGCTCACTAAGGCCAGGCTGGAAAATATTAACAAATCCTAGCTTTCTCTAGCACACCCCTGGGCCATAGAAGAGAGGATTTGATCTGAAGGCTCTTGGCATGACAGGTTGGTGCAGCTGGTCCCTGACTGCTTGCTGGGGTTTGGGCCAGGATCACCCAGTGAAGGAATGCTACAGCTGAAGCCAGTTTGGCTTCTGGCAGCAAGAAATTAACATCTGTCCATGAACCATTAATCCCGTAATGTCTCATTAATCCCATTCTCCTCTGCACTAACTGAAGAATTTTTTTAAGACAGTAAGGTAGCTTTTCCATTTTTCTGTAAGGGAATTAGCAAGGCCTTTCCCTTTAAAATAATTGGCAGGACCTACAAAGGATTTGAAGTTTCCACATGGCTGCTTCTTCAAATGTATGTGGACATTTTTCCATGAAAACAATTTGCAGCAGGAACCCAAACTGGAACATTTTTGGTAATGGAAGGCATTTCTCTTGTGGTTGCTCTCCAGTGCTCTGTGATTTGAAAATTTCCATCTATATCCAGCCTATATTAAATTTTGAATTTAGTGGTGGACAGCCATGCTACTTCATTTCTCTCTCTTTGTTTTTTTAGTAATTAAAAGATTGCAGAATAAAACTTGGACAATTTGCTTAATAAGTGCAGAAAATGATAATTTACACTGCCTATTGCTCTTCACCTGAGAGTTATTTCACAGTGTTACATATGCAGTTTCTTGTTCAGTGACTCTGAACAAGTTCTTCCTAAGACACATTTTAACTTATATTCCATTTCAACTGGCTTTAGCATGTCTAGTTCCTACTGGTTTTCATCTCTGACTGTGTTTTCAGCTCATCAATACCATTTCACACTGGTAGGGAATTCAGAAGTACTTCAGTATTAACTATTAAGAATAAATACTGCATGTTAGACCTAAAACTAAATGGACTTTGCAATAGTAAAATGTAACAAATTCACTAAGTATTCTCATCCTTTAATCTGGTTATTTGACTTAGAGATATTTTTGATAGACCACATTACTAATAAAGTATCTCTTGAGAGAACAGTTACTAAAATGTAGAAGAGAAGACAATTTGTGCATTGGAACTTGAAAAAAACTTGTAAGGACAATAAAACTTATTGGTGAGACTAAACCATATTGCAGTGTGTTAGAGCTCTATGCTTTGAAGAGCCTTACCCAAGACTGAGGCTGTTTAGAAGAGCTAGAATTTGTAATCAGAAACACACATGTTTCTCAAAATGAAATCAGTGAACATAAGCTAGTCCACAGAGTATGACTTCTAACCATCCGTGTTAGTAGGGGTGGAAATAATTGTAAATTGGAGCAGAAATCACTAATTGTATTGGTTTTCTTATTGGTAACATTAAACCTTTTCTCACAGTACTTATTTCCTTACTATTGCTGCTTGACTGAAGATTTGTTTGGAAAATTTTGGATTAAAAGTCTGTTGGAAAGTTAGCCCCACAAGCTGCTGATAACAGCAACTGCTGCTCTGTTTACTTTTGCATTGAAATAAAGGATGGAGTTTCCTGCTGTAGATTATGTCAAGTCCAACTATTGTTAATCAAAGGAAGCTCCTTTCCCTGATATCTGGATTGAGATCTGATCAAAATATTCCAGAGAGTTACTTAGGTTGGACAGAGCTTTAATTGCAGTTATTTTTGGGAGATTTCCTCAAGGGCTCCTGAAAATATTAATCTTCAAGGAGAAGAATTTGCAGAGGCTGGAGAGCTCTGAGCTCACTCAGGGTGCTGCAGCTCCCCAGCTCTGTTTAGCTTTGCTGAGCCCATCAGCTCACAGCTCACACGGGAAAGCCAGAGAGCACCAAGGGGGCTGCTTTGTGCCTTGGAAAATGCCACATATACAGACTCCTTCTCAACAGTAATAATAATAAAATTCATAATATATTTATATATTAAGAAATGTGTATATATAATATATATATTGCATACTAGATATTATGTAGTATATTGCATGTATATTTACACTAATGTTTCTAGAAGAGGAAGTATTGATTGGTTTTTTTCCATATTTGTACAGACTATAGGCATCTTGCATTAGGAAACTGTATGTGCTGCTTCTCACTCTTTTGTACATGAATGTCACAGGAAGGGCAAAACACTGACAGAGTGGTCTGAATTTAATCTACTGGCTTTCCAGGAATTCTTCAGCTGTAACACAGCTGAAAACACAATTCTAAACCAGAATTTTTTTCTTTTTGTTTTAGTTACTGCAATCAGAACTTATATTTGTGATAATGATAACTCAGGAAAAATAGAATCACATTACACTGTTTTTAAGTTGAGACTGCCTACTTTAGGGAACCACAAAACTCTCACTTTCATATATGAGAAATGTATACAAACAGTATAATTATTCATGTCAAACTGTAAAGTTAGGATAATGTTTAACATCTCTTTAACCTTACTGTTAAATAGTGAACTGGAAGGGTGATTTCAGGTATATATGAAGAAAAGTAACTGTTAGATTATGGATAATTTGACCAAAAATTGAAACAGTTATTGAATCATTTCAATGCATTATGCCAATTCCTGCTTTATTTTAAATAACTTACTAAAATTGATTTCATTCGGAATCTATTTTTCTCTTTATATAAATTTCTAACTGCTTCAGCTTTTTCTACTTTTTTGCAGTTTTCTTTTTTCTCTTAGTATGTTTACATTCGTGACACTTTCATTTAATATATTTCTCTCTCTTTCAACTGTTTCAACTTCAGACAATGCACTATAACTGCAGAATATAACACCAAGGACTGGTGATGTGCTGGGTATATGAGTACACAATAAAGAACTTCATTCAAACTAACAGAGTGTTATTGTCAACATTTTTGACAACATTGTTATTGTCAACATTTTTTTTTTAATCTAACAAGATTCTCAGAAGCTTTTATATATATATATATTTTTAATCTGAAATTCCTATGACTGACTTATAGAACATTTTAAAAAAACAGCCTTACCAGGTAAATGAGTCGAATAAAGACTGAAATACACAGAAATACAAGGGCTCTACATATAGAAAAGGGTTCAGTCTCTGAGGACAGCATATACATATAAACCTATCACCTTTTCTCACTGGAGAATTTTAAACTTTCTTCTATTTTTCTTGCCTTAGTTTTCTGCCAATGGTACATTTTGAACTCATACATTTCTAGGTTAGTTATATATTTATTTTTCAGTCTGTATTCCTTTATATTCCTGAGAGATAATGAAGATCAAACAAGGTCCAGACCCAATTTAGCATCCTCCCTATATAGTAAATTTTTATTATATCATTAAAGTGTCTTCCTAATTTACAAATTTAAAGTGAAAAAAATATATTTAAAGTTCAGATAACTAATAGAAACAATGTGGGTTTTTTTTTTTTTATTCCTTTCCTTGTTTGTTTTTTCTGGGATGTTTTCTTTTTCCTCACCGGAAAATATCTCTAATAGGGACCATGCCCAAACACATATTAAAATCTGAATGTATTTCAACTTCCCATTGAGAGAAAAAGCAAAATTATGCAGATGTTTCTCTTTTCACCTTAATAAAGATCACTTTGATGTTTTCAGCACTCATCTTTGCATACACCAGTGTTATCCTGCTAAAACTGGGAGCTTCCAAAGGACATGCTCTCTCTCAGCCTGTGTTTCCTAGTTCTGCCTGTCTGACAAGTCTGCATGTACCTTTTTATGTATAGATGGCTGCCAATTAGAAAACTGCTTGGAAATGTAGGAGATTTGTCTTAAAAACTCTTAGTCCTTGCTTCTTAGAGGGATTTGTATATGCACTGAAACTGGGGGCAGCTGGGTATGTAAGCACCTTGTAGTTAACCTAAATGGTATTTCAGGGCCTAGTTTCCATCAGTTGAACTCTCTAAATGTCTTTCAGGATGTGGGCTTTAAAGACTTCAAATTTGCTTTGTTCCCTTACTTTCTTAAAAATCTCATTTGTGTATTGCTATGAGATCAAGTTTCCTATTCTTGCAAGCAAAAAATATTTTTAATAATTTACTAGTCGATTTACATTAATTTCTATTTTTCTAAAATTTTAACATTAAATACAGTCTTTGAGTCATGTATATGTGCTATGTTGGGCCTTCTTTTGCTTGTGGAGAAGTGAATTTAAGAACCCTGCTTGGCTTCATTAGATGCTAGAACTGTTCTATGATAATGTGTATGTACAGCAACCCACAATATCTATTACAGAGCATGTATTCTCTGCCCAATGACACTGCAATAAATGTCCTGCAAATTAATGGGACACTAGCATATGAAATAAATTTCTATATGTTTTATTGCATTTGTGTAACTATATTTTAATGATGTTTCCTTATTGTGTTATTGTATCATATTTTACAATATAATATGATTGAAGATTTTAATTTAAAATTGCCATGAGAATTAATTGATTATCTTTATCAGTTACTTGGACAAACTTGCCTTAAAAGATGTAAGAAGCATTTATGTTTTCCCCCATATGCTGTCTGTTTCCATGATGAATCACTTAATCAGAAGGCAGCGTTATCCTTGCAATACAAGAGCGGAAGGAAGGCAGGCCTCTTCCTATTCAGGGTAAGATACATGCAAGAATCACAGCAATATGAGAAGATCACGATGCCTGGGAAAAAGCTTCAGGGCAAAAAAAATGGGTGGAGAGAGGAGGGAGCAAAGAAATGAACTGGCATGGCTCTAGGGTTTTATTTGGTGTTTTTTTTTTTTAACTATTTCATTTAATTTTACCACAGAAGTAAAAGATGACTAAAAAATATTCCCAAAAATCTACTGCTGTCCAAACACTGTTGGGAACAATGCTGAAAATGAACAAATTTGAATTCCACTAGGGCCTTTTCAAAGAAGAAAATAACAGCCCTACACACTGTGCGACTTTGGACCAGGTACCTAAGAGGAGGGCTACTACACAGCTGGGAAAATAATTTGAAGCCTATTGAAGAACACGAGAGCAATTGTTTGTGGGAATATGAAAGTACTGGCAATAACAAAAAAACCCTCAAAACAGAACAGAGAAAAGAGTCCTTTGAAAAAGCAAGAAGGAAATTTACATATATTAAAAATATATGTGTAAATGTCAGAAATCAGCTAGTCAGTTTAGAGGAAGTAGGTAGTAATTCAATTTGTACCCTGATATTTGAGAAACAGGAATGAGAAAATTAATTAACAATTTGTCTATTATGAGAAGGTCAACTTAACCTGGAAACAATTTCTTTTGGCAGGAAAGAATGAACCAATATTTTATTGAGAGCTCTGGAGAGGATTGTGTTCTGATTAATGAGAAACTCAGACACTCAGAAAGCAGCAAAGCCTTTGGACCTAGTTATGATTTTAATTACACTGACATGAATAAGACTAATCTTTCTAATATATTTTCCAGTGAGAAAATCACATCACAAACAAGTCATTCAACCTTCAAGATCTACCTGGAAGAGGTCAGCACTGAAAATGACTTACACTTACAAATTAGACTGCTTAGAAGAATCACTATGGAATTTAGAATAAAGGCATTTCATTATTCCCAAAGGGTATCAGAGAAACTAAATTTCTTAACAGGGAAAAGTAAGAAAAGAGTTCAGATATTACTTACACTGTTTCTATACTTGCATAAGATACTTCTCATGATTACCTTGATGATGACATTTTAACTTACATAAATTAAAAATTATATCTGAGGTAAATGTGATAGAATCAAAATTAGGATGGTGGGGTTTTTTTGTTTGTTTGTTTGTTGTTGGTATTACTTTTGATTGGGAAGTTCCAAAACAGCCTGAAGCGATGTGGCTCAGGATGATTTTCTTGGTAATATAGCCAAACTCCATAGGTAGCACAGCTAGCAATCTCATAACTGTATTAAAAAGAGGGAAATTTTGACTGTTATTATCTATGGCCTCTGAGTTAGTTTGGGAAATATGATGTGTACAGAGGATTGTAGGGTTTGAGGGATTTATCGTCAAAAGGAGACGATATCTTCATAATGATATGAGACCCACACAGCTCTACCTTCATTATTTTGAACTCTGAAAAATCTGAGTGTCAAAGTTTTATTACATGTTGCCAATGCCTTTTTTTTTTCCCCAGCTTCATCAATTATTTTCTTCACATTTGTTTTTTCCATGAGGTCTTGTATGCTGGTCATATTGCCCAAGGCTACTAGACTGTGACATGCCCTGCAAAAGAATTTCAAAAGCACTGCACTCCATAGGAAAACATGAAAGAGTCCTTCATGTTCTTTGGAATAATAAATGGAAACAAAGGAAAAGATCATGTTCCTGTCTCCCATGGTACTTTGAACACATGCTCAAAATGCGTACAAACTGAAATACTGCAACCCAAAGCAGCCACAACAAAGACCTGTAGTGGAACATTTACTGAAACAATGCAGAAACATCATTTTATCAATTTTCTTCCTTTTCCATGAGCTTGGAAGTCCATCCCTTGTGACCACATTATTCAACGAGTAATTTCAAGGATAAGGTTTACAGATTTCATTGGATAAATTCATAAAACGGAAGTGAAAGTAGTAAATTCAAATAATCTATTCATGTTCATAGTAACTAGAGGTACATTCTCATTTTTAATTGCTGTCCAATCCACAAAAGTGCTTTAAGCATGTGCTTACTTGATTACTGTATTAAAGTTTTAAAATTAATGATCCCACTGGGGATTTTACCATTGACTTCAAAGGGAACCCGATTAGGATTTATACAGATTTGGCTAGTGGTGCTGCTTGTTATTAAAAACCTTCTTTCATGTTGCATAAAACTTTGCCAGACTTTAACCATTTAGTCTGAAATTCCATGTGCTTCATAGAGGCCTCAGGCTGAATTCTTCTGGAAAAATCTAAACAAAACTATTTAGCTCTTTTCAAGAGCAAGGACTGACTTGGCAAGAAGACTGAGACTGGTAAACCAGGGAATATGAGTGGAATTGGGAATGTCTTGAAGAGAAAACTCAGACTGTCAGTGGCCAAAGCAGTCTTGGACTACAAGAAAAGCTGAGAGAGAGGATCAAGAAATGTGGGTAGTTAAGAAACAGCAAACCTGAGGAGCTGGAGATAAAACATTATGGATAGTACAATATGACTGGTACAAGAAACCATGAGTAGGAAAGATGCAGAGCTGGGAGAGAAGCATTAGCTTATAGAAACTGGAATATGAGGGTGGACGATAATGCTGGAACAGCCTGTGTTTTTGGAGCACCTTCTTCTCTGGAGCTCCAAGCTGGAGCCCTGAACCCCATGAACTCATTCCTCTTGCAGGCAAATGGCCATAAAAGTCACTAGCAAAATATATTATTATCTTCTTCATAATTATTATCTTCTATGACTTGCCCCTGCAGAGATTTCATTAGCTTTGATAATCTTAAAACCTGTTTTTTATTCCATTTGTATCAATAAGGGATAGAAATATTTCAACTTGAATGACCCATATATGTGCCAATAGGAAACCACATAACAGACCTTCATTTCCCCCAGTTTCTTCTTCCAAAAAATTTCACTACCCTCCTGGCTTCCTCAGTAAAAAGAATATTATTTCACCTGTGAAATATCAGATTTATGGGTAGATCTGGGAAACTGTGCCCTTTTGACCATATGATTCCTGCTGCCACCTAAACTTTTTCAGGTGAGGAATAGGAATCATATACTAATGTGAGACCAACAGTTAAAAAAAAAAACACAAGAGACTTTTTGCAAATCAAGCAGGACAACTCAGGAAAAGAATGGAGAACTGAAATTTTAAATAGTAGCCGAGATTATTCCTAGAAGTTCTGACATGACTTTGAAGAAAATGTGTATTATTTATCGGCTTCCAACTTGCATGCCTTCTTCCCTGTCAGAGAGGGTGAGGGAGACTGCAGAGGCAAACAGAATAAGAAAGAGGACCAATGACAAGGAGCTGGGAGCACAAACCAAACCACTGTTAAAGATCAGAGAATGGATGTCACTAGGATAATGGAAGGAGAAAATACCTAGGGAGCAGCAGGGACTGTGTCATTTACAGCATGATTGACTGGCAGACAGCCAGGACCTGTCTTTAGGGACACAGTGGACAAGCAAGTGTGACTTTTTTCCTTGCTATTCTTATTCTAATCCTTTTTAACTGCATTGAACTATCTGATCCAAAAATAACTAGAGATTTGATAGGGTTGTTTTGATAGATTTGATTAGAAGTTTTTCTTTAAAAACCTTAGGTTGTTTACCATAAGCAAAGGATCTAAGCAGTTGCCTGATAGATAAGAAAATCTGGGGTTCTGACATTATGATGAAATAGAGGTTTCAAGGGAAATTAGTCATCTTGCATTCCTTGACTCCTAAACAGACAGAGATTCCAGAGGAGGAAGCTTCATATGTCTTCTTTCTTTCTGACAAACAGTAACATTCTACATCATCCCTGTGCTGTGCACCACATGTGGTTGCAGTGCTGAAGCTGCATTGCTTTTCTCTCCCTCCAGCTGGACTATTTTTTCTACCTGACAACCTAACATCTGAGACTCAGTGAAATGTAAACTGATTCTTTGGAGGACAGGGTTTTGAACTTGTACCTTGTATCATTGAGGGCTGTATGTTACTGCTATGAGATAAGTGCTGAACTCTTTTTTACATGCCATACTAATGGAAATGTTTGACCTTAAGCTCCTTCTGCTTCAGCTTCCCTTCTGTGATGAGTGACTTTTAAGAAGTCATTTGCAAGTTTTTGTGAGTCTTATGTGTCTTTGATTTCATGGATGCTTCCCAGAATGAAAGGAAAGGGAATGAATAAGTTTTATAAATGCCTGCATAGTGTGCAATACAGAGAGCAGGCGGCTACACAGGGAAGAGTAGAGAATAATACCTGAAACACTGGTACATTATGTGATAAGGACTTTGCCAGCACTGAATAAAGGAAGGTCCTGCTGAAAAATAGTATGTTAATGTGATTGGTGCTTGCATATTATACAGAATGAAGTCAAAGGAAGTGAATTCATTTTGTGAAACTAACCCTGGCACGCTTAATATTTCAGCAAAATTACATGGCTTGAAGTGCTTTTCTTGAATAATATATTTTAGAATAAAAATTATGCCTCCATAATCTCCATGCAGACATAACAAAATATGAAAAAAAAGAGGAAATTATTTAAATCTACCAAATGTTAATCACTGAAGAACTATTTTCATTATCTTACTTGAAAATTTGCAAATATTCTTTCAGTTACAGTACCTGCCCACTGACAAAAAGAAAAGACAGCACTGTATTTTTTCCACATAAATGTTATAAATTATCATTTAACATAAGTTTGTTGCTGAAAATGCACAAAATAATTTTATTATTTAAAATAAAGGTATTTTTATCATTGAAATGCTGGGTTTCTTTACAAGCCACTGTTTGTTATTTTATGCAATCCTATAAATCTCCAAAAAGCTGTTGTTCTATTTACCTTTTACAGTGTTCTCTGGATTAGAAGGAAGAAAATCTTCCAGAAAGAAGGCAGAGTTAAAAACCTCTGGTATCAGCAATAACTATTACTGAGGATCTTTTCATTCACCTAAGTAGGAATGGGTAGAAAATAATGAGTAAAAGACTCTTCTAGAACTAAGTGTTCTCATTAAAAATCTAATTTTACCACCGATTGAATGGCTGAGTGATCCTGGCCAACTCCATTTTCTTCTTCTGCCTAGACTTACCTAGGAAATACTAATATTAACATGTTCCATATATGTTCCATACAGTGTTGTAGAGTCTCAAGATGAAAAGCATGAGAAGAGCTATGCTTCCTTAAAAGCTATCACTGAAATGGTCAGATGTAATTAAAATGCTTCTATGTGTTATGAAATTCAGGCATTCTCATTTTTTCCTTCTTTTTTTCCTTATTCATCCTCCCCAATACACACCTGCACATAATTTTTGTGTGTCTAAAACCATGCTTATGAATCTATCCCACACTCCTGTGGGTCCAATGGCCTCCCCAGTACATACCTGCAAAAGATCTCAGCTCTCTCAGCAGGGACTTGAACATGGATTTTCTGTTCAGCTAGTATATAAAAAGGGAAGTTTTCAGAGCATATTGCTAGTCACTGCTTAATAGACCCAAGTCATGGCCACAAGTGACTCTGAAATCAGTACTTTTCCCTCTTGCTTTTGATTTTAAAAAGTTTCAAGGCGTGATTCTATGTTGATAACAAATGCCAGGACAACCTACTATATTTGGAAGAAATAGCAGATTCTCTGTCATTTTTTTTCCACAGCAGGAAACTCCTAACCATGCCCCAGATGATGCATCACAAAGCAGAAAATTTAAAGCAAATCCTAGATGCTCTTCCTACCTCATACCCACAGCTCCTTGGCAGTACAAAACTAAGCAGTACTACAATGCAGTAGAGAGGCTGTTGCATAAGCCCTGTGCTCTTGGCAACACCTCTGCTATTGTTTTTGGAAAACGACCGTTGCTAAACACTGAGAGTTCTGTGCAATGGAGATTTCCGCATGAGCAAGCAACAATTGGCTGTGAATATGAGGGTTATTTTATTCCCTATGTGATCAATACTCAATGCTTGGCTTACCTGGGGTCTGCAATCAGCCATGGAGCAGGTACAAGACACAACACGTGGAGAAATGCCAGCTTGAGCTCTAGAAAGAAACCAGACCAAGAGTGATTCTTCTTCCTGGGCATTGGCACTGCCAGCCACATTACAGTTTTTCACCCTCTTGTGAGCTAAGAGAGCCCTTTTCTCCCTTCCTTTCCTACACCCTAGTGCTAGCAAGAGAGTATGGAGGGAATTTCAGTACTGGTGCATCTTCCTTTACCTCTGCTCATTTCTTCTTTGTGGTACAAAATCCATTCTCAAAGGGTCCAGAGGAGACCTGCTCTGTTGGATGGCTGGATTGAAACTGGCCCAGATTTTGTAATGTAAAACTTTGCACAGTACCTTCCTATTAAAAAATCTCCTTCTGAGGGTTGAGATCAATATGTCTAAAGCGAGTAGCAACTGAGAACGTTAGGCAGACTTTGAGTATTTTTCAGTATCTTACAATTTTTACTTCTCACCCTTGTGAAATGTTTTTTTCTTAGAAATCTGCATTGCCATAACTAGTTTTGAATAGTTATTCCCGGATCAGTTTTCTCTCTAGCACTTTCTTCCTTTGATGTATTTATAAAATACCTTATGCTCCTTAATTCTTTCCCCTGACAGAAATAGTTTGCTACAAATTACTTCACTGTCAATGTTCCTGCAAAATTTTACACTTCTAAGTCACATGCAAATTTTCTGAGATTTATTAAAAAACCCAACAGTTTATGCAAAGAAAAGAAGCTCATTATTGAAAAAAAATGGGGGGGGGGGCTTGAAGAATTTTCCATTTTTTTGCAAAAGTTCCATACCATAGGCCTGCAAATTACACAATTTCATAAATTACTTGCCCTGGACTACTTGCATCCTAAACTGGGAGAGGTTTGCATTGCATTATGGTGCATCCTGTATGAACAAACTGTACTTTCACACAGATTAGGAGAGAAATTGCTTCTTGGTGCTCGTAGCATCATGTAGCATTTAATCATTACTATATTTGCTGTATCAGCTTTCTAATTGCTTAAAGATTATCCATAATCTTCTCCAAAGTTTCAGTCCTCCCTATTTGAGACCTAAGTGCACCGAGTTCCCTGACAGTTACACGAAGTTAGACCACTGTTTCCACACTGACAACCCTTGAGCAAAACTTTCTTTATTTTCAGTGTCTCATGGCTTTTGCAGGCTTCATGGTACAGTTTCCAAGTATTGCATCTAGGCTTTGAGAGACTATCAAAGCAGCAATCCCAATTCTTCTTTTAGTCTTTACTTCTCTTTTCCCAAGAATATTGTATCTTTTGCCAGGTTAAGTAAGGAAAGGTGTATTTAAATTGTGAAAAAACTCATGCAACTCTGTATGAAAAAGCTGTTCTGTAAGTAATAAATTGAGCTTAAATTGCAGATGTTCTTATGCTTTCACATGGAATTTGCTTCTCAGCATGGGTGCGTACATTCAGAGATCTACATTTCTGCAGGAAAGCAGGCTGTTTTCAAAAAAGTTTATTTAATAAAAGGCTATTTGAAAAAATACTTTCCAGAGGGTACTATCAAAAGAGCACATTAGAACCAATAATCTATCAATTTTGTTGTGTTGTAAATACCTAATTTCCATTACAACTGATGGAGTGCAGCAATTAGAGGATGTCTCACATGGGACGATATGAATTTTATTGGCTGATGTCTTTGCTGAAACTAAAGCTGAAAAATTCACAGGAGTATTCCTACTTATTGTGATCTCACACCTTAAATGAGATCCTTTATCTTACTTTTGTCAATCAGAATAAACACAATTATACTGAATTTTCTGAGATTCAACTGTCTTATTGAATCCTTTGTGTGTTAAAACCTGAACAACACATTATGAATTGCAGTTCGGTGCACCTGAACTTGCAGTTCCAATGAAGTTCTGTAGATAATTTAAAGATGGATAGGTTCTGGTGACACCTGGTTTTTGAGCTCAAAAAAGTGATACTTTTATGGAAAAGCTTTTGCTTTCTTTTGCTTCACTTTGACTCTTTTAACTAAATGCTCTTTGCTTCCAATACAGATATTAGAAGTATCAGTAGATAAGACAAAGAAAATGAGATCAAGTATTGATGCTAAATTAGTTTTATTTATAATATTATTATATTTTCATTCATTTCAAGTAACTGCTGGTGAAATAATTTTCATAAAATAATTTGCAAACCATGAGTGAGGAAAACCACGTGGGAGGGGATATTTTTGTTAAAATAAATTAAGAGAGATAAATGCTTATCAGTCTTTTACTGGCTAATGTTCATTGCCCAGAGCCCCATCAAGAATCTTAAAACATGATTTTAGGGTTGTTAAAATGTCATGCTTCGGTGATTAGAGATTATCAAACACTCCAGATTTCTCATCCTTTATTACTTTTTCAAGTTTTTTACCATATCCAGGTATTAAGTCAGATATAATATATTTTAAGTGTTCTGATCTGACACTTTTCTTATTCACGGATGAGTTTTCAGATGTTTTTTTTCTGAGAAATACCTTAACATCCTTTTCTAGCCATGACCAGCATGTGACGTAGAGAGAGCTGAAAGCAAGAAAGGACAGAAAGATGTTTTTCCTACAGTTTTCTGGGGTGGGGTCATCTGAAGGATCCATTGTGTATAAACTTCTGGAAACACTATGAAAAAGATGAAAAACTCATTTTCCCTTGCTGACACAAGGTTTTTATTCTGTGCAAGCTTGAGAGAGCAGATCAATACTTTGTGATATAAAAGGGTATATGTCAATACTATGACAGTGTGTTCTCATGTTTCTGACGTTTGCAGCAAGTACATGTAATGTACCTCTTATTCCATAATCTTCCAAACAACTTCTGAGAATTTAGTAAGCTATGTAACTGCAAGTCAAACATAATTGCAGCATTTCTGTTTGTGTGCTTCATGACTTAAAGTGAATGTATACAGGAAAAACTACAAAGTCATCTTTGTACCTACAGTTTTGTAAGTTAGAGCAACTTGACTGTGATTACACGAAAGGAAGTTTAAACAGACTAAATCAGGTCAGATTTTAATGCTAATAAAATAAGGCCAAGAATTACTTTTAGAATCATAAGTACTACACACTCCTGCAGCATAACTGTTCCCAACTTAAATGGAAATAGTAAATGGAGAATTAAGAATTAAAATTATATTAGTTTGAACATTTACAATTCATACTAAAAAAGGATGAGGCATGCAGCTAAAAGGTAAAGCAGAAGATAGAATTAATATCTGTTAGCTTTGGTGTTTGCCTTCTCCATCTTTTTCATGGATGAAGAAAAGAGGCAGAAATTTCTTCCCTTCTCCTATTTTATAAGGTGAATTATTTTCTTTTTGATTTCACCCATTCTCTCCATCTTCTTTTCATCTGTTTTAAAGTGTTGCACGCAGAATACTCCTACACTCTGAGCCCTGTGTAGTATCACAGTTTCAGCAAGAGGAAGCAGGAAAGATTTAATGTCTGCCAGGACTTTGCCAGTCTAGTTCCCTAGGACATTTTTTTCTTCTTTTCCTCTCTTACAGTGCTCCATGATGTGAGACAGAATGGCAAAAACTAAATAGGAGGGAATGCCTTAACACTTGGCATGATAGATTCATGCCTAGTTCTATTTATTCCCTGGCTCTGACAGAAACTTCACAACTTTGAGTGACTCAGTCATCCTGAACTCAGTTTCTCACATGTAAGAAGACACTATTTCTTTGTCTGCATAGACAGTCATTGCACAGGCAGGTAATTCTCTACATGGCTTGACATGAGTGATGCACACTGTGGAGGTGTAGGCAATATTTCTTTCAACTGCCAGACAAGAAAGTAGTAGAGAACTCACAGTTTACTTTCTTTGTGTTTATGAAATTTTTGGTTAGGACCTGACTGTGAACAAGTCTGGCGATGTAATAGTCCCAAACAGACAGCAATTCGTTCTTGGAAACAAGGGTGTTTTATTATAAGGAAAACATTTCAGATTAATGTTTCAGTCTTCCTTTTTCCTTTCATCATTTTGCTTACAAGGGTTTTTTTTGAGCAGCTGTAAATTTTAAGGACAGATTTTAAGACATAAGGATCATCTGGTTTGATCTTAGCCTAACACAGGCCATAAAATTTCACCAATAATTCCTGTAGTGGAACATATCATCTTCCCTTAAATTGTAAGTGAATACTGTCAAGCTCAATAAGTTGTGGTTTACTAGAGCATAAAAACATCCTGTCTCAATTTAAGGAATCCTGGAGATGATGAATTTCCTTCTTCCTTGCCAGTGGATGGTTACTGTCACTGCAAACCACTTGTTTCTAATTACTGCTCTGAACCAAAACCAAATACTGGGCTGCCATATGATACTGGTGAGTATGGCCTGGGAGTTTTTCACACCCACAACAAGGAACAAAATATTCTGCTTTCTATCTCTGCATATGTCCTTTGCTGGCCTTTTATAACTATGTAATATAGGTTTTATGCTGTTGTTGGCTCCAGTTCAACCCTTATTTTACTTTTATCCTGTTTAATGCTAAACCACACTTAAATTCACTTCTTTCTCAGGCCTCACAAAAGCAGTCTCAGACCACAGAAAAGAGAAGGCAGAAATTATCTGGTATGCCATGGCATGTAACAGACAGTGCACTGTGTGATGATGGTGCTTTTTACTCATAAAAGATTATGTGTTAGGAGAAGAACTATAGTAGCACAATTCAGTTGTGAAACTCAGAGCTATCTGCCTTATGAGCCAAGCATCTGCCAAACATAAATTTACTGACTTCTGCATAAATCACACTGGGACTTCAACCACTAGACACTACTGGTCATTTCTAAGCCTGCCTGGCTGCATCAGACACATGATCAGGGGATCATGGAGCAGCACTGTGTCAATACTGTGGGCTCCAGAAATATTGGTGTTGTAACAGGAAAATTTCAAACAGAAGAAAGATACGTGCAAAAGCAACAGTCATAACAAGTCCATTCCCAATGTGCTTCTGTACTCTTTTGACTCTTAAAAAAGAAAGGAACAAATCCCCTAAACTCTCCCACAATGAAACCCTACAGGTAGAGTTCCTTTATTCTCTTTATGAGTTGCTGGTTTTCCATTCTCGTTTTTAATCCATCTGTAATCAGCAAAATGATGGTTTTTGCCTTAGAAATAGATGTTTTAAAGTATTGCTACAAAGTCTATCTCAATAATGTAGTAGCTGCATTAACAAATCAAGGGGTCTAAATCTCTGTGCACTGATGAGGGTCGAAATGATATTTTGGGAGATTCAGAGTCTAAACAGAAGAAAAACTAAATGTTCATTAACAAAGTACATATTGAAACAAACAGTAAGATTATTACTTGGTAACATAAATATTAGTTAATATATAGTTTATAAAACCCCATATTATGTTTAAAAAAAGAAATGGAAGTAAGGTAGTTAATGCTATAAAATTGTGAAAAATTAACAGGGAATCGCAACTAACTGTTGTGTTTTTATGTTAAAATATTGGAATATTAATCTACTCCTACAGAACAGATGAAAATATTCTTTCCTTCTTTTAGACCACTGAATTTCCTTACAGCACAAATATGAACTACTGTATTACTCTTTCAAAAAATGAAGGAGTGCAATACTTACTGGGGAATTTACAGCAATGAAACAGTTTCATGAACACAGGACTTGGCCTTTCTCTAAATGTCTATGTTGCATAGCGCAAATATTGACTTAACTACAAACACCCTCAGCCTGTAATTTTAGACATCAAGACAAAAAATATGAAATATGTCTTGGAAAAGAACATTGAAAGCAGTAATAGTACATAAGTGACTATTCTGTACAGAAAGGAATAATACTATTTTTAAAGAACATTTGAGCTAAAATTCATTTATATAATTTTGCTTTTTCAAAAAAAAGAAAAAAAGAGGAATGAAAACAACTCAAGATCTGCTTGTTAATGCTAAGTCCTTCCCATAGAAAGGGGGAAATGAATTTTTTGCATAGTAAAATAATCTTCCAGATGGCAAAAACAACCCACCAAGAAAATAGTAATTGCTAAGATGAAGACTATGTTTCTTGAGGTCATCATCAGTAACAGTTTCATAACAACTCTTACAAGCTCTCATCTGTAAGGATACCAGAACAGTTTAGTGAACTTTAGCCAAACTGTGTCTTGCTAATCTGTTATTCTAGAAATGTGTGACTGCAATACAGTCCTGGGTTTATGATTGACCTGGCCCTGTTTGACATGAAAATACCAGAAAAGAAATAGCAGATCACTTTTTTTTTTTTCATAGAACTCCTCTGCTTTCAGAATTCATTATTACATAAATATAGATGATGTAGGAAATATTTTAATGGAGACATTCCTATGTTACATAAAATCATCTTCTGATCCACATTATTTTTTTCATACTTAAAGAAGAGCAAAAGTTTGGGCAATTTACTACATACAAACTATTACAAGGCTAATCACCTTAGTGAACTGAGATTTAAGTAGTAACTTCCCTCTCCAAGAAAGTATGTACAACTATTTTGTGAATATTTAAGCAAAATAAAATATGAAGCTACTTAATCTACAGTTTAAAACAAATGCATGGACTCAGAAACAAAAACTTGAAACACAGCTGTTCTGAAGCCACATAAGAGTGGATATAACAAAAATGAGAATGATACTTGATGTTGGAAGACATTAGTAATAAAATCTGATCTAACCACTGAATAACCCAAAAAATTACAGACATGAACATAATGAAATGCTGTGTGGAGCTGAAAATACATAAGATAAATAATTAGTTAAGGTAAATTATGGAGACAAGTCAAATCAGAATGGGAAAAAATGAAGCAAATAAGGTTTACATTCACACAGTCAGTGGCAATTTGTGAAAGAATTAAAATTACTTTGTGTATTTTTCTGTCACTATAGTCTCATACAAAAGGAGTCCACACTACTTCTAGGTCATGAATGACAAAAGCTCTCTAAATCAGAAGGTCCCTCTCTGCCCAGCAAAATTTCTGAATAGAGATAGAAAGCTATTAACAACTACTTCCTCATAATAAGTAACTTCCCAAATAACTCTCTTCCTCTATAACCTGTAACAGAGCTGCTGTCAGGTATTATTCTCAGGAATCCACTGGTAAAGGGCTCAGATGATTTTGGATCTCATATACTCTACTTTTTTGCACTGTGGAACAGCACAAACTTTTTTTTATCATAACAGGTGACTGCATGACTTTCTCCATAGTTAATATTGTGTGATTTATCCCTCCTCAATAATTCTTAGGATTACACTGAATTTATAGATTAAACCTAACTTTTTGTACCAGCTAAGCTTTTTATTTTATTTTAACTGCATCCTAGCAAGACAATCAATATATTTTTCTTAACAAACTAATCCCTCTCTACCCAGAATTATTATCTCCTGAAAAATGGATGTCAGGGAATGGATTGAACATCACAGGTTTTCAAATATTTTAAAATTTCAACCAACAAACTAGTTAAGCAAAATATGCATATAGTCATTGCATAAGCAAAAACCTGCATTTGCATGCACAAAGATTACATTTTTCCACCCTTATGTGTGATTCAGCTGACAAGAACAGAAAATACACAATTCTTGCTGTAAATATTTTTGAAGCTGTAATGATCATATGCTTTTTAAACAAATAATTGATGTGAATCTCCTTAAATTCCAGATTAATAGTAGAAAACTGACTAGAATACTAGTGAGATTTTTCTTAACCCTGAAAAATACATGTAGCATAAAATGTAAGCATTTAATTCATAATTGAAAGAGAGCAATACAGAACCCAGACATAAGTAGTTATAGGTTCTTGTGAAGGTTTCTTGAACTAAGCCTGGAGGTTTATAAAACGTATGCACAGCTCCCATTGAAATTAGTCACTGGATTCCAGTTGGACTTGATCTGCCAGCAATGGAAGACAGCTACAAATCTAATTTCAGAAAATCAGTTTGTAGTCATCTGTCTGAAATGCTATATTTGATGTAAGGCATATTAACTAAATATTAGAATCTGTTAAGTATTAGGAAGAAAATCTTGATGTTTTTACTTTGTACACTGTCAGTCCTCTCTTTGGAAGATAATAATTTCAAATGGGCAGTTTTATTTGAGATTTTAACACAATATAATATTTTCTGAGTTGCTTATTAAATTAAAAAGCAAACAACAACAGTGAATTTCAGAGTGAGATTATAACATTTTACAAAATACTATATCACAAAGGCAGTATAATATTAAACACACAACCCCCACCACCATCAATTTCATAGCCTTTCAGGAAAAATTAATGGGTTTAATAAATGGAAAAATAATTCTATTATAGACATTGAAAATTTAGTCATATTTGTATTGAACTGTGCTTATGTTGTCATATAGAGCCCTAAGAAAGAGAGCAAGTAACAATTTATTTTTGGAAGTTATAAAAGGCAAAATATCGTAGATGTCTTTTAAATACCACAGTAAAATACCCAGAAAGATAAACACCACAGCTCTAGGAAAAGAAAAAGCCTCTGTATGTAATTTTGAACATGCCATGGTTGCAAAAATACAGTAGTTTATGTTCAAGGCAATTAAACTGGTGAGACAGAAAGAGGTGGTCCAGGGTAAGTTTAGAGAAAAAGTCCTTTGGATTGGAGATTTCTGTTCTAAAATGCATGTTTCACTTGTACTGTAAATGAAAATGCTTATCATTACAAAAGATATTTTACTACAAAACCAAAGTTTCATGGGATTAAAGTGGAATTAATAGGTTTTTAGGGTTTTTTGTTTTACTTTTTGTATTGTTTCTCCTTTTTTAACAGAATGAACAGTCACAAGAGTACTAAAAATTTAACAAGAGATGCTCAGATAAGATTAAAGGAAATGTATGCCACACTGTATTATGTTGACCTTGGCTGGACACTAGTTGCCCAGAGTTGCTCTAGCCCTTCTCAGCTGCACTGGGGAGAGAAAATACAACCAAAGGCTCTTGGGTTGAGAGAAGGATGAGAGGAGCTTTCCCTCCCAGAGAAAACAAACCCAACTCATGGAATATAATGTAATTTATTAAACAAAATAATAACATATTAATCAAACCCTAGTAGGGTAATGAGAAGCAAAACCTAAACCTTAAAAAACCTTCTTCCCATCCCTCCCTTCTTCCCAGGCCCAACATCACTCCTGATTTGGCTCTGCCTCCTCTCCCAGCAGTGCAAGGGGTCAAGGAATGAGGGTTGCAGTCAGTTTATCATACATTGTTTCTGCTTGTCCTTCCTTCTCTCATTATTCCCCTGCTTCAGCACGGGGTCCCTCCCACGGGAGACTCCTCCACAAACTTCTCCAGTTCAGTTGCAACCTTCCATAGGTTGCAGTCATTCAGAAACAGCCTGCTCCAGCATGGATCCACCATGGGGTCCCAAGTCCTGCCAGCCAACCTGCTCCAGCACAGGCTCCTCTCTACACAGGGCTGCATCCTGCCAGATGCCTGATCCAGATACCCCAAGGAGACACTTCCTTCTTTGGATGCATCCACTTACTCTCTAGCAGGGCTCTCAACAGGCTGTGGTGGAGTATCTACTTCACCATGGACCCTCCATGAGCTGCAGGGGCACAGCTGCCTCACCATGGTCTGCACCACGGGCTGCAGGGGAATCTCTGTTCCAGCATCTGGGACACCTCCTCCCTTTCTTTCTTCCCTGACCTTGGTGTCTGCAGGTGTCTGAAATGTTTCTCTCCATTTATTCCTCTCTCCAGGTGCTGCTGTTGCCTAGCAGTTTTTAACTCCTTCTTAAATGTTATCCCAGAGGCCTTGGCCAGACATGGCCTTGTAGCGGTCTTGGAAACAGCTGGAATAGGTTATGTTGAACATGGGGCAAGCTTGTCACGGAAGCCACGCTTGTAGTCCCACCATTGCCAAAGTTTTCCATGCAAAATTAATGCAGTCACACAGAATCATTCAAATAACTATTTGCTTAACCTTAGATACAGCAATACTTTGCTGGATTAGGTGCATGGATATGAATCTTTCTCCAAAGTAAAGATTTGGCAATCAGAAATAACAATTATATGGTTTTGAAATACTGATTTGTTAAATTATATTTATGCTCTTACAGAGTTGGAAATACACAGAAAATATTGTTTCTGAGCACATGGACAAATGTAAAGCAGTCTAAAGTTGCAAGCTGAAGCACTAAACTGTGAATTTTGATCTGTCAGTACGGTAAAATTGAACCTCTGTTAGTAATGCAAACATATGTATGTATGTACAGAACAGAAGCCAACCAGTAGAACAACTGCTGAATATACAGTCTGAAGACAAATATATAATCTATATGTTTGAAGTGAAAAAAGTTCTTAGGCAGTGCTCACTTTTGCAGGAAAAAAAAAAGGCAATAATTTTCTAATTATATGGTAATTTTTATGAATATAAATGGGTGGTAAATACTGCAAATTTCTATATGACCAAATGATAATTATGTTTTATATTCGAAATAGTTATCAAGAAATTGAAGCAGGTAATTAAATTGACTCATCTGCTTTCATCAAATTTGTAGAAGTACATAATAAAGTCAGTCAGAAACATGAATTATACGTTGGGTATACACTCTTCCCTGGAAATTTCTGAACTTATATTGTTTATAAATATATATGTGAGACTATATTTGCATACGTAGAACCCAAAGAACTTTTTATTAGGCAAGGCTATTCATTTCAGCAATGTTAGCCCAGGTGACAGTCACTGAAGGTCTCTGCCTAGGTTCATGTGAGGGACTAGCCTGTTCCACCCCAAAACAGTCATAGTGAAGGCTGTCTGGCACTTTTCATCACAATATTCCCCCAGTGCTGAAGAAAAGAAGGAACACTGTGGCCAGACAAAGAAGCCATAGCAAAGTGGTGTGTGTGGAAGGACATTTCTTTGAAGGACACTGGAGAGACACTGGAATCGGTTTCCTGGAGAATCTGTGGATATCCCACCCCTTGAAGTGTTCAAGGCCAAGTTGGATGCAAACTTTGTGTAACCTGGTGTAATGAAAGGTGTCCCTACCCATGGCAGGGGGTTGAACAAGATGTCCTTTAAAGTCCCTTCCAAGTCAAATAATTTTATGTTTCAATGAATTAACTGCTCTTCCAATTTTCCTTTCATTTTACTTTGAAATTTCTCATTTCCACTCCCTGGGTAGAATTTTTGTCTCCTCTTATGCAGGACTTACTTGATCTTCCTTTTTGTCAGTAAGTCTATGTGAAATTTTATAAAATAAAAACAAATCTGAAGATGATGTATCAGCTGGCTTAATGGAATGACAGGAAAGTATGCAAAGGTTTTTATTGTGTATTTCCCCCTGAGGATTTAAAATTAAAATGAAATATAGATAGATGAGACAAAGGAGGAAATAAGGACCATAAAGAAAGTATTCATAAAAAATACTTTTAGCATGCTAAAACCAGGTCTAAATTGTACATGGAAATTGTAGAGGCAGATAAATAGCAAAGAGTGCCTGCAGTCTTTAATCATCTTGTACAATCTAAATTCTGAAAGAAAAAAGTTTATTTGAGATATCAAAGTACAAACTTCAAATAAATGCTTCAAAGCAGTGGATATTTAATATTGTTTTATTTTTTTAAGAAATACTCTCTCTCAACCTATTTTTCCTATTTTCTTCTTAAAACAGTAATACCTACAAGTTGCAGGGGAGGTACAATCAACCACTTAGTGTGGATAAAGATCAGTTGAGAGAACCCGCACAAGTTCCTATGAGCAAAATAAATCTGGTAGAGTATGAGTGGAAATTAATTTTTCCTCCCACGGGTCTTGCACTAGCTTGCACAGCTGTGTATATTATCCTGTTTCAATTCTCTAGCCTCTAAGTATTTATATATATATACATATATAAAAAACTCAATACAAATTGTAACTATTGGTAACTAAACTCATAAGAACTCATAGAATACATAAGTCTACTCTCAGCATTCAGAGCTCTGGGCTTAACTACTTGTCAGAGTGATACCACAGAGGCCAAAAAGATGCAGATCTGCGTTAATAAATTATTACAAAGATATTTCATACATGTGTTTTCATCAGAAGCTGATGAGTCTAAATATTACACATTATTATTGAAGCATTCAAATAACATTGTATGAAAAAAATACAACACAAAATATATTAAGGCAACTAGCACACTTTACTGAAACAGAAAATATTTATAATATCCAGAATTAGGAAAAAAACCCACAACAAATAAACCACAAATTTTTTTTTTTAGAAAAGTCTTTTTTTTTTTCTTTTCCTTTTTTTGTTTTTCTGCATTAAATATGTGCTAATCAGCAGTTCTAGCACTTTGGCCATTTTAGAAAACACATGGTTAACAGAAATTTAGGAGGAGAAAATTATAGAAAAATAAAACTTTGTATCTGAAAGAATTTTACGTTTATACCTTCTAGGTACTGTCCATTCATTTACTTTGTAGGCTGTTAATTCCAGGATCTATTTGAATTTTACATAGCTGAACATTTTTCAGAAATATTGTGATTATTTCTCCATTCACTTCCTTTAATCAGAAGTACTAAACAGACTAATCTACAAAATATAAACATGGCACTCCAGAAATTATGTATGTGCTCTCTATTAGCAGAGCCTCTAGCGCAGAGTCAGAAATCTTGTTTGGTAAATGAGGGGACAATTCAATTCTACCTCTTTGCTTTGGATTTACAGCAATGTGCTGGAGAAGGGCTTGAGATAAACTACTACATCCTAAATGAAAAGAATTTACTTAACCACATATTTGTAAAATTCTTTTCATTTGCATTTCTTCTTTTTTTATACATATTTTATTTTACCTGAAGCACAATACTTAATTAGCTATATAAAGTGGACCAGTTTTAGATGTATCCCAAAGTCCTCACTGAGGAAGTAGGATTTATGGGTTTCTGCTCCAAACCAGTATGAGATGGGATTTGAAAACCTACTTGCTATGTGAAAATAGTTGCTGGCCATTGTGAAACAGTGTCTAGTCAGAGACTAAAATGTCTGGTTCCTGCCTGTTGCTTCTGTTGTGCTTTTTTTGGTAGTCATGATCTGAGGAGGCTTAAGACACTGGATCCAACCAGTGAGATAGGCAGGAGAAAGTCTTGTTGAAAATGCCTCTAGGGTTAGGTGTGGGCCTGGGATTTGAGTGTCTCGCACAAGCAGGACGTAAGCAGTTCTGACATGCCTGCTGGCAGGAACTACGTGGACTTAAACATCGCTGGGGCAACTACAGGGTAACAGCAGATAAGTAGGGAGTTTAAGGATCTTAAATGCAGATAAAAGCTGATGAAAGAGAATTAAAATTAAAAACTCATGGGTGTAAGGTAATTTTTAAAATGGGACTTAGGAGTTTTTAAAAATATCATCCTGATATTATATATAAACTAGATATAAAAATACAGCATAAATGTAATTATATTTCTTTTGTTCTATAATATCATAAAACTATTTTTAACAGATTAAATGCTCAGTTATATATTCCTTTACAGCAGCTTCATAGCAGGGAAACTCTGGCTGAATAAAGCTAATTTAACAGAGCAGAAAATCAAGCTCTTGGTCTAGTTTTCTCTACTCTCTTTCACATTTCTAAAACGTTAAGAGTAGCGGGAGTGGACCCAAAGATGAAAGGACATGAAATCTCCTAATTTTTGGTCCAAGCCAATCAGAAGGCTCCTGTTTCACAGAGTATCAATATTACAAAGTCTAAACTGTCTAGCAAAGCCGAAAACTTTGCACCTATTACCAGTTAACCAATGCATTCTAGCACAAGTATACTATTAAGGACATAAATAGACACTGTTTATTTTGCTAAAGCAGTGCCACAGCTTTAATATCTTGAAGAGCTTAACTTTCAAGACAACAGGTTTACTAATTTTTATAAATATTCTCCAAAGTAAAATTTTCAAAAATGCATAACTGTTTTCAACTATGTTGACAACAGTACCATGTCCCCTGCAGTTATTTCAGAGTCCTGACTGTGTGTAGAGCTGATTCCAGTGTCAGAGTCTGTATCGTTTATGTCCAGATTAGTCACTCTATGAACAAAGTCAGGAACAGCAATGCTGTTACTGGAGATGCCACTGCCCTTGGATGGGTCTTCATTTGATTGAAGCCTAGTTTCAATGTTGTCTTTAACATGTAGTAAATTGAACTCTTCTGTGAGAAGTTCATATTCTTTTTCCTTCTTTTGAAGCAGTGAGTCCCTGTATGTAAGTTCTTTCTGGATGCAGCTCAGGTATGAGTTGATTCTCAGACCATCTTTCATACTTTTTTCCAGCTCATGTTTTACACTTTCCAAATCTGAGGTTTCCAGTTCAGCATTAGCTGCTCCTTCTGTGCGAACATCCTCTCCATTTTTTTCCATGCATATACCGTGTACCTCTCTTTCGATTTCAGCACACAGGTTCTCAATTAATTGTTTATGATGTTTTAGTCTCTCTTCAACCTGTAAAATTCCCTCACTTTTGCTCAAATAGTCATGCATCTCTTTTTGATCAGATGGCCTACTCCCTTGCTGCTCAGCCTCTCTTGTATTGATCATTAAATAGGAGTCCTGCACGTAATTTTCTCCATCATTGGCCACACGATCTAGATGGAATTTTGCTTCACATTTTTCAATTTCCATATCTAGTTCTTTCATTCTAAGGACCTGTTGATGAATGGTATGATCTTGAGAAATGATCAGATGAATCAGTGTCTCCATATTATCCCTCTCTTGCTGAACGCTGTCCTGCTTAAGCTTGGCCAGTTTCCGGAAAGTCTTCCTCACAATTTTCTTTTGCTTGTCTATTGGCAACATCTTCATGTAGTTGGCTGGACTGAGGTCCCACTGCTTTTCTACATTTTGTACTACCTTGGCTTCAGCTGTCTTCCACAATGGAAACGAGAGGAAAGCATCTGACTTTACCAACACAAAATGCAAATTAGACTGCTCTTCCCCCCATGCCTTCCAAAGTCGAAGAATCTTTGTCAAGGGAGGCAGCACTCGCTCCGAGCCTCTCCACTTTTCTACAATGCAGTAATCACTAGGTTTTCCAAAAAGGACCTTTTTCTCTCCAAATGTTGTCTGATGTTCCTCAAGCAAGGCTTGAATCACTTCTGAGCAAGTTGTGCGCTTTGTCAGGCCACATACAATCTTCTCCTCCTGGCAAACCCAAACCACAATCTCTCTTTCATTTGAAGCCATGTCCTTGCTGGGAGATCTGGAAAACAAGGAGGGACCAAGTATAAATTACATATCAATGGCAGAGACAGTATGAATAATTACTGTAATTCTGATATGACTAATGCATTGAAAAACTCCTGTATTATTGTACAAGAAAATATACTTGCTTAAATTGCATGAAGAAATATCTTTGGATTAAGTAATAGCTTTAATTGGCTAGTGCTTTAATGCTATTGCTCGTCCAGCTGAATGAGAATCTCACACAAAATGTCTTTTATCAAATCCTGGTTTTGTACACATAATAAGTGCGTATTAACAATTAGTGATAAAGTTTGGCAATCTGCATTAAACTTTCAGACTGTCCTAGGATAACATGGCTTTTGGATCTTCATATTTGTTCTCATGACAGAGACTGCACAAGCATTTCTAAGCTCTTAGAAATGGCTTCTGAATGGAAGGGTGCACTGAATATAGATGGAATGAGGAAAGACTAATCTGACAATAGGAAAAATCTACAGCTCTTCTGCCACACCTGCACCCACACAAGCATAAAAACATTTGTGTTCCAAGTTTTTTTTTTCACTAGTAAGTGTCAAGAAATTTGTTGCTCTTCCTGAATCAACAATTAGCCTGAATTCCAGTGAGTTGTGAGAGGATACCATCTGCAAGAGAATACATACATGCATGTATTTTATCACATTTGAAATGACACAGAAATGCAGGAAAAGGAAAAAAGTGATGTTATTTACCTTATTTATTTACTTGTTTGTTTATGAATTACAATGAATGTGCTATTAACCTGGTGCCTTCTTATAGCTGAAATACCTAAATCCAGGTGTCTGAGACCCCACTACGGCTCCTGTAATTGTCTGATCAGTACAATCATTAGTGCCCAGACAGCAATTCAGTTGACCAAAGGTAGAAATTCACTTTACAACTAATTCTTCATTTTGCCCCCATGTGGTCCTGGACTGCTGTGTGCCTATATTGGCAGAGTTGGTTGGATATTCATGTTCTCAAGACTCCCCATGAATAGTTTGCTTCTTGCCCAGATGTGATGATTTGACGTCTTGCATAAAATGATAAAACAGTAAATTCCCCCAGGAAAAATGCCTTTCTTTGCACTTTTTGGTATCCCTTGTAGTTAACTCGAATGAAATTTAACCTAGTCAGTGGAGAAAGTTTTAAAAGGAAAATAACTATTCAGGTAATATACAAAGGTCTCAATACAGCATTTGTTTCTGTCTAGGACTGCTTATTCATAGAACTTTTCTAGTTGTATGTTTCTGAGTCGTACTAGGAATGAAGTTTTATTTGGCTTAATTATGGTTATACCCTATGATTAGCAAAGCAATCCAACTTGTTCTTTTTCTTAGTTATTACCCAACATAACAGGCACACTGCAATCCAATAAATTGAACTATGATTGACTCAGCTCTAGGTGCCACTCTGACCAGGAGGCAAAAATACTTAAAAGAGAGGAAACTGCAAACGAATACTAATAAAACTGACAAGTGTAAGTTTATTACTATTATCTCACAGGAGAGCTCTGTCTAACTACATTGCTTCAGGTCTTGGAACATTCTCTGTAAAATGTGTGTTTTGGTAGATGACTGAGTAATAACATCATTTTCCTTCTCCAATAGCTCCTCCTCACAGACCTGCATTTTACAGTAATTATTTTTTTTGAAACTGGTGCTCAAAAGATTAATAATGTTTTTACAGACTTCTTCTCAAAATAAGAAAGCATATATCACAGACATAGAAAATGGAAAAGTGGCACAAAGAAAGAGAAATATTCAAGTCTAACCGGGGGGAAGGAATGAAGGATCATATTAGATTAAATGGCATTACTGTGAAGTACATCATGTGCTAAAAAATTATTATCTGTAAGTCCCTAGAGATTTACAGTGTACAGGATGTTATTTCGCCCCCCCCGTGGACAGATTGTCATTTAAGTGAAATTCAGATAAACAGCCAGTTCCAATATAAGTCCACTGTGACTAAAATAACTCAGTATTTGCTTTACACTACAGATATGAAAAGAAAAAAAGCAACAAATAAACTACTGAGATACGTAATTTCTTATGTATAAAAATAAGGTAAATGAATTATCAAAAATACAATGTCTCAAACCATTTTCACTACTGATAGATAAATAATTTATTCACAATATAAGTGTATTACCAGTCATTGAATTTAGATTTATAAAAGTACTGACAATTAAAAAAAAAAGGCGTAAAAATATAAGAAATACCATACTGTGAACTCTGAGGCACTAAATTCAGGCTGTATCTTTCCTGGTTTCTTTTGCAATCAAGAAATACATTTCAGGAAATGAACGTTGTCTCTTCTAGCATTCTTCTGAGTGTCCTATGCAATTTGTTTTCAAATCAAAACTCCTATTTTTGGGTTTTTTTTATTCTTGTTTTTGGTTGATTGGCATATTTTCACCTAGTCAATATTTTCAGTATGTAACCAATTATGTGGATTAAGCAGAAGCTGTCTGTTCTCCTGGCTCTTTTAAAGTTTTCTTATTAAGTCAGTTTCTCTCTCTGTTATTGCTAAATCTTCAGATAAATCTGCAGACCCCTAGACATCCCACCATTATTGTACTAATAAATGCTTTTAGTGTAATTTCTTATAAAGAATTCCCATAGAGTTCAGCAGGAGTTAAGTAAATTTCTGATGGAAACACACTGTATATTGGGAAGCAACTTTACAGGATGCCTGAAAACAACATGGGTGTAAAAATAACATCTTTAAACTACTTTTCCAACCCTTTTTAAGCTGTTTATTTCCCCCTGTGACTTTTTCAGTTATGGTGCACCTGTCTGCCCAGACTTTATATTAAGCTTTTTAAGGGAAGGATGGTTTTTTACTTTGTCTATAGCACATAACTAGTAGTAGCACTGCAGAATTGCATACTCTATGCGCATGCAGGTACCCAAAGAACTCAAGTATCTTGCACAAAAAAATATGTACTTGAACATATAAATGCATATAATGCATGTAACTTAAGTATTTTAATTATATTGTCACATTTTACAGAAAAGAAGATATTAAAAGATTAATAAAATAATTTTAAAAATTCCTTAATTTTTCTATGTGTTTGTCCCAACATATATTATCTTAATTTTTATTCAGTCACTTCACTCAATTTTTGATCTTTATTTTTAACCAAAAAGAATTAACAAGGCATTTATAATTTTACATTGCCATGGAATTCTAATATTTTCTAAAGTAGGAAGAGTAGTTCTTTTTTATCTTCCACTAAAAAGTGGTAAACTGGCACCTTACCATGGAGCTTTTAAGTAAAATTTATTGTATAACTCTTTCATCATAGTTAATTCAGGTAGTTCTAAACAAAAATGAAGCATGATTTTGTCAGTCACAGAATAACAATTACTAAAAACTTGCTTTCAGGATACACAAAGATTCCAGTACTAGGAAATGTTAACATCTTTTGGTAATCTGTGCTTTCCTCATAGAAAGTGAAGATTTGATTCTATACATCTGAAGTAGAATTTATACAAAAATTAAGATTTAAGTGTAAATTCACCATCAAAAGTTCCTCTTTGTCAAAAGAGAGGAGACTTCCAAGAAGAAAACCCCACTGCCTAACCCATCTTTGATCATTGAGAAAATCATCAGATGAAGCTGTTTCTCTCTTTCATGAGCTACAAGAGACCTATATGGCCATCTTCAATCACACAGCTCACTTTCAGGTAGATAAATTCAGGTGAGATTAATCCAATCAGATTGATTCAGGTGATATTAATCCAGTCAGATTCTGGTTTATCTGACAGAAATGTAACAAGAATGGTTACAGCAGTTGATTTAGTAAAGACAACTAAATGTGGGACCTACACATCACAGCTTAGTTTAGTCCTTGACTATTCAATTTAGCCAGCGATTTATAAGGAAATCCCTTAATTCATTTCAGTACTAAGGAAGAGGTCTTGAATAACTTGAATAAATATTGGTCATTAACAGGATTTTATTTTTTCTGAGATGCAATACTAAAATTTATAAACTTCAGGAACAAGATCTGCTTTTAAACAGTCATTTTAACAGAGAGGCAACCTTCTCATAATTGCAGGTTCCTTGACTTTCACATCCTGCAGTTTTGTAAAGGACAAAAAAGAACTAGCATTTTTGACAACCTAGCAGTTAATAGGAGTATAACAGCCAAAGTGTTTTTCCAGTTTAAATGTCTGGCTCTCCTGAAGATCACAATAACAATTTCTTCAAAACTAGCTAGGCAACTTGTATTTTTTTTTTTTTTTTTAATATATTGCTGCGGGGAACAGGCTTTGAAGATTTCAGTTCTGGCTTGAATTCTGTTTTTTTGAATTGATCACTGAAATGTTCTGCTTATACATCTAAGATTACAAAGTCTTGATGATAACAACAACATGCAAGTCTATCTTTTCATTTTTACAAAGCCACTAATTACTTAGGAACAGATGGGAATTTAAACTTAATAATGGTCAAAAGCACATTTCTAATCTTTTTGTTTGCTTGGTTTGATTGCTATTTTCATGCCTTCTGCTGATTGTTTCTCTTCAAGGTGACCCAAACCCCCATCCTAATCATGCTCTAGACCACACGCAGTCTTAATTATGTCAGGCCAAACTAATTGTTGTTTGTCAGATATACAATTGGTTAATTTATTCTTCAGGCCTGGGGGAAGGTAATGCATTCCAGCAACATACAGACAAAACAAAAACATGTACTTATGTGACACAAAATGAAAATATGAGATAACTTAAATGCTGGAAGGGGCACTTTTGATATTCACTGACTTTAAGGTATGTCTGGCCCAAAAATATACATATCAAACACATGATTCTTTGCCTTCTTAAAACAAACTCCCTAAAATACCATATATAGTTTTACAACCAAACATGGCAATTAAATAAAGGAATCCCCCTACTTTTTAGAATTTCACCTACATGTGTACAAGATGCTTCTTTTTCTTTACTAATTTCTGCAAACATTCTGTTGGGACTAGATCACTTCCATATGTTATTGTTAGCAACTTAATGCAGTGTTTCTGAAATATAATGGACACTAAAAGAGTATTTTGTCTCTGTTGAGAAAAAAAAAAGCATAGATAAAGATCGTGTCTCCCTTCACTGCAATAAATTCTTTCTAGACTTCCCCTCCCCCCCAAAAATTTAACTCATTTTTCAGTATTACCTTATTCCTTGACATACCCTTTGTGAAGAAAAATCAAACTGATTAACTAAAAAAATACTTAGGAAAGGGATTCAAACATGAGATTATGTTTATGACCAAAAATTTTACTAGCTGCCTCCTCCCAATCATTGAAAAAATTTACATAGAATTAATATCAGTTGGTGAAAATAGATCTCACATCAAGCAATACATTACCCTTTTCTTTGAAAATGAATACAACTCTCAATAATTTACAAGTTTTCCATCAAAGAGTTCATGCTGGAAAGCCATTTGTGTAAAACATCTTAAGTCATTTTTTCACCAATTTATTGGGAAAATCATGTTTTATTCTACGACTGCCTAAGGCCTCTCAATAGGACATACAGTCTAATCTGAAACAAATCAGATGATAATTGTGTTTTATAATTGACAGACTGCTGTGATGGGGTCCTCAGCTGACAAGAGTATGTAAGTAGGTTGCTTCCCTGACCTCCCCAAAGTAAGATCAAAGTGCTTCTAAACTTCTAAGCAAAACTCTTCCTTATGTCAAGATACCACCCAGAACAATTCACTTTCTTCAGTGGAGAAGCCAAAAAGGCTTTAAAATATGATCCTGCTGCTGCCTACTGCATCCTTGCAGTGAAGTCCTTGCCTAGAGACTCAGGGTCTGCCATCCCAGAGCTTTCCTAGAGACCACTAAGAAACGTAAAACCTTTAGGGAGACCCAGGCAGGGCAGTGCTCCCCATGTTGCTCAGCAGTCCCCATGTTCTTTCTTAAGCCATACGCTTCCAACTCCTCAGCAAGAGGCTCTGTGCCACATCTCCCACCTGCCACATTGCACAGCAAGGAACAATCTCCCAGCCAGGCATGCTCAGTGGCTGAGCCACTTGCTCTCCTTGGAAAATGTGGTGACAATGGCATATATAATCCTGGGACAACAAGAGACACTAAATAATCTAGTGTTTTCATGGGGCTGGTCTTTGAGCATGCTGCTGGGCCTTTTGGGAAGTATGCATTTGTGCTATGATCCTCTCTTTGTTCAACAACCACAGATGTTTCTTCCATGTAAAAGGGCTCAGAGGACACTTACCCTGTTTTCACATATTTTCTAAAAAACCTTGTTATCTCAGTGCCAAGATTATTAATCTCTGTTATCTCTTAGAGCTGAGCTATAAGTATCATCAAAGATATGTCTGGCTATCTATCATATTGTGATGGTTTTTAATTATATTTACTTGCTGAAAATAATAAGAAGCCAATATTACAGGGATGCCTACTTGACACAAATGACCTACATTTGTAGCATAGGGCACACGTTACCTGTAATTTGAGAGCTTCTGTTACCAGTGACTCTTGCACGTTAGGGTATAGAAGGGTTAACTAATTTTTCAGCCAGAGAATCACAGAATATCTCAAACTGAAAGGGACCCACAGGGATCAACTACAACACCCTGCTCCTCACAGAACTACCTAAGATTAACCATATGACTAAGAGCATCACCCAGAAGCTCCTTGACATCTGACAGGCTTGGTGCCATGACCAACTCTCTGGAGAGACTCTTCTCATATCCAACCCCACCATCAGTGAAGAACCTTTTCCTAATGTCCAATGATTTATGGGAAGGGTGTTGGAATGCTGTTTCTACCTTATATGAAGACAAAAACCTAATATGAAATCTAAGCACAGAAAATATGTACATCATCACGTACCATTTCGATAACATTGCTTTTATTGTTTTTAACTGTTTTATTGCTTTTATTGTTTCTTTTTCAAAATCTCAGCATGTTACCCTATATATGTGTGTATGTGTGTGTATATATGCATATATGAGACAATGGGTGATCATTATGAAAGAAAAGATCAAAACATATTTTGGCTTTGTGTGACTTTTATCTGTGAAATTTGCAAAAAAGTAAAGCTATTGGTGCCATTTATTGCAGCTCTTGCTCAGAAGAATCTCTAACTTAATTTGATCCAAAAGAATTTTTGAAAGTGAGTTTAAGCATTAAAGGTATAGAAAATACACAGTCCAAATGAAAGCTAGGGTCAGAAGTATTTCAACCTTCCTAGAATAAATGGATCATATTGAAAGTTCATATTAAGTTTATTCAGACTACCCACATTTAAATCACCCTTTCTCTCAACTTTCTGTCCCCTTCTGTAAAGTTGTTCAAAAAGCAATAAAGGCCAAATCTCATACTTGATGTGCCTCCTGCCTAACTAGATTACACGCTTCTGAGTTTCCTAAGGGCAGCAGTGAAGAAGTAGCTACTCTCTCACTACCCAGTGAAGCTGGAATTACTCCAAAGCCTTAGGGATTGAGCCTATTAACTAACTTCATTCCCATTCCCCTTCATGAGTACCTAAAAACAATATTAGTGGAGGCACAGTTAATGTCCATGTCATGTAGGACACAGAAATTCCATACATGACATGTCATAAACTTGGTTCTTCCTCCCTTCTGCATCACGTGAAAGTCAGGGAAATGGCCACCTGAAAGGTGTCATGGCAAGGCAGAACTAGCACTTTAACTGTAAGGATAACAGATACAGATAATCAGTGTAGCCCCAATTTTGCAGAAAGACTTGGAAAGAGCACCACGGAACTTCTGAAAACAAAATAATTATCATTATTATTATAGACAGAAATAAATTTCTCCCTATCATCTGCTTCTGTATCCATTTAATGTTGATCTAGGATAAAACTTCCTCTTTTACAGAAATGTACATAGGCATTTAGTAAAAATAAAAGAAAATTAGGCATCTTGTGAGCCATGTGATATTTTTCAAACATACATATATACACAGTAGTTTGGATGCTCTAACAAAAATATTTCAGATATTTGAAAAAAGAAAAAAATTTAAAGAAAGTCTGTTTTTATGACTTGTGTTTTACAACACATTTTTTTCTGGTATAAATTTATATTCATTTTTCCGTTCTTTTTTAAAGGCATAAATTTTTAATTCAACAAGATACCCATACATCAGGAAGGCTCTATGAAGCATTTTAATAAGCAACAGCTGTTGCAAATTATGTTCAATATAATTAAAATTTATGTACTTAAAACTGTAAGTAGTTCCTTCATCTCTTCTGCAGAGAAATGCTGTCACCTTAGCTACTGTACAAAATTGCATAAGTTATAATTCAGAACTATCTATGGCTGAATTTTCTGCTCACCTAAACATTTTATACCATACTGGTACACTATGACAAATTTCGTTGGAATAACTTATAACTGCAATGGAATAGTATTATTTTTAATATAAAATAAAAACATAAAAGGTATGAGAGTTTGAAGAAAATAATTGTGATAATTATTTTATTTTAAATAACTCATTCACACCAGATTGTTGCTGACTTGAAATATCAGACTTTGTTAAAAAACCCACAGGAAATCATGCACTTCATTCTAACAACTGTACTGCTTGGAAACAAGTGTCTGAATAGGGACCAATTGTTAAGAAAAATAAAAAAAGGAAAAAAGCCCTGGCAGTACTTAAAATAGATGAAAAGGAAACTAAAGTGGCCAACAAGAAGGATGAACAAGGGCTGACAGTAATAATCCTGTCATATCTTAAGTGGATGGACAGAGGAATTTGTGCTACATAGAAAATAAGCCAAGAAATTGCAGTAACTCAGGATATTGCACTAACAGAAAGACAGAAGAGATACTGCAAGAGGAATTATACACCTTGGTCACTAGAAAAGAGTGAGTTATGATGGGCTAACCTGAAAACTCCCTTTCTGCTCTATGTAATAATGACAGGACTCTGTGTCGTTGCTACAGTGGCCGATTTTTTTTGCAAAACCTCATTTGCCAGGTCTGAGTGCAGATTATCAGTGAAGCTGACCAAAAGTTTACTGGGTCCTCCTTACTAGCTCTGCTCTATAGCATGTTTACACTTCCAATCACTTAACCTGCAGGCAAGAGCAAAGGGTGCAGTGGAGACTGCATTTGCCCCTGCCTTTTCCTCCTGTCTTACCTCTGAAATTTTCCTCTGCCCCTAAGGGTACACATTCACTATAAATTACATCTGCTTTAAATCTGCCTTCTTGTCAGTCTAATCATCATTTCTCCATTGTATAGTCAAAGTCATAAGGTTGGTAAGTGGATACGAGTCAAAAAAATGTTTGGAATTCCAGCAAGCGTGGTGCACACACAAAATGCCATGACAGGTAACACATTTATCCTACCAGGCCTGTATTTGCAGTAGCCTGACACAGTGGAGGTGGAGGTTTGAGAAAAGAAGAGGAGAACTAGCTGTCCACCAAAATATTTTCCAAGATGAGTAACAGTAACATCAACAATTTACTTTACTGGGAAAACATGCTTTGATGTGTATACTGCAACTGCTACTGAGGAAGCAGCTGTTATACAGGAATGGAAGATCCAGGAAAAATGCCAGAGCCAAAACAAACAGCGACACATTCAGTGATAGTATTTCTTTAGATCATGATGGGGAGGATGGGAAGATGGGCATTTTCAAATTCCTCAGTGTTAAAAAGCAACATGAGAAGTTTAGGAATATCAATACGGTAAATGCTGCATCTCCATTTTGAGCAGTGGGTAGTTCTCACTAGTGAACAAAAGAAAATGCCACTGGTACTTTTCATCTACCACAAGAATTTTGCTACATTGCAAAAATATAATTCTTTAAATTGCTCCTGCATCTAATTTAAGTTCCTGTGTATATTGAAGCACTGGTTACACTATACAAGCTTTATGGAGATCCTATTAATAACGTACAGAATGTGTCTAAAACTCCATCACTGTCAGTAGTATATAGGAAGCAGAATTATTTATAGATCATTTGGAACACAGGCTCCCAAATGATAGAGTTGCTGTTACAGTTAATAGAAATTTGCGTCATCTAACTTCTCCTACTACCATTTTTATAGCTGCCTTTTAGAAGCACCCTGATTGTTTATGAGATTTTGAGATCAAAGAAGTGAGGGGAATACCAGGCATTGAGAGTACGAGGGATTATTTTGCTTGTTTTGGTTTGGTTTTCTTCTTTTTTTTCTTTTTTTTTTTTTTTTTTTTTTTTGTGGTTCCGTGAAATTCAGTTTAGCTTTTGTTGAAAGGCAGAAGTACACTGTTTCCCTCCCCTGCCTTTTTTGACATTTTGCCCAGTGAAGAAACAAACACAAAGCATTCTGAGGTTGGGTCTGAGCTGCCAAAACATGAACAAAGCTCACTGTATGTAGACAGATGATAACACAGAAAGTTAAATAATGGAATGCGATACAGACAAGGAAATAATAAGACTTCATGCTACTTTCCCAATACCCCCCTGATCTGAAGGAGGCTGGGATGGCTACCTTCTTACAAACCCTTACATGCTGTGCAGGTTTTGCACCTCTTTGCTCCTGGTGGCACCATGTGAGACAGGTGCTCTTCTCATTCCTAATGAATGGAAAGTCCAGATGGACCTGGTTTCTTTTTGCCAATCCTAAGGCTGAACTCAGGCTCAGAAAACAAAATAAGAAAAATACTCATTTGTGTTCTATGGTGTCAGGCAAGAATAATAGCAATGCAAAGGCAATGGTAGAGAATGTCCAGGAGCCTGGAAAGGGGGTTTAGGGCTGCACATTGTGCAAGAGCAAGTCTTTAGAGCTGTTCAGCCACCTCATCATCACCACCCTTTCCTAACTTCTTTAAATCTAATGATTTGTCAGCACATTTGTAGCTTTTTTGTATATTATAAAATCTAGTCTGAGCATCTCTCTACAGTTTGCCAGGTGTGAGAAAGACAGGATGGGCTTTAATATTCTTCTGCATGTATTATAATAACTTTTACAAAGTGAACCACCCCACCTTGAAACTATATTGTATGATCTTTCCCATTTCATTTTCTTTCATTAAATCATTTTGAAAAATATCACCTCAAAAATGTTCTATCAAGACCTCTTTTACAAGCAATACTTTCTTTATTTTTTTTTTTCTTTTCAATTTCTCCCTCAAACTTTCTGGAAGACAATTCAGTGACAAATGTGTTCCATTACTTACAGTATCTGAAGAGCTGAAAGGAAGAAAAGATGAGATAATGAAGTGGACTCTTACATAAATGTTCAGTCTAAAGAGCTAAATTGAGTACTAGATACATAATTATGCTAACGAGAAGAGTGGACATATTTTTTTTAAAAGAAACCTGAAGCATTTTTAGTGTCCACTGTCAGTCTCGGGGATTTGTGCAGCTTGTGCTTTCAAATAATTTTCTAAAATTGCCTATCAATGAATGCTTCAATATGTAGTTAGTCAGCCACAGGCTTATGGGGTCTCTGAAATATAACCACATCTTCTCTGAAGAAGCTACTGAACAAATGAAATAAATTGTTAACCTCACCAACTGTGCTCTTCCCAAGCAATGGATATGCTAAAGAGGGCATAGGAGATTGCAAAACTAGCTCTAGCCAGCTGAGCAATACAGATAGGAATGGCAAAAAGGGATGAATTGCTGTCTGGAAGCAAGTGTAAGGTTTGATCATAAAGATTGCCAAGAGTAATGAGAAATTTATGAGATTTATGCAAAGAAGAAAGGTGTAGACAAGAGAGAGATAGAGAGATAGAGAGAATGGTGCCCAGTAGCCCCCACTCCCCCTTCCACCCTTTTTTAGTTGTAAGAAGATGAAGGAAGCTGACTGCAGAGGAAAGACATTCCATGAGATTCAGGCAAAAAAACATGAATCCTAAAATATTTGAACGATTGTGACTTAAGCCCAAAACCTATTCTATGACAGATATAATGAGGTCAGATAATGTGTTTCTAGCTGGGTCCATCTGAAGAGGCTCATAACCACGTCAGTTGTCCATCAGAACCCTCCCACTGGAGCTGATCTTCTTCTCTGACCTCCAATGAGTCATGATGAATTAAGCCATAAAGATAAAAGCCTTGTTAAACCATCTAAGACAGCCATCTTAAAGTGATTTGGGAAGTTTAGGAGGAAACTGTTCAAAAATTTAATGCAGCTGAAAAGGTGGTAACTCCTGGCAAAAGATTTGTGAGGAGCAGGGAGAGCAGGTATAGGCCAAAAATCTGCAGTGGGCACAGCTGAAGCTAAGCTCAGCTACGTGACTGTGGCTGAAGACCAAGGCAGGCCCGAGAAATAAAGGTGCCAGTTTTGTGAGACACATCTGTGGCAGGATAGTGATTATCCCAAGCAGGCTGTGACACCAGAAAGAAACTGCAAACTACTTGTTGTCATTAGTTCACAGAAAGTCAGACTGAGTCAGCATTCAAATTAATCCTGTGTTTATTTCACATATTCAAATGTCCAAATGTTGCAGGTGGGGATCCTTTCAACATATGAGCAATTCAGATGGCTTCATAGCTCAGGGAGGATAAAAAGGCCTTCTAACAAGGTACTTCATAAGCTGAGTGGTTACCACAGTGACAGCTGGGTGAAGGCATGCTTCCCTGTGCCATGTGAGCAACTCTATCATGTTGGAAGAAATACACATATTTAACTTTCTTCCATGACATGTGCACATTCTGTTTGTCACTTCTGACTTCTAGAGAAGCCTGGTGTGTACTCAGGTTTGTAGTACTTAGATGCATGAATATGCAATCTACAGAAGTGGCTATTTCTGCATATATTGTTTATATATACAATGATTTTGGGGTTGTAATGTATTTTATTGTACATATGTGACAGTATATCTTATGAGCTATACGTATGCATTCCATGATCACATACAACACAAGCTGTCATGTATGCATTTTTATACTGAATATATGCCTATCAGGCACAAGTGCTTTAGCACAAAGGAATGTGTTTAAGATGCAGCCAAGTACTGAAAAATTTCTGACATTGTTGTTAAAGTTTTCCATGCTACTTAGTTCAACAAAAAATAATCTGATTCAGTGTATCCATAGCAAGATTCATTCTCTGCTACGCTGGTCACCTGCCTCTCTTAAATGAATATAAGAGACAGTACTCAGTTTTTTCAGAGATGCAGAATGTACTGGGGCATTGAAGACATTGAATCTTATAACTTTCAAGTATCTTCCTTGCCGCTGAAATTCACAGTACTCACTTAGACATCTCAACTTCCACAGAAAGTACTACAGAAAATTCAACTCC
This sequence comes from Rhipidura dahli, assembly GCA_013399225.1. Taxonomy (NCBI): domain Eukaryota; kingdom Metazoa; phylum Chordata; class Aves; order Passeriformes; family Rhipiduridae; genus Rhipidura; species Rhipidura dahli. The sequence goes on along the minus strand of VXAC01007291.1, from coordinate 335,811 downwards.
TAACAATGGGGTTTGCTGACACCAGCAAGTTCAACAGCAACTGACCTAAAGCAGTCAGAAACATGAATAAAAGGGTAGGACTTAGATGCTGTTAGCTCATGTTCAAATGTTCAATGCATTAAAAAAAAAAAAAAAAAACAAACCAACAAACCCAATATTTATTAAAACAGCAATCAAAAACCTGATTCCCTTATCTCACTGAAGCTTTCAACACTAATCCTAGTCCTTGTCTGTCTCACTGTAATTAAGCATGCACAAAATGGTTCCGCTTCAACATTAAATACTGAATTTCAGTTTAGAACAACCTCACGAGACTATCCTGAAAAATGCACGATGAGGGAGGCACAAAATACATGGTGTTCAGGACCAGTGAAAGACATGATAGGAGCATAGGTGGCTAGGGAGTGCTATCAGTCAGAAATTAACCATCAGGCATTCGTAAACATTGTCGTAGGTGACTACAATTACATTTAGGCGCCAAAGTCTTCGTCATGAAACTAGCCCTTATTACTTCCATTTGTTCAATATGTGTGCATTTTTATTTGTATCTTTTCTCCTAGGTATGGTACATACCTTTTGGAGCACACTTTTCAAAATTTAAACTTTTGATATATGTCCTTTACCATCAGATTCAACTGCTTTTCAGGCTGACATTACTGAATTTATCTCCACATACTTTTGTAGTGAAAGAACTCCATTTTACAAACAAAAGCTCAAAAGTTTGAACTCAAAGATATCCACTCATTTAAATTGCCACTCTGTTTAACTAAAGTGATATCCATAGACATGTGCAAAGTAAGACACCCATAAACCTCCTCTGCCCAGCCCTTATGTAAAAGAGTTTACAGGACACCGAATTAGCAAATAAGGAACACACAGTGAGTAACCATTTCTGTAAACTGCGGTTTATGTGACTTGCCCTAAATCAGGCAGGAATTTTGTGGCAGGGTCAGGGAAGACATCCATGTTATTAGGATGGTTCTCCCTTAATCATACATTATCTACCTGTAATTCACCTCTCCATTCATGTTTCCCTTTTTAATTTCTAAAATGAGTGGTGCAACAGATGGTTAATAACCTGCTCTACAAATCTGAGCATGCTCCATGAAGAGTGATTGGGTGGAGCTCATATCATCTACCTTAAGCTATTTAAAAATGTAGATGCTCAGTCAAAGATAATTTTCTGACCTTCCTCTGTAATCAGTGGCATGAAATAGGCACCTCCAAAGGGGTGACTAATCCCATACTGACGGCCTGTCTAAGGCTGAATGAATTGCCCTCCAGAAGTGTTTAGATGTATCCATTAACTACAAAGAGTACCTTGATGACTAGATACTTAAATTTTCAGTGGTTCAGGTAGAGTAAGACAGAGCTTGACATTTGTGTTTTACATTGCACTTGAATCTCAGGAGAGATGTGAGTGTCAGCAAAAGTACTGTGACCATCCACAACTGCAGTTCCAAAAATAACTTAGATCTTTGAAACCTGTAGTGACTTTCATGGTAAACAAACATTAGTTATCTACTTAATCCTTAAAGTTCCAGGAGCCTGGGAACATGCAGAAAAGTCAATATCAACCCCAAACTGTTGTTAGAAAACTGGATTTGTGCAGAGCTTTTCAGTAAAACAGGATATCAACAACCAAGTGGTCCTGTGAGGTACAGGCAATAATCAAGTTTAAAAAGTATACACAGTGTCTTAGCAATCACTACAGAGGAAGTCTGTCAACAGCTAATGTCCAAATGAAACAGCAGGTCAGAACATCTGTTTACCAGTTATAAAGCCAAACAAAACATCAGCAGTTGAACATCAGCACAAGATCCCACGTTTATAAATATCACTAAACCACTCTGACCAGTGAGCAAAATCTGATACCTCCCTAAGCCAAATGAGGTATATTTTAGGTTATCAAAACAGTGTCCCAACTGTTGCTCTGAAAAATGTTGTAGCTTAAAAGTGCTTTCACAGTGGAAAATACCCTCTGTAGAAATAAATCCTTTGAATTGAAGGAGGTTGGGGAAAGCAAAGTAAGATGTCCTGTATGGATGATGGAATCTATTAACACAAAGCAAATTGCATGTTCAAGACCCAAGGGCAGACTCTCTTAAAAATTAGTAGTCTTCATTTAACTGCATTATTCCAGTGAGGTCATACACCCTTACAAGCTAAAGTAAGGTGAACATATTTATACCTGACCAAAACAAAGATCTAATAGATTATTAAATGTTCATAAACCCAATTTAGTCCTTGAATATGAGAATATTATGTTTTTGCATATTTATTTTAAGTTTTGATATTTTTCTTTTATTAAAAGGAGGAAAAAATAAAATCTGTTTTTCAATGGAGATGATTACATTTGCCATTATGATGGTAAATTTGTTACTCAGAACTCTTTACATCAATGAAAGAGAACAAATAGGGGTGAAGAATAAAGAAAGCAACTTAATCAGATGAATGTTTTTGACCCTCGATATAAATAAATTATACATTACATTCACAGGAAACACTTACCCTCTCTATAAATATATTTTCCTCCTATGATTATTCTGTAACTTACTAATTAATGTGGAAAAAAAACATTAAAAACCCAACCACAACCTAGAAAATCAAAGGCTTACCCACCTCCAAGATTACAACATAAGATGGTAGCCTGGCTTCTTCTAATGCAAACACGCAAAAATGCATGTCTAGGAACCATCTAAACTACAGTTTAAATGGTTCAAACTGACAGAGGCAAAAATGTACTCAGGTAGACAGGAGTGAGAATGAAACAAGAAAGTAGTTGAGAGAGAAGCACATCTTTAAATAAAGGGTATGCCTAAAGTGCATGAGAGATGTGACAAACATGCATTGGAATTTTTTATTTCAAGTTTAATGTCTTTTGCTCACTTCTAAATGGCATCAGGATTTGGGTTTCATAGCATTAAAAGTATAATTACATGTCAATTTTATTATCATTAACATCAAGAACCTCGTTTTCTTGTTTTTTTAGTTTCTACAAGTTCTTTTCTTTAGTTCACTTCACAAAACCACCTCAAAATGTATTAAGATGCACATGGCATTTCTATATTTACTTCTCTTTCTGGGTCATTAAAACCCTCCTCACAAGACTTTTTTAACATTATTGAAAATTTTGGACCACTGAAAAATTTCTCAGAAAATCACATAAAATCAAACCTAAACAATTCACAGTTTATTCTCACTTCCCTGCATGGCAGCTAGGTCTAGTGGACTGTACAAGAACTAGAAAAAAAGAAGAACTCACAGATTTCATTCATACCTCTCCCACTAACTGGCTTTCATACTCTGCACTTCTTCACATTTTACACTGTCTAGTCATGTCCTACTTATTTTCCTGAGGCATGTAAATATTAACACCCAAATTACTGCTAAGGAAAACTAAGTAAGCTTATCAGTTGTTTGAGGTCACAAACAAGTCGGTATCGTTATCACTATTGCAACACCTGCACCCTGAGTGTATTTCTGGCTGGGTCAAACCAGGAAAAGGCACTGTGATTAGTCCTGGAGCCTCTTTGAGTCAAGTTCCAGAAATGTGATCAAAAAAGTGTTCTTCCGGACAAGGCTTCCTGAAACTCTTTGTCTCCTATCTGTCTTGTCCTGTGTGATGCCCAAGGAATTACTAGCATGGAAACACTATACAGAAGAAGACAGAAAGTCATCATCTTCAGAGTATCAAAATACATAAGAGAAACAACAGCAGTGACAATAATAGCCCGGTTACCTATGCACACAACTGGGTATCAGCACGTCCAAAATTCAGTTCTAGGCTTCACTTAATGTGTAGTCTTAAGATTTTTATATTGCATCAGCCTTTCTGTCACTATTACTAAGGATTTATCAACATACTAAATATAGAAGCTGGATGCACTAATTAAGGCTTATACAGCATATGAGATGTTAATGTTTTCAAATAATAATGTTTCAGACCAGAGTTTTAAATTGTTATTATTAATCATATAAAACAAACAGAAGACTTTTTTCCGAGCATGGTTAAATCAAGAAGGTACTACTCTGTTATTATCACTGACTTTTATAAAAGTTAACAGAATTTTTAAAAGCGCCCATCTCTGAAAACTTACTTCTGTCTACTGAATTAATTACACATTTAGCAATGTGTCAGAGTGTTTCTTCATGCATAGTACCAGTTTTTCAACAGCAAAATAGGAAATGACCACTGGGCAGCAAGATTTTCCCTTGTATTAAGTTTTTACTAAAAAATGGGGTTTTGTCTGAAATGTATCTCTCAGCCTGACTCTACACTATATTAGTGTTTCAGTAGCTTCAACTTAACCTAAGTCATGCTCTTAGATGGTGTAGTATTACACTTCTATTACTCATTTTATTTACTCCTTCAGAATGAAATTGCTGCCTGCCCTCCCAGAATAGTAGATAATTAACTCTTTAGAAATAAGGTTAGTGTTTTGCTAGACAAAAGCTCTTCCTGAAAGTGAAGTGAACAAATATGTACAAAGATTATTAGAAAATGTATGCAACAATTTTGACCCCTGAGACAAATCTTCCAAAGCCAGACCAGAACATAAATTATAATGTGTGAAGTCTGGCTCAAAAAGGAACAACTTTTTTGATAGTAAACTAATACACCTCAGAGAAAAGTAAAAAATAATATATAAAAAGAATGCATTCTACCATTACCAAACAAGCACCTTCTTTTCAATCTAAAAATTTAACACAGGTAGCACCACTGATTGTAAAACTTTGGTCTAAGCCCTTTAACATACATACCAAATACCTTGTAGTCTTGTATCAGAAAGCACCTCTATAGCTTCATATAAACTTTGATCCGGGTGTGCTCATCCAAGGGAAGTATTAGACATCTCACATGGTCCCATGAGACTTACAGTGTGGGTCATACACGGTTCATTCAGTCAAGCAGCTGATCTCCAAGAGCTTTACCAATCCAAACCTCAATGCTGAGCATTTTCAGTTTTACTTCATTAAGGTTTAAAATGTACAGCAGTGTACTCAACCGTAGGTAGAGCAGAAGAGATGTTCAGAGTAATACACAAATCACTGTGCTAACTAGATGCAATGAGAAACTACTGGAGGGAGGGAAAAAGGGAGGGATCATGGAAATGCTATGTCAGTATCAGAAAGATGAAGTCTCTAATCTAATTCACTACCCTGCACTGTAATATAAAAACTGAGAGAATAATTGAGTGTGTCTCTCAGTGGGGAGGAGCCTCTGACTGTCAGGACAGGAATAATTCCCTCTGTATCAGTAACACTGAATGGAGATATATGGCCTTTCTTTCTACCTCTGAACCAGAAATGAAGTGATTAAAGAAAGGCAGAATTAGAGAGTAGGCAAAGTAAGTCTTTGCCTCCTAGAGAGAAATACTACGGTAACTCCTCTGGCAGTGAGGAAAAGTGGAAAAGAGTGGAAAACAGTAAACAGTAAAAGGTGGAAAAAATACTGGAAGGAAAAGCAGAACCAGTAAACACATGTAAACATTAATAGATTTGTAACACAACTGTTTAATCATGAAACACTGCTCTGGGTTCAGAATTGTTGCATGCAAACAAAGCATACAAACATTTGTAGTAAACATAGGACAATCATGATGTACACTGGCAAAATGTATTTCCCAAGGTGTTGAGCACAACAGGACAGCCCTACAGCATCAAGATTGATTATCTGGACCCTGTCCCTTTCAGTTTCCCAGCTACAACATAAATGAAACAGTAGAGCTTCAACAAGTTTGGCTAAGGCTTATGTGCAAACCCCAAGGAAGTGGTCTCAGGAAAGAAATAGCAATGAGATCAGTTTTGTCACTGTGACACAGATCCAGAGATGCTTGAAGTATTTAAATAAATTTAAAGGCCCATTCTCAAAAGTGATCAAATCTAGCACCCAAGAGCAGAGAATCTTACCAAAACTCAATGCAGCATATATTCCTGTTCTGCTTAGCAATTGGGAAATAGAATACAATGTGAAACCCTGGTACCGAAACACTGCAAGTATATATGTTCTGTATTTCTCATATTTGGATAGAGAGTTGTTTTGTCTCTGTGCAGAGCAATGTGTTAGATCAATACTAGACCTTATGTGCAAAGAACTCAGTGCCTTTTCTCTTCCTCCACCTTCGGCTAAGCATTTCCTGCCCTCACTACTCTTCTGAAGTGCGGTGTGAGCTGAGCATTCCTCTCACTCTCAAAGTAAGCATCTTTAAGAGATTTGCATGAAAACAAATCCCCTTGAGTTTATTCATGTTGCAGAGCCTCAGTCCTGCAGGAAACTTTCCTTTTTCCTTTGTTGCCTTAGAGGGTACAGCCCGTCCCTGCTGCGCACATTTGGGTTTGTAAGTGGGTGGGGCGTCCTGGAAGTATTGTTCTCCTGGGGACACACTGACAAGCACATACACATTTTGGGGACTATGATTACTTCTGGTTGTCACAGAAGGACAAGGAATAGTGTTAAAACTACTTACAGTTTTTGAAAAAGATATCAAAATATCCGTATTGTCTTTCTTGCCAAGAACCATATGTTGGATTCACAATCCTAAAGGCCACTCCCCTGAAATCAAACCAGGGCTTATAGTGATCTGTTGGCTACATAGGCCTTGTGCTGTCGCTGTATGAGTGACATTTCAGCAGCCCAAGAGAGTAATACTGACTGAAAATTTTTCAAATACTAATAGTAGTTCAGCAAATGTTTTGTGTTCCTGAAGTTTAATGTCATTTCTTTCTCTAAACTTGTGGCACAATGGACAACATCCCTCGCCTCTTGCTCAGACTCAGACTCAGACTAACCTCTTTGTTTAAACTCTGAGGTCTTAGGGGTAGAGACTGACAATTTACAATCTTGATGTGAAGAGCCTACCATTAAACAGGGTTCTGATCTGGAACCTCTGGGCGATGCTGCAAGACAAGCACTAATTACAGTGGTGTCATCTTGTTATCTGAGCAAATGACTGTAACGCCTTCATTTTCCTTCTGGCTCTTCTTCCACCTACTTTTGTTGCCTCAACTTAGCTTTATGTCCTCATGTAAACATAGATTTTATTCCTCATTTTCTTATCTTGTAACTTTCAGGAGTTTTATTTGAATGTAGCAAATGGTCATTAAAAACTTCCAGAGAAAAAGCAAAAAAGCTGAGTTTCCCAGAAAGGTGAATAAGCATTAAGCCTATTTAAAAATAGCAGCAGCAGGTTAAAGATATACATTCATGTATGTCCCTTTTCAGTCCTTCTTTACAGGCAGTTAGACATGGTAGTGAGCCACAAGTTCCGACTTTCCAACTACCGGCCTAAACACAGTGAAGGATTTTAGGCTCACTTCTCAAAGTTTCAGACGAGTTCACCAAGATACAATTAAAATAAGAAAGAAATATTATGTAGCTCTTCAGTCATACTGCAAAACCACTTTACTAACTGCATAAGCAAAGTTTAATTCTCAAAATTCAGTATCAAAGCTAACATTAAACGTGTAGAAATTTAAATATCTGAGTAGATAATAACACATCTTAAGAACTATGTAGTTTGCTTTGTTCTTGACCCCCTCCCCCTACATTTCTGTGGTCACACAGCCCCTTCTTATTGCCACAAAACCTCTCTGCCTTTAGAGGCACTAATTTATTTTGGGGGATGGGAGGATAAAATGAAAAGAAAGTCCTAGAAGTTCACAGTAATGGTTCCTTTGGTATTTTAATTTTTATTGCCTATTTAAAGCTTTGGATTACGACTTTCTTTTCCTGAGGAATAAAATGTCACATCAGCAAACATGGTGAGATTGATGCAATTAGTGTGAGACATTGTAAATACCCAAAAGAGAAACAGTTCCACCGTTGAACACAGTGGAATTGTGCTTTGTGATTTAACCCTTATTCAGGTAAGTGATGTCAGGAACAAAAATTCTATTTTAAGAATAATAAATTTACAGCTCTATGTAAAAGCAATTTCATGTAAAAGTTTATGTCCACCACTCTAGATCTTCTAAACATAAAATGGCCACATGAGAATTATATCAAAGTTTTAGTGTTTTCAGACACATTAGTAAAATACACTGTTTAATCAGTAACCTGCAACATTAATAATTTCAAAATATTATCTGATTTTTCAACATTGACTTACAATGTTATAATCTTTCTAGCTTATATTCCATATAATATGCTAACTTAATGTTTTTACACAATCCCAATGAATACACCCTCCCCCCCCCGCAATAATTTTCAGTTTATCAAATGTGAAAACCAAAAGCCAAACATGGAAAAGAAATGGGACTTTTTTACAAGACGATTTAGAGTTCAAATATATTCCCCATGGGAAAGATCATCGTTTTCATTCTTTTAAACACAAACTAAATTTCCGTGAAGAGCACTGGGGGTGAGATTACATGTGATTTCAGTTTCTCACTGAGGCAAAATTTCAGTGATGTTTCTGTTCAGCTTTAGCTAGGTGGGCTCAGCCACTGTACATTCCATAGAGTCCAAGCAAACTTAGTGTTAAAAGATCTAGAGCCACCCTAGCACCTAGCATGACATAACCCTTTTTCTCCTTTTTGCAGTCCGTGTGCGGGGCATGTGGAAGCACGCACAGCGTAAGGGGCAAAGTCCCCATAAAGAAACTTCGTGGTAGCCGACCCAAGGACCACAGCTGTCCCTCTGAAGAATTTTCCAAGCAAAATGAAAGTATATACAGTACAAGTCCATCCCGGACTAAAGGCTAAACAAAGGAAGCATCCCCTCCACCCCACGCTGAGAGCCCGATGCTCTCCTACCTCACAGGCTGACAGCCAGCGGACAAGATAAGGGACGCGTTTGCTCCGAAGGGGTTGGAGGCTGCCGCTCAACCTCCCAAGGCAAGGGGGCTAAGGCGGGCGGCGAGGGGCCCGGAGCCCGTGAGAAACTCGGGGAGTTTTGTCCCGGGGCGGGGGAAGGGCTCCGCGTTCCCCGGCCGCCGACGGGACGCGCACGTCGGGGCTGCAGCCGGTTCTCCCAGCCCCGGCGAGCCTCACCTTCTCCCAGCGCGGGGCAGCGCCGCTGCTCGCCTCGCTTGAGCGGGGGAACCTTCCAAGTCCGGAAGAGCTGCCTCCCGCTCACGGAAAATATCGCCCAGGAGTCAAAAGAGCCAGAGCGAAGAGGGGCACGACAGGTCGGGCAAGGGGGACAGGGGAGAAGCCCCTTCCCTCGGCACACGCCCGCTCGCTCCCCTCCGTTCCCCCGGCCCGGCTCCCGCTCGCAGGTGAGCCCCGATTCCAGCTGCCGGCAGCGGCGCGGTCCGGATAACACATCCTACCCCCAGAACCAAACAAAAAGTATGAAAAACAATTCATCCCATATCGCCCTACATTTTCCTCCACATACCCACGCACTTTACCTGTTTTTATGCCGGGTTTTTAATAAATTCCTTCCAAAAGGAGCCATGATCCCAGCGGCATAACATCAGCTATCCCCAAACAATTCGAGGGTGTTCCCTTCTCCCCTATTTTTTTGCCTGAGCGCCTTCCAGCTTGTTAATAGTCACCGAGCGTAGCGATGAGCTGGAAGTTGTGCAATTTACTGCTAACTTTGAACTCCAGCTTGTTGCTGCTGCTGCACCTTTGGAGTCCTGCCCAACTGCGAACTTGAAGGAGGTGTTTAGAAGCAGGAAAAAGAAAGGGGAGGGGGGGAATACGCACTTGCTCCTGTGATGTGAAGTTATGCACAGAACTTGCTAAACTTCCAGCCTTGTCGCCCTCAGGGCAGCAGGCAGCAAATGGGAAAGAGGGGCTTTTGCTCCCGTGTGGAACTTTGTAAAGACGCACACACGCACAAAAGCACTGAAAACTTTCCCCGGGAGGCTCCAGCCACTTCAGGTCAAGTCGCTCAGTTTAAACACGCGCGTTAATGAAGGGCAAGCTACAGTTGCCACACCAGTTCTCAATGCATAATAATCTGCCTTTTCAGTACCTCGGTGCTTCTTTACAAGGTGTTGAACGAGAAAGGGAAAGATGAAGGGGAAAAGACCGCTGTGGCCCCTCTGCTCCCCCTGGATTTTTAAGTAAACGAGCTATTTTCATGAAAGCCTTCCCAGACTAAATGCACCTTCGAAAATGTGGCCTAGCAGAGAACAAGTGAGGCAGCAACACGAAAGACTGGATTCATACTATGCTGTTCCAGGACCTTTTTTGTTATTTTAAACTGGCTTTGCCGGAAGGGAAGTGAACACACACCATGGTTCCTGTTCACTGGAGCCCCCTGGGAATGAGAGATTTGAAGTAAAGCTTCAGAAGGAAAAAAACTTTGTTTTTCCGCCTCCAATTTGGAGCAGAGCAAGGGAAAGAGAACCCATTGTGTCGAAAAGGCTGATACCAGTGGGTGAAGGTCCCAGGGCAGGTGGGAAGTCCCATGCACACCCCTAGAACACCCCAACCCTCTACTTTCTGCAGCAATTTAACAGGTACATATTTACATATTAGATGTAAANTTTTTTTTTTTTTTCCCTCACAGGGCAGATTCTTTGTGTGGTTGCCCAAAGGTGCAGCACAATAGGGAATTGTTTTTTCAACCAGGGGTGATGATTAAATAGGAGCCTACCAGAGTAAGGGCTTATCTGAAAAAAAGGCTTTTTTTAAATTTCCCCTTTCCTCCCTTGTTCAAGTATTCAATTTTCCTGAAGAAAAAAACTGAAGGCTCTTTCCATGGTTTACCTATTACTGGCAGCTCTAGGAATACCCCACATATTTGTAGTTCAGTCCCACGCCTCTGAATTCTCTGAACTGTAACTACAAAGAGAGGGACCAGAGCCTCATAAAAGCCTTGTTTGTGTATTCATTCAAATAACACAAAAAATAGGGAACCTGAAATGAAACAACTTTCAGATTTCTTATCCTGCTGCCAGGGTAGGTTTGAAATAGTCTGATTTCTGTATTATGAACATAAGCACACATTAAGTCCATAGGAGTCTTTCCTTTTGTTTTGAATCAGGCTATATATGGCACAAAGAGGGGATTTTCTTATATCTAAAGGACTAGGAAATTTTTTCAGTCCCTAATAGGTAGTCAAGGCATATTTGGCATAAAAATCAAATCAGTGTAGAACCTCCTAGAGAATAATTAATATTCAAATAACTATTTATATTGGCAAGCTAAAATGAAATTGCTTTATCTGCAAAATAATATCCAATTTTAATTATGGAAATAAATGGGAACTCAAAGATATTTGTAGCTGTTTTTATTACTTCTGAATTGTCATCTCATAATTTTAATTTATTTGAAAATTAAAATACCATGTAAATTGTTCCTCTTCCTCCAGGAAATGCAAAATAAAGTTCAACAAAATATTTATAATGTGGGTCCCTCTATACAAGTGAATCAAAATATTTGTTATATTCATGTAGCTCTGCAAAGAGTTGTAGAAAAGCATCCAGCATAATAAGCAGATATTTTTCCCTCAACTGCAGGAAAAGACAGTCTATGCACTCTCAGAATTAGGCTAGCCAAAACCAGGAAGAAAGTATATGAGTGTATCATAAAGTCTTACAGAGAAATGAAGGAGAGAATCTTAAGAATGAGGAACACTACTCTTTCCTGAAATCAAGAGCAAAGAATATTTGGTACACCATAAAGGAGTGAATAAACACAGTTTTGTCCAATAATCAATTAATCTATAGAACCCAAAGAAAAGTAGCATCAGGGGCAAAAAGACTTACTTAGTTCACAGAAAAACATGCAAAGCCACATAAAAATACATGGATTTTGCTCTTAGTAAAAGAAGGGACTTGAATTTCCTTTCCCCAGCACATAAGCTAGTCTCTGAATGGAGTAGAAATAGCAGCAAAACTTTGAAGAGAGACAGCTTAGTTTTGCAGGCAGTGTTGACACAACAGTTCAGTTAGCTTGTCCTTAAACTTCCAAAGTGCCTCAAATTATCTGTATCTGTATGTACACGTCTTTAGTTTTCTTTAAACTGCAGCTCTGATCTTCCAGGAATATTGTACTAACATTCCAGACCAGGGCCCTGGCACTTCCCAGCATGCCATGTGGACATAAAAAACAACCAACCACTCAAGTTTTGAATATGATCACCTTCTAATCATACTTTCTGCATGCAAAAATCTAAAAGGTGACTAGCTGGTAACATCACATTTTTCACCCACAAGCTCATCTAATTGTTCTCTGTCACAGTATGTTCCCTCTAGGAGAAGTAATGAATGAATTGCAGGCAGTCTGTTTTTCAGGACATATTTTTTGAAAAAAAATACATATTTATGGATCTTGAGATTTTCAGAAAGACATGTCAACAATTCACTCTTGTATTTAAAGGAGAAGGGAATTATAAGCACAGGAGTATCACCTCTCATCTTCCAAAGCAGCTTATTCTGAGTGTTCTATTCCTCTCTGCCAAAATACTGCAGCATAGAAATGTTTTACACCCTGCCTTTAACTGAGGTTTAGTACCCAGCTTTAACCATATCAGTCTATGGGTATAGTTTCAAATTAACTTCTTAAATACAAAAAGGAATGGGCGTGCTAGTGCTCCCTCCTGCCCTTTCTCACGTCTCTTACCCACCACTCAGCTCCGGTTCTTACCTTAAACAGCCTCCAGGATCTCATCTGATCTCCTTGTAAGCTGATGTAATCTATTCAAATTCTAACCCAGCAAAAAAGTTTGTTTATTTTATTTTGACTGATTGCTGAGATGAGTTGGCTTACCTTGGGATCAGAAAAGTTCAGTCAGACAGTGTGATTTCCAGAGCTGATGCAAGGTAGGAATACTAAGAGAAAAAAGAGAGGAAACAAAGGAGAACTTGGAAATAGGGGAAGGGAGCAAGACCTCCTTTGGCAGCTTAACCTATTCTAAGAGTGGGATTATGAGAAAGGACTTCAACTAATTTAATGCTGTCATTAAAAGTGGGGAGGTCTCACTACTTTCGCCAGCCACAGACTTCTGAACATTTTCTTGTGCCAAATCTGGTTTTCTAACAGACTTTGTGCTTACACTATTCAACTTTTTAAATGGATGGAAAACGGACTTGACACAGGAGAGCAAATAAACAGGTTTTTGTGGGCTACGTAGTTAAATTGGCTTATTGAGGTATCAGGCAATTGGCAGGCCTGGTATGTGAGGACAGAAACAGGACGATAAGGCCAAGAATGTGGTAAGAGAGATGTGGGAGGAAGATGTCTTGTCTGAGCATCCCTGAATAGCTGGATTGGCTCAGCCACATTGTGTGACATCATTCTGGCTGCAGCAGTGAGCAGCACAATGGTGACAGCAAAAGCACCTTAGGAAAAGGAAAATTGCCCATTCCTTGCTCTGTGCATAGGCTATTTCAGGTACCTCGGCTTCCTCATTTTAAACCTCATAAATATTATATCTGCTTGAGTCAGCCAAATACGTGAATGAAAGACACTAAACCACATGGTCCAGTAGTGTAAGAGGGAAAGGTCAATATTGGGATTATAACCCAGTGAAAGGCAGAAAAGCTGGTGATCAGTACTCAGAGAGGTTGAGGATTTGTCTGCTCAACTTACTTGAGAAGATTTGCCTAAGAAGATCAAGAAGACTAGTGGCTGATAATAAAATGGCAGGTGAGGGTCACATTGATGAGTGTGGAGTAATATACTCAGAAGAAAATCTAAACAAACCTTGAAATTAACTGTCACATCTTGGAAATGTTATTTGTTTTGAAGAGTTCAAGAAAAGCCTTAGGTTAATGTTCTATACTGTTAAAACAAAAACTAAACCAAAACAAACAGAAAGAGAGAGTTAACAATTAAAGAAAAAGGAATGCAAAATGAATTGGAAAGGGTTGTTATGCCGCTGTAAGCTTTCATTCTGAGTCTATATTCTGAATGACCCAGGTAGCCCATCTGAAGGAGGATATGGAGTACATGGCAGCAAGAGAATTTTAACATACAGTACAGTTTCATGTGTGAGGAGAAATTAAGTAGAGAGATAAGACTGTTGGCTCTGACGAAAGGTGAATATCTGATTAATTTATAACAGTCCTATGATAATCCACATCATGGAGAAAATAAACGTGAAACAATTCTTTCTCACTGTTTAAATATAAGGGCCTGCTGAAAGAAACAATCATAGAGCAAACTTAAAATAAATACACATAGAAAGATTGTACTTGTAAGCAAATGACTTTTATTTAAAGATAGAAGTGCTATCTGACTGCAAATAATGAAAAAACTGCCATCTGACTGCAAATTTTGGGAAGGAAAAAGGTAGGAATCTTTAAAAAGAGAGATTAGGCAAAATCTATGGCCAAGTAAGAAAAATCACTCTATTCTTTGTCTTTATCCACTCAGTCCAGCTGTTTCTCAAATCTCTTTTTCTTTTCCCTTCCTTTCCCTACAGCTCACTATCCACTCACATAGTCTAAAGTACAGCAAACCTCCCAGGTTACTTTTGACTTGCAGATTGGGTCCACATGAAGCATCACCTTGGCTGCTGTGCCCTCTTGTAGCGGACTTCCGTGTAGAGATTTTCCTGTGCTTTACTACAACAATGAACAAAGCAGCCAGCTTGATCCCCTGTAAGCAGATATTTATTCAGTGTTGCAGACACAGAACTAGTTTTTTATATTCTACAAGCCCCAAGTACTCCTAAGCATAGGCAAGGAGAACACCCCCAGATATGGAGTCAAGTTCTTTTTCTGCACAATCACAGTCAGCCCATTCTTCATCCAGCCCCAAATCTCTTTCTCTCCTTGTTTTCATTAAGTGCTGGGAAAATGTCCTGTGACTGGATTTACCATTTTTCCATTTCCAACACTCTCCTCCCATATGTATTCTTACTCTTTCTCTAATGGTTTAAATTCTTGTCAGTTAGGTGCTTGGAGGGTCTGCAGTAAAAGGCTGAAGAAGATTAAGAGAGCAGAACATCCTTCTGTCTGTAGTAAGTATAGTGGTCCATAAAAGCTTTCAGCTCTCAAAATCTTTGAATTGATGAATAACTGCTGATGCTGTGAGTAAAAAAACCTACCTAATATTTTCCTTGCTTTTCACTCTTCCCTAAACGTGTGCCAGTGCACACCTATCAGAGACAGGATATGATGCCAGCGAAGTACTTGAGGTACTCTCCTAGAGCAGTTTTTCTGTTAATGATTGGGTGTAACATGAAAATTAACCTTCTCCTTGTGTCTTGTCTCCAGCTCTCTAGCAGATCTTTTTCCTCATTGTAAATTTGATAAAAAGGCATTAAGTGACATTAACTAAATTCTAAGGTCCTACAGGTTTGTGTGTTTGTCTTGGAAACAGCAGTCAGGGTTAAATTATTTACCTAATACCCTATTTCATTTTTCTTTTTTTTTTTTTTGCAATCCTCCTGTGAAATATATTATATTATAACTTTTCATAACAGCTTTTTCAGCATGTTGCAATAGTGTTTTGTGGCTAAATTCTTTGCTGCTAAGTGCCTGACTTGTGGCACCTAGGCCAAAGAGAGCAGTTTAGATGAACTGCTGAGTTTCGAGCTGCCATACCTGGGTTAACAATGCTTGGTGTAGAGGATTTATCACCATACCTAAAACTGATCTGAGTACACTTCCAGCAGCCCTAGCTCAAACTGCATCCATTAAGAAGGACACATTGGAAACATACCGGGTTTCAAAGAAATTGTCTATGACTGGAAGGTTTTAGAAGTTGAAGAGACACAAAGAAAACATGTTTCCTTCTTTCAAAATTGTGACATAAATACTTTACTGTTACAAATATAATATAGGGTTTTCAATATCTTTAATATTTCTTTCCATATAACAATATTTTTCTTTCAAAAGATATATGCTAAATTTGCATAATGTGCTATTACCTACTGAAAAAAGCAACTTATTCTGCCTACATCCAAGGATAATCAATGGCAGGTCTTGCAGCACTAGAGGAAATATGATCACAGGATTTGTAGATAAGCAACCTTTAAGAAGGATAAGGACCACCTATCCACCAGACAGCCTCCAAGGTAAGGAGCCTTCATGCCCCATGTATAGAGTTTACTTCTTTTCCTGAAAGACATATTTTTAAATCGCTTCTTAGTGTTTTCACTGGAATTAAAGACAAACTGTTGATACACTCAAGGTCAGATATGATTCCTCAAATACAGATATACAGAGGAAATATTTTATTTTTCTTGTGGCTGGATTGCAGAAGTTTTTTGTTCAATTGAGCTGGATCAATTGGTTCATTATTTAACTTCAGGTCATTGTTTAACATTTCAAAAAGGAACTCATTTTTAGGTAATTTAAGTAGATTTTACAGGATTTAGAGAAACTGGCCTTTTCAACTGAAAATGATTTTCAGAAAGAAACAAGCCTCTGAGTGTGCTCTTTCTTGCCTGTTGAATGAAGAAATGTGAAACAAATGACACCTGTAGGTGTACCCTATTCCAATCATTACAGAGGGAGTACTCATGTTCTCTTTTAATGCCGGCCCCTGGGTTCCTGTCAGTACCTGCACCCATTAAGCCTATCACTTTGCAACTTTACACCAAAATCCTTGATATTGTTTTCCTGGTAAGCTTCCAGCATGCCTGTTCTCGTCTTCCTGCTCAGAGAGACAGAGAACTCCGCATGTCATCTCTCAAATGGGCCAGACACACATTAAAATACAAACCCTCCTCCTTTGCTAGATGCCAGCCATGCATGGAAAATACTCAAACCCTGCTTAAATGGTAGAATAAATCCATCACTGCCACCTGTTTTTCAGAAGAACAGAAACAAATTTTTGTATTCGCCTTCAGTCACATCTTTTCTCATTGAGGAAAGCATGGAAACACCACTGAAAATTCCACAGTGGCAAAAAGCTGCTATTTCATAATCTTATACTGACACTGAACAGTTCATTAATTACTTTTAAAAGTAATTAGGGCATCATGAGCAATATGGAATCTTTTAATAGACAACATATGAAAATTCTAGGCTGAAGCAGCTTCTAAATCTATCTCTCACTCCATTTCTAATAATAAAAATCCTAAAACCAGCAGGGTAGGAATCTGCATATGATGTAATACCCGGATACAATTAAATTCACATTTCTATATGCTTTTGTTGAAGCTTTTTCATTGAAACCAGTGAGAGTTTTGCCTGATCAAGGTCTTCTTGCACAAATGAACAACTGCAAATGTGTTAGGAAAGACTGATATCTGGGGCAGTGAATCACTTATGGTTTGTCTCACTTAGAAGTAAATAAAAGAAAAACCAACCAAAATTCCTTGAAACAGTTCAATAATTCCTATCCAAAAGAATTTTTTATTTTTGTCCTCACTGAAAAGAAGACTTATTGCACAGAACATTAACTTAAGAATAAACCTGGTGTTAGCTTCAGAATGAGGCAATTAAAATAAAAACAATTCGAGACACAGAAACAAAAAAAAAACCAACCAAAAACTTATATTGAGCTTACTCTCCAAAAGGGGCAGAATATTTTACATGGCATTTTCTAGCATCTTTGTCTATTTCAAGTACAATGATACTATCAAAACTATTGGAGTCATTCAGAAATATGCTCTTCCACAGATTTAACATTATTCCAATAGGGAACATACGTCTCTAATTAATGTTTTTGGTGGATTTCACGTGCCTGAATGTTTCTGACACAGATGCCAGAGATGGCATTTCAGACCAGCTATCATCAGAAATAGTTTCAAAGGGCAGAAAACCATGTAGGCTGCATGTTTGCATTTGATAAACCAACACAGAGCAGCAGGATGAGACAGTTTATACAGCAGAGGTACGTATGCCAAGACATATATCTTCTCCTGAAGATATTTTCATGTTTTGCACTGGGCTATAATGCCTTGCAGGGAAGGATACTTGGCTCCTTTTACACAATTGCACCTGTGAAACTCTTTTGAGCCGCTTGGTCAAGTACATATTTTTTCACAGCTAAATTGTTAGTTATTGTTTCAGCAAGAGTATTCCCTGAGGCCCAGACACCTAAACTGTAGAGAAT
Source organism: Rhipidura dahli (assembly GCA_013399225.1). Taxonomy (NCBI): domain Eukaryota; kingdom Metazoa; phylum Chordata; class Aves; order Passeriformes; family Rhipiduridae; genus Rhipidura; species Rhipidura dahli. The sequence goes on along the minus strand of VXAC01007291.1, from coordinate 317,895 downwards.
AATAGGAATGTACTCCACTGGATTCTTCTCTATCCTGCTGGCTTCTGGTATCCTAATTCCTGAAGAAGCATAAAAGAATCAGAGTTATTTAATAAAAAGATACAGAGACTTTTGACTTAGTATTGACTCAGTCCAAATACACAAAGCTGTTAAGACAATTAACTCTGGCTGATTTTGATATGCATGGATACTTTCACTATTTAAGCCTAGCTCCCATGTGTTATAAGATATAGCACTAGATGGAAGACAGGCAGTCCCTGACTGTGGCTGTGGCTTACTGTGCAGGCCTCTGTGATGGCTTCAAAGCCTTACTCCAAAAGGATTTAGTTGATTGGTAGCATAAACCACTGACTAGGACTGCTATAAAATCATCTATACAACCACAAACAGTATGATTTGGCAAGAAACTGCTGTCATTGAATTTTATATGCAAAAGGACATTGCAAATATGGATGGCAGCTATCAGTAACGTGTTGTGTATGGCAGGGGGAAATGGAAAGGTTGCTATGCATGGCAGAGAAATGTACTATTCTCTTCTTGCCTCAATTACTGATAGAAACACACAGTCTCACCCTGGTACAAGGACTGTAGGCTGTGTTGTGATGATGCTGGTGTCTGCACACTGTAACAATTTCAGAACACAACTATCCTGTTGCATGAAAAGGTAATGTACAGAATCACCCAGCACAAGCTGTCTGATGAAGTCAGCATTATATCAGAACTGCATGTTATAAACACATGTGTAAATAATAGCCAACTTCATATCCATAGGTATGCTGGTGTTGACAGGGATAGAGTTATTTTTTTTCACAGTGGCTGGTATGGGCTGTGGTTTGGATTTGTGTTGAACACAGGGTTGATAATACAGAGATGTTGCTATGGCTGAGCAGGACTTACACTGACCCTGGCCTTTTCTGATTTTCGTACTGCCATATTGGCAAGGATGTTGAGGGTACATGGGAGGCTGGGAGGAGACACAGCCAGGACCAGTGACTCCAGTCAAGCAAAGAGGGTTATTCCAGATCGTATATAAAGGTATACAAAGTGGGGGGAAGAAGGAAGAAGAGGGGGACATTTGGAGTGATGGCCTTTGCCTTTTCAAGTCACCATTACATGTGATGGGGCCCTGCTCTCCTGGGAATGACTGAACACCTGCCTGCCCATGGGAAGCAGAGACTCAATTCCTTGTTTTCCTTTGCTTGCATGTGCAGCTTTTGCTTTCCCTATTAAGCTGTCTTTATCTCAAGCCACAGGTTTCCTAGCATTTTCCCTTCAGATTCTCGTCTCCAGTCCCGATGTTAGAGGAGTGAGTGAGGGGCTGCGATGGGCTTGGCTGCTGGCTGGGTTTAAACCATGACATCAGGTTCCTGAGAAACTTTATTGAGTGGCAAAATCTGTCTGTGTTGTCCTGTACTTAACACCCCTCAAGTCCTGTGTTCAGTTTTGGGTCCCTCACTACCAAAAGACACTGAGGGGCTGGATCATGTTGAGAGAAGGGCAACAAAGTTGGTGAAGGGTCTGGAGCACAAGTATTACGTGAGGCAGCTGAGGGAGCTGGGGGTGTTTAGCCTGGAGAAAATAAGACTCATTACTCACTACAACTGCCTGAAAGGAGGTTGTAGCCAGGTGAGTGTCAGCCTCTTCTCCCAGGTAACAAGTACCTGGATTAGAGGAAACAGCCTCAAGCTGTGCCATGGAAGTTTTAAGCTGGTTATTAACAAAAATTTCTTCATGAAATGGCTTTTCAAGTATTGGAACATGCTGCCCAGGGAAGTGCTGGAGTCACCACCCCTGAGGGTATTTAAAAGGTGTGTAGATATGGGACATGGCTTAGCGGTTGACACAGCAGTGCTAAGCTGATGCTTGGACTTGATGATGTCTTGACTTGGTGACTTGAAGCCTTTTCCAACCTAAAAGATTCTATGATTCTAGTAAGAGTTGAATCTCTGAAAACCCATAATCAAATGTGTCTTCCACTCAAAGTGAGGCGTTGCTCTGTGCTGCACAGCCCTCTTCAGAGGCTTTAGACTGTAGGGAGTTACCTCTATCTGAAGGACCTCTGTGTGTCTGCCAGAGACAACACACCATATCTGCTTATTTTTTCACTCCTTCACACCTAAGACTCCTCAGGTATATGGGGGGGGGTCTCTAACATTATTCTTTCTGCATCAATACCTCAGCTGGATATTCACACAGCAAAGGGATCTCATCTGTGGAAATAAACGTATTCCTTTTAGTGATATTCATTGAAATAGGGTCAGGGTTTTTCATTTCCCATGCTTTACCTTACTTCTGAAGATATGGCCCTGTGGAGAGATACCATTGTAGCTACAAGAAAACAAAGGAAACATTTACTTGTTAGCCCTAACAGAATGTCCAGCTGCCTCATCAGTTTCCAGTGAATACAGCCAGAGCATTTGTTCATCCAAGGGAGACTGGTGACAATGAAGAGAGAAGCTGGAAGAAACTGAAGTTTGTGTCTGCACTAAGTATTTATTCCTAAACTATAACTAAATCAAGAGTTGCAGTTCAGGCCTCACTCTTTAAATCAACAATCCATGTTCCTCTCAGTGTGGGTACATGAAATTTACAGATACAGACAAGCTTAAGTTTTAGCATTTGAGTCATGCTGCTCATCTTCTTAAAATTAGGCATGTATGGAGGTGTTTTCAGGATTGGGGCTACATCATCGAGTGATTAGAAAACAGTTCCCTCTGGGTGTCAATTAAACATGGCTCCAGTAGCAGAAATCAATGTACTGGGATAGTGATTTGAAGCTGAGATCATGTCTACAGCACAAGGCATGGCTGACATCAGCATGTTAATCTGGGGTGTGAGCGCTCTGTGCTCGCTGAATCCCTTGGTTTACCTGCAGTTATAACAGAGCAACTGTTCTCTTGCCAGTCTAACATATTTCTACTGGGAGGGGGGCGGGGGGAGAGAGGCAGAGAGGAGTCAGTACACCAAGGCTCGATGCCATTATGATATGGATGGTGATCACAGATGTCAGGACACATACTCAGGAGGGTGCACTGCTCTGGATGGCTTTGATAAGGGATAAACATAACAGCTCTTCAGCATTGCCTGTGATAATCCTTAACAGTAAAATCTAAGCTGCTATAGGCTGCCACAGATAGCAAACTTTTTTTCTAGAGCAGTGTATGTTTATAAGCTGCATTCTAGTTTAGACATGGCTATACTTAATTCATGTTTATAAAGCACTGAAATTGAAAGGTGTTATGCAAATGCAAAATATTCTTCAGATGCAAACCCTCTTTTTATTTTTCAAAAAGGGTTCTTTCTTTCTTTGTCAGTGATGTTTTTGCTTATGTTGCAAATGATTGGTTGCCTGTGTTTGCTGTTGTAACATGTATTCTTATTACCACTTTGTTTGTCTTTATTGGGATGTCTGCTTTTCAATCTCCAAGGAATTTCTTAAATACTATGCATGCAAATTTCAGTTCACAGATGTGCAAATTACATAGACGCTTTCCATCCCTCATAGGTGAAAAAGCTGGAAGTTGCAGAGGTGGTGTATACTTGGTATGTGCTTGCTGGCACAGTACTGAAACCACAGTTCTTTGAATCCATATTTTGTTTCTGAGTATCACTCCTAAATCCAAAACAATAAGATTTAACAATTATTTTAAAATTATCTACTCATAAATCATCAAGCCAAAAACCTTGTGTATTAAGAATAAATTTAAAACTGATACTTTTGCCCCGCTTAATGAAATGTTCTGATGAAGAATAACTAATAAACTGAAAAAGGGAAACACTTCTAAGTGATTCTTAGTCTTTTCTTATATTGCAGTGCAAGAACTGTGCAAGGCTCTTTGAGGTTACCTTTAATGAAAAAAGAAAATAAAAGAAAAAGAGTGAAAAAAGAGGAAAAAAAAGGCCACTGGTTGTTTGGAGATCTCTTAAGGATTCCTGGGGAAGAACTTGTATCTTAAGAACTTCCTGGGGAAGATGAAGGTCTCAGCATAATCTCAGTGATTTAAAGTCATAATTACATATTGCCTTTTTACTTATTTACACGGGAAATATTACTCAGTATTTTTAAATTCAAAATCTCTTCACGGCTGTGTGATTTCAAATAACTGGTTAAAGTAAATTCTCTTTTGGGTACAAGGAAAAAGTACCATTCTGTGAGAAATTTGTGAAGAAGTCAGGAGAGATGATTTCAAAAGTCTCACAGTGTGGAGTTCAATTCCTACTTATATGGCATAATTGAACCAGTGTAATTTAACAGTGCATACTTATGCCTTCAGTTGCCATGTTCCACGGAATGCTGAAGAATAATTGCAGACAAAAACTGAATATCAGGGGAAAAAGAGAGTCAGCCCTCTGCATCCACATCAATTTCATTTTGCTCTTTCAGGAATTGTCAATAATCATTGTTATCAGTCCAACAATAACAGTATTAAAACAGTAATTTTGCACCTCTTAATTATTTCATCAATTTAACACGAAATTTCAAAGCATGATCAGTCTGATGAACAGTGGATTACATTAATATGCAATACTCAACAAAGTTATACCAGGCTTTTCACCCATGTCTCTTGTATATTTTATACCCTGGAACCTAAATTAAAATATTCATAGCTCACTGGAGAGAAATGAAAAATTGATTAACTTAGGTATTTGGGGAAAATGTGTAATCAGAGAAATGAGAAAGGTGCAGTCTGGCCTGGGAATGAATTGCTGAGAGGTGAGAGTAAGGAGGAGGTGCCCGAAGCATAACTCCCATGACACACTGTGGTGGCACTTCTAACTGCACCGTTTGCTTTCTCATACAGAAGGGTTTTAGTATAAGGGAAAAAAAAATAAAAGGAAATGGAAATTATGAGTAGGAGTGAAAATTTTTTTCTTATGGGCTTTTTATCCAAATTGACTTCTATTAAACAATTTCCGAATAATTTTATAT
>VXAC01007291.1:136314-306575 GCA_013399225.1 Rhipidura dahli | reverse complement strand
CCGCGGCTTATATAGTTGGGGAAGGGTCTGGGTCCCCCGTCTGGTGCCTGCAGCCGCCCGTCAGCACGCGTGCGGAGGGCGAGGAGCGGCGGGGCTCTGTCTCTCTGTCTCTGTCTCTCTGTCTCTGTCTCTCTCTCCGTCTCTCCCTAGGATTTATGGACTTTACTTTCTAGAGGGTGTCGCGGCAAGGATGAGAGTCCAGCTGGTGTGCGTGGTGCTGCTGGCCCTGGCCTCTTGCAGCCTCTGCTCAGGTAAGTCCCCGCCGCCGCCTGCACCGGGCGCGCCCCGCACCGCCCGGCCCCGGAGCCCCTCTGACCGCTCGGCACCGAGGCGCTCCCGGAGCCGGGACCCCAAGGAAGGAAGTGAAGTCGCTTCAGGCTCCGCCGGCTGTGTCCATTGGGTGCCCGGGAGGTGCCGCTGATAACGGGCTCTGGCCAGCACCTTTTTTTATACCACTCCCCTAACTTTCTCTCTTCATGTAAGCCATTCCTCCGCGCAGCATCCATACCATGGCAAGTAGTGCAGACTAGTCGTTGGAAATACAAATCAGTGCAGACCATCTGCTTGGTTGTGCCATGGTTCATTGAATATGATGTATTTCCAAATTATGATACAAATTGTAATTTCTGCAACTCATATGAATAGCTGCTGTAATCCAAATCAATGTGAATATGTATGACCTTTAGTCACGTTTTAGAGAGAGAAATATAATTTATTATCTAGAGAAAAGGTTGCTAACAACCAATCTGAAATTATGACCAAAAAATACTGAGGCACAGGCAGATCACAGAATAAGAAGGTTAATGTAAATGCATTTATTCTCCAAGAGCAGCTGCTTTATTTAGAAAGCTCAAAAGGAGGACCACATATAATGCATTGCCTGTTTCTTTGGAAAATGACACATGTTAAGCATCTGCCATTTATGTTCTAAGTTTATGAGCAAACAGAGGTATCGTGATGGTTAAACAGGTGTACCCACACAGACATTAAGCAGAATAGCCTGCAAAACCCAATCTTAACTAATTTGAAAACTACTTTAATTTCTAACTCCACTAAATTTAATGGGTAAATTTAGCAGATTCACTTTTCAACTTTAATATTCAGGAGGACTCAGAATTCCTAATTCTCACTTTAGATGAATGTTTCCAATTTATATTCCCCTGCAGGAGAAAAATGTAAACCACATAATACCTGTATTTTATTACAGTTTAAATGTAATTATTCTGTATATTATAGAGAACTTACGATCTTAGTGAAAAAACTTAACATTTCTTTTTCTCTCCATATAATTTTTACGCTTTTCAAACAAATTCTTGACTAGTATTTTCAGTGAAACAATTTCAAATTCATCTCTTCACAGAGCCTGAATGAAAGCCCACTAAAGTAAAAAAATTAAGTGGGAATTAAAATAGGTTCATAAAAACCCCACCAGCCAAATTGTAGGTGGAACTAACATGATGATTTATTTGCTTGAAAATTTGAAATTATTTTAAAATGAGAAATGCCACAGAGAAGCTTATGTGGAGGGGTCCAAATAATTTGTAACTATTTGACACAGTTATGTCATAAAGAAAATGATAAATTTTCTTCTGAAATTATTTGCCCTCAGGAGAAAGTGTATACCTGTAGAACATAATTGTTCCATAAAATGAGAATACATGAATAGAAACTATTTTTCTTGTCCGTAGAATCAAGAATACCTCAAACTATGTGAGTTTCTCTCGGATTTTAACAATAATGTGTAACCAGGTTTTTTATACATTGCTCTCTGAGAGTCTGTTCTTTTTACACTTTTGCTCCTCATCCATCTCTTTACACTCCTGAATTACTGAAACATGCTTCCCTCTCTCCCTCCAAGCCTTGCTTTATTCTTCACTCAAGGAACCTTGACTCCTAAATAATGTCCTCTAGATTTATTGTTTTCAATTCAAATGCTTCTTAATGCCTTCCTTCCCACCTTTCATGTCTGCAGCTATCTTCCAGCCTCAATGTGTGGGAGCTATCTTACATCCTTTATAGAAACTAAATCCAGATGCTAACCAGGCACAAGTCCTTTTATTGTTCTCATCTGGTGTGATCCTGGACAACTCAAACCGTGATGCTGTCATTATGTGTGTGGTCACCTGCTCACAGGAGATGCTGTCATTGGTCGAAATTCAGCTGAGGTGATCTTGTGCTGCCAGCAGGACTTTGGCTAATGGTAAAGCTGCTAAAACTGAGAGCCATTACTGCTGAAAGGGCTGAAAAGCACCACGTTGGAGATTAGTTGCTAGGGACTTCCTGGCTGGTCTACAACTAGTCTATAACTAGTCCTATTAAATATGAATGTTTTAAACATTAAATAAGACTGGTTGTAGATCAGCATTACAGCAAGTCAAATGCAATAGTTCCGATGATAAAAATAATGAATGAATTTATTGTGTTGGTAATGCAGAGCTGAACAGAGGCATCCCTACAGAGGAACGGGGTATGCATAACACACAGAAGTTTTTCATGACCTAAATAATAGGCATGAGAACCAGTGCAACAATACAAAATGCAATGGTTTAGGAAATAAGAGAAACTCCTATTACAAGCTCCTTTTTAACCAAAGCACAGCTGCTGGAAATCTGAGGAATAAAAGACTTTATCTTGTTATCTAACCTGCTTTTTGGGGTTTTTCAGGCACAAAAGACAAACAAAACCAAAAAAAACATCTAAGAGAGCTGCCCTCTGTAGCTAATGGTAAGCATTGAGGTAGTTAAGTATTGAGGCTTCTGAACCAAACTCTGCTATGCTGCTCTCTCTTGAGAACACAGCGGGAAGAGAGAAGGGCTGCTCTGATGAGCTGGGGAATAAAAGGCTATTACAAGGAAGGAGAATAGGTTAGAGTCCAATAAATCTGGGCATAGCTTTACAATGAAGATTTTATGGGATTTCCAGGACAATGGTTTTTGACCAAAAAGGCACAATGATCCTGCACTTGTTTGCTAATCCTGTTGCACAAAAACACTAAGCTGGGAAGAACAGTGATTCTTCTCAGTAAATACATGACAGGTAAATATCACAAACAGAAAGGTGTGATATATATTGTAGGACTTTATTTGCAAACTATGGATACATTTGTAATTAGAATTAAATTAGACTTGAAATCAGAAGCAAGTGAGTAAGCATTGAGAGTTTAGAAGAACTGAGATTTATTATGATTGAACGTGATTGATTTTGTAATGGGTGGCTTCTGTGCTGACAGAAACCTGTGACACATTGGCACATGCTTGTGATCCCTCGTGTTCTGTGAAAAGCAGTGACGCTGTGAAAGGCAGTGACACAACATGGTGATGATCCCTGAAATGAAGGCACGGGCAGAACCTATCCACATATTCAGTGGCAGGGTCTTATATGCCCACAGCACTGATTATTTTAAAGAAAGTGAGATATGACCTATGTGAATATGGAATCTATTTTGGTTTATTATGGTTTGAAATATTAATGAGTTGTTTGGTTTCAGACTGTTGGCATTCCAGGAAAGGTAAAAGCTAAGTGGAACTCTATTTCACCTAAAGACTTAACTGTTTCCTTACATTCTTTTTCTTCAAGCTGGGATTGCTGCTACCACGGCACCAGATCTTCATTGATTCTCATCTTGTGATGCTGTGTGTAGAAATGTGTCTGTGTGTTTTCTCTTTCTACAGCAATTTTTACACGGTTTATCAAATCACAGGTCTTGCAAGTCTGCTGATCTACCAAAGGTCAATTAAGTCAGTAAAGAAAATCCCTAAACTTCCAGTCAGAATACTTTCTTTTTCTATATACATTGTCAAGAGCTTGTATCATAAACTAATCAAGCTCAATACCTTCATATCAGTAAAGATACCCTTAATTTAAGAATAATCAAGACTATTGATTGTTGATCAAGTAATCATAACTGCCATTTACCTAAATAATTACTACTTAAATAAATATTTGAAAATAAGTATTCAATTTTTTCTTCCAAAGTAAGCAAAGGTGACAAATATTCATTAAGAAAATAATGAAGAATATTAAAGCAGGTTTTTTTATACTGAGAGAATTGTCGTTTAATGACTCTTTCTGCTATGAAACTGAGATAAATGAACAGTTTCACTCACTTCAATAAGCTTGATCAAGCTTTAAAAAGGTATTGAGTATTTATTTCAACATAATGCTGCTGTTAACTGAAGACTCCTTACAGTCCCTCTAGGTCACTTCTGTTTGTGTTTGTGTGTTTATTTTTTTAAATTCATTTAAATATCTAAGTTCTTTATACTGAATTGAAATGTCCATGATTTATGATCAAATTATAAACATATGTTTCTGGTTTATTCCCAGATTCAGAAGAGGAAATGAAAGCATTAGAAGCAGATTTATTGACCAATATGTACACATCAAAGGTAATTATTTTTCTTCCTTTACCTGACAGGGAGGGAGCAAATGAATTCTCATTACAAACCCAGAAGTCTTTGCACAAAGTAATAACCTATGGTCTAGACAGAAAAGTTCAGTGTTAGGTTTTACTCTGGTGCAAGATTTTCTCCAGTTCAAAGGAAATTTAAAGGTGTTGATGTGGCACACTAAACGTGTTCCTCAGTTGTAACACTGGTACTTTCATTAAACTGTCAAAACTGTGTTACATAGGGAGATGGAAATTTATATGAGGAAATGTGTTTCCAATAAGATTATACCCGATGAAAGCTACATTAACCTTAAGTCAAATCTGTAAGTGCTATTTTTATGCAGAACTCTTCCTATATGCATATAAAATTAGGACAGTCATAAAGTAAAAGTTGTTAATGCATATGCCTATTTTGGTTTAGGATTTTAATCATAGTGCTAGTACAGGAATATGGGGACATGACTGTAAAAATACTAACTTGGTAAATGGCATTTCCTTGACAAGTTTCCAGACTGTGAATAATGTTTATGCTATTTTATATGAATAGATAAAAATTCAGTTAAAACCTCATATCGACAGAGTGAAGCAGCAAGTGTTGCACATATGTGTTGGACAGGCTGACAGACACTTTCTCAACACTATTATCTTCCATAAATTATCCAAGAAATATATATGTCTGATATATCTCCAGCAACATATTAAAGAACAAATTCTGACAGTACTATGGGTTTAAACATGAATATTTTAATTAATTATTCCAAAAAACGTTTAAGTTGTACTTAAATTTAATGGAAAATAAAATGACAAATGAAAAATTTCTCCCCCAAAATAGAAATTTTCATAAACCAATGACTAGTTGAAGGTTAAGGACAATACCTGCCAGGAAGACTTCTGCATATGCTGTATTTACATATATGTGACCTTTTTCACAGGATTATTGGATAGACTAGAAGAATTATGAGGCCAGAAAATGCATTTTCTTTATCTGTCTGGCAGTCCTTAGATTTCAGTGCTCTTTATTGACATGATACCTTAGATTACAAATAAACCTGTTTGCTACTCACTTCTCTAAGGCACAGAAAGATTTAATAACTACTCTTTTTCTGAGGTATATTTAAATGTAGGAGGCTGAAAAAAGTAGGTTTTTTTGTGCTGCAAAGCATAGTATGCCCTGGAAGAAAACCTTGAAGCTATTGGTATTTCTGCTACTGACTTTATTAAAACTGTGAACATAACTTCCATCTTTTCCTCCCTCTCACCACACAATACAAGCTCAGGTAACTCCAAATGCAGAAATACATTGCACCAGTTAATAATGTCATGATGTTTGCCATAATACTCATGTTGTTTTATGTCATGTGGCTTGCTATTCAGCATCCTCATGGTATTTACCACAAGTCAACTGACACTTGAAGCTGGCAGAAGCAGTAGACTTATTTTGTAGACACTGCTGTAATTCTGCACTATACTGCCTTAAATCACCATCTAAAGTTCATTAGTTGAATATATGCTGTCTCTTGACATCAAGGTAAGACATGGCGGAAACACTAAAAACTGTGCATCAACTCTTCTGCGAGAGTCCTATCACTATTCCATTCATTACTGAAATTATGGGTTTTTTTTTTCTATTGTCCCCTGCTAGATCTTAATCCTCATTACACCAAATTATGGTTCTGGTGTGATAGACAAATTTGAAGACGGTATGCGTAATACCTGTCTTGTGTTGTGCCTGAGATCTAGTTCCATTTGAGGGCAATTACTGTTAAATTGTATTAACTGTATTTGACACTGACTTGGTAATCAGTGAAGGAAATTCAAACAATTTAAATAGCATTAAGATGGGAAAAAAGGTACTGTTTATGAAAGCTGAGATCTAAAAGTGCAGCAAAATGGATTATCACCTTGTGGGTTTAAGCATTTGACAGAATAAAAATCTACCTAGGTAGGCACTTGTGAACTACAGTATCAAGACTACAGATAGGGCTTAAGCACACATCTTTTGCAACATTCAGTAGTTTATCCAGTATTATGGGAAGAATTTATGTATGCCTTTAACTTCACAGACTACTGCCCAGTGCCTGCTGTCCCTTTTCCAGTTGCTCTTTAAAGTCACCTATGTGCAGGATCCCTCTCCATCCTTAAAGAACCATGTTCATGCTTATTGCAACCTGTCCTCAACACTTAATACAGTTTGTCACCCTTCCCTGCTGATACATCTCAACAAAGATACAAGGATCAAACAAACCCTTAAAATGCTTTATTTGTCTTTTTTTTCTAAGATAAAATCCAAAAAAAGCCATTTGGAAGATCTGGTAAAGCAACAAAACCTGGCTTGTCAAAAATATGTGGACAGTTATCTCCTGTCTCTCTTTTGTTTTAAATAGAAAACTCCATTCATGTGGAAGAGATAACTCTATTTCCAGCTTCCTAAATGCTTGCCTGAAATAACTAGTTACATCAAGAATGTTTTGAACTCAAAAAAGATTGAGACTATCTTAGTTAGAGGAAAAAAGTAAGTAAAGCAAAAGTATTCCTTGGAGAATATATCATCCCTAGAATATACTCCACCATTGGGATCCCACCCAACTCTAATTCTCTGCAGTCATGGACCCCCTGAGCTTTTCATCGTTGTAGGATGCCTATTGATGACTGTATTTGCCCAGAGAGTTTAGCCTCCTTGTCAGAGGAGCTGCCTAGGAGAAGGAGCTGCCTACAGCTACCTAGGAGTTACTGACTTCCTGACTCAGTCATCACATAAAAATTACTTAGTTTACAGGCATTAATATACACAATAGAAGTTGTTTTTCTTTAAGAAAACTCAATGCTATATCTGATTAAAGACAGAGAATACTTTTATTATTTCCATGGTTACAGTCTGAACAAAATTCCATCACTATTATGGAAAGGAACCATAGTGATTTACACTAGCTCAGGATTTTTACTTCATTATAACTTTGCTTTTTATCTGCTTTTACTAGACAAAGACAAGAATAAAAAAAGCAGATAACTTTTTTTTCTAAAGAAAAATAGCATTTGGGATGTATGAACTATAACAAAAGAAGTATCTTAAGCAAACTATCAGGGGTATCATTCAACCAGACATGTAAATAAAATATCATATAAATTATAACTTGGGAGTCTCTTTTGCCTTGCATAGGGCAAGCCTGTTGTCAAAGAAGGAAGTAAGCTTATTTCAGTTTCTTAGATTATCTTAAATTCTCTTTCAAGATACATAAGGTGTGAGAAATTATATATCTGATTCTTATTTCATAAGCAAGTCCAATAGTGGAAATACAAACACCATATTAACTTCAGCATTAGTACCTTTTATATTCTAGTTCATACTGTAGTCTCTTTTGTTCCTTCAGATCATTCCCAGATATTTTTCAAGTCACCCTTAAAAAAAATTAGTTCCATCTTGTCAGATAAGGGTTCCTTGTTCTGTTGTGTAGGTGTTTTCCAAAATATGTGTTGAGCTACTGTAGTTAACATTGCTTAGACCTGTATGGAAAATATATAAATATAAAAATATATCATATTTATAATACAAAATATATTACATATTGTAAAATGGCATGAACATTTGGATTATCATAATCTTAATTTTTTTTTTTAAACCTGTAGGATAACTGTCTCAGATATTTTTTCATAACCTGAAAAGCAAAGCAGTCTGATTTTAATGCTTGTTGTAATAGTGGAGAAGAAAAATAACATGACTGCTCTGTTCAGTGACTCTATAGGACTTGGAAAACTCCATGTTCAGTTAAAAAACCTCAAAATTCACTCCGGACTGAATTGTTAATGGTAGCAATATAAGTCAGAAGCAGGTGTACCCAAGTAAAAACACTTCGAGGTGATACATGCATGGTATTAACAGGATTGAGACGCCTGTAACAAATAAATTGTGATAGAAGCTTGCAGACAGCACTGTAAAATTGTTTTCTCCTAACCTCATAAGTAGGAGCTAATAATTTTCACCTATGGAAGTCTGTTATTTAAGTATTTTACTAATACACAGAGGAAAGTTCGTTTATACCTAGATGCTCATCAGATTGACATGAGTAGTAACTTTACATCAAAAAGATTCTATAAATTATGCAAGGCATAACAAATTTCCCTATCCTTTACTCTTCTCTTCTGTTTTCATCCACTGCAATATTTTTGGTTCTTACTTAACTTAGAAATCTCACTCACTTGTAGCACTGCCTCTGGATTTCATGCCTCATTGCAATTTAACTGTTGTAGTGCTAGCTCACATTTCTTTTGTATACCCAGGAGAGAAAAGTGGACTGGGGAAGCCTCCTCATTTGTCATGGAAAGCCTCATATTTTTATATTTCAAAAATACATTAAAAGAGGCCAAAGAACATTTTGAAATTGCATGGGAAATTTGGTCTTTTTCCTAGTTTAACTTATGTTAGTAAAATTAGATATCTGCATGGAGATTAATTTTATTTTGAAACTGTCACATCTTTTCAAATAATTTCATAGACTAACTAGGGCACTTAGCTGGCACAACAGATGAATTCAAAATAAACAGTGCAGAACCAATTACAAGCTTCCAAATAAGATTTCAGATTTGTTTACTTACACTCAAACCAAAATCTAATTTTTTCCAAATGCTGTCAGAAATCTGAGAATGTACAGCAATTTCATTAAAGGGCTAAATCATTCTGATTTTGAAAGGCATGCATATATCAGATATATGCTGGAGTAATGATCATGGTCAAAAGGAAGCTTTTTGTAACTAATGCTAAGAGTGGTGCCAGTTTTTCTTGTTTCTTCCTCGTTTATCTCAACTTTCTTTCTTTTCCCTCAAAAATTAGTAAAAAATGATGAACATACATAAATCTTGCATGCAAGGTCCCTTTGTTAGGAAGGTGCTCTAAAGAAACAGGTTGTGTGATAAACTGATGTTTCATCCACACTCTCAGTAAGTGCTGTCAAGTATGTGTGAAAGGCAATGTCTGTGTTAGTGCAATACCTATATTTAACTTCATACATCCAGGCAAAGAAGCAACTACATTTCAGTTCATAGGCAAGGTCTAAACCTAGTGTGCACAGCAAGGAAATCCTTGTCAGGAATAAATAGGAATTTGTTTTTGGCTTTTGATTGGAGAATGCTATGTCACCAGTTCTAGTTTAAGGAAACCAATTTCTGTACTCAGCACTTAAAGGAAATACAGTGCTGAAGAAATAATTAGTAGTGGAGAGAGAAGAAAATGACAAAATCATGAAAAGCAGTAAATGACATAGGAATTAAGTTTTACTTTTTCCTACTGATAATCAAAGAAGTCTGCTGCCACAACTGCTTGTAAAAAACAATACCAGTGGAAAAGTATAAGTCATGCCTATCAACATTTCTTTAAAATGGTTTAAAAGCTCAAATGTGATGCAAGATACTGGAACAAGCAAAATTTGAGACAAACCATGGTGACATTTCCTCATTTCTATCTTTCTGTAACATATCTGGACTACCTAAATACAGTTGGTCTCAGTTTTTCAGTCCAGTTACCAGATTAGGAATATTTTGTTTTCACAGCTATTTTTTATTGCTGCTCCATCTTGCTAAGCCTGCAGACCTTCAATTAACATCTCCCAGGCTCTTGACTTACCAGCATACAAAACTCCTGGGGCTTACAGATTCTGTAACTTCAGACCGAGACTCATCAGACAGCTTGTCCTGAAGCAGGGACTCCATTTCTTTCTCAGGGAATTTTGAAATGACTGGTATTTGTTCTGAACTAGGGAGGAGCATCTAGTTAACCACAGGCATCCAGCTTGGATTCCTGAGCTGGGAATTTATCCAGTGGGTTTGTTTCATTATCCTTATTTACACCTGTGAATTTATATTATATTAATTTCCATCTGTGTTTTTTGTTTGCACCTGTGGAGAATGACTATAAAATGCTGCTGTTCTGGTTTGGTAGCAGTTTAGTCTTTTCATCATGCATATCTACCTGGGGGGCAAGGCTTCAAGGAAGCAGACTTGGCACACGTAATAAATGAGTTGTCCTAAGTTCAGCACTCTAATTATTGTCTAAAAGTTGACCAGATGAAAAGCACGTCAGAAACATAAACTTTGTTTCTAACAAAGTGTTTGAATGTAGCACACAATTACAAAAAGCCCAAAACACTTTAAATCGTGAGTGTTTTTATTTTCAGATTAACAGAGCAAAACTTCCTTACTGGAAAATGACCCTGGTAAATGTCTGCAATCTTGTCAACAACATAAACAACCAAATGGGGGAAACAGTAGAGGTAGATGAGGAGGATCTGGTTCCAGGAAGACAGTTCCCTGCTGCTCTGGATGGCTTCAGCTTGGAAGCAATGCTGACAGTATATCAACTCCAAAAAGTTTGCCACAGCAGAGCCTTTCAGCATTGGGAGGTAAAACAGTCACAAATGCATGTTGTTACTACTATTAAACTCTTAGGCTCTGTAATGATGTTGTAAAAATACATATCCATGTAACCCTCATCACATTGTCTGAGCTTTCCTTCCCTTTTTTATATTCTGTAATACCTCTTATATGCCTCTTTCAGTAAGAGTTGTGAATTAGTGATGTTTATGATGGCCTGAGAACGTTCCTTACAATGACCCATGGATAAATGAGAGCTTCTCCTAACTACATGCTTTCTCCACTTTTTGTAGCCATTCCAGGTAACCAAACAAACACATGAAAGTCATCATCATGCCAGAACACGTAATTAATATTTGCTTAACAACCATGAAGTTACTACAGATCTATTGAAGCATACATAAATGTAGCCACTGTTTCTGTTTTAAGACCCTAAGGCAAACTGGATTCAAAATGCAGGAACACATGCCCATGTGTACATATCACTTTACTAGGTACTCTGGTTTTCTTATCATTGCTAGGAAACTGGCAGCAACTCCTACTTTTTTTTTTCAATACACCTAAAGAGGGCCTTGGAAGTTGACACTGCGATTTTATGAAGAATGCTGCTCTTAAACCATGATTGTTTATAGTCCATTTGTGTTGTTTATTTTCCTACAGTGATTACAGTGATTACACAGAAGCACACTAGGCACAATCCACTTGCATTGTTATATATTACACTAAAAGCTGCTTTGTGTAGTGAAAAAAGATGTCTCAGTGCCACTACCCACTATCCAGTAAACCAAATTGCTTCATCTATCTCAGGTTCCTGTACAGTTTGGCTGAATCCAGATCCTCTTTCTAGTTTGGTTGGGGTTTTTTTTGCTGAGTCATAACTCTGTATATATGGTCTTATTTGCAGTCCTCATATTAGCTGGGATGGTCCATGCAGAAGACTGCAATGTCTTTGAGAACCAGAGTTTTCTGAAGATTCTCTTTGTCAGTGCATTTATTGCTGGAAAGGAGCTACCATAGAACCAAATATGCAGTAACACATATGTCTTAATCACAGTTCCCTGCTTTGCAGGAAGCTGTAGATTAAAATATTTCTCATACAAGCAGTGCACATAGGTGTTTAACCTAAATGTGTGATAACAGAGTGATAGTCATTAGGAAGATTTCAGTCAATTTGAGTTTCAGTCCAAAGAGGATATATCAGCTTTCTGCTCTAGTCAAAACCAATTATCTAATATGTTTCAGTGGAATATCACTTCTGTAGGCCTCAGCTTATCTTTAGCCTGATTTTAGTTTTGAGTTTGGTTTGTTTGGTTTGTTTTTTTTTTTTTTTTTGTTTTTGTTTTTTTTAATTAATTTTGAAGCTAATATTGTTAAGATTTTTCTTGGCAGATATTAAAATAATATTTTATAACAATTTTGAGGAGTTTATAACCTTCATTACCAAAAGAAGTTAATAACAGTGTGTTTCTTTTCTTGTGTCCTACAGTTACTTCAGCAAGACACTTTTGATCTAGAGAATGCAAGCCAAGAAAAGGAAATTGTGAAGAGAAAAAATCCCTACATTCTGAAACGGCAGCTACATGTCAACAAGGCTAGAAGACCATACATACTCAAGAGAAGTTCATATTACTGATGCAGCAGAAGAAAACAATGTATATTTAGTTTATAGGTAACTGTGCATTATGGTTATCTTATCTAAATCTAAAATAATACTTGTGTGAAAATATACTATGGAAAATCAAGATGATAACATAGCTGTGTCTTTTTTGCAATTGCTGTTTCTTGATTGTGAATTTTTCCTACTTGAGATTAATTGGACTAATACATTTGTGAATAAAACTAGTTTTTAAGCATGATGTATTGTACAAAACTGAGATTTCAACATGCTTTCAAACAATCCTGTAGTCTTTTTGAGTTTTATAAAGTGCACTGACATAACACCAAGTAAATTGATACCGTCCATAATTCCTACTGAGAATCTTACAATTTCTTAATGGGACACCTCAAACATATAAATGTTTGCAATTTTTTTGAACAACATAGTAGTAAGAACTACCACGGTATTTTCTGTTTTGGCTTGTTTAATTTATTAGGGAATAGGTCTAAGGTAAAAAAGGAATGATATCAATTAACTATTAAATGGCAGTTTCAAAATAAATATATTTCATTTGAAATTTAAAATTCAATTCATTTTGAATTTTAAATTGCTTGCTTTTAAGTAAATTTTGAGTTTTTGACTTCTAATCTGCGAATGCTCAGGAAAAAAAACCAAACAAAAAGCTGATTCATGTCCCAGTGCTGTCACTCTTAAAAGTCAAAATAATAATATGGTTACATGAGAAACTTAGTAAAGTATTTGAAAGATGAATTGAAATTGGGTTATCTTAAAGTTACTATTAAAAGGCATTTCCTTTCCCTCCCGCCACAAATTTGTAGAAAAAAGGAAGTTTCAGACTTGAAGACAGTCTTGGAAGCTAACAGAGAGGGAGGTTCGCGGCATGGGAAAAAGTTGTTTTCAAGCCATGAGGAATCAATTGCCACCTGAAAGTTACTCACTTTCCAGTTCCGTGTTTGTGGTGTGTGCATGAGATTTGGGATCTCAATGATTCAGGGTTCTGATCAAGAATAAAACAGTCTGAAAGGACTGGGGGCCACAACAACCATCAAAACTGAGGGGTAGTCCAGGACTTGTGAAACCTGGATGCTCAGACCAGGAGGCAAAAGTGGGACAGATACAGTTTTTGAAAACTTGCCTGTTTCCTGTTTGAGGTGTTTCCTCAAAGCAATTCTCCTCCAATGAATAGTCACAACCCACACCCTCCCCAACCCCTAAAACAAACTAAAAACCAAACCAAGCAAAGAAACACCCACCACTCTCCACACACACACAGAAACCCCCAAACAACCAAAAACCCAACAAAAACCCCAAACACTCAGAGAATTTTCAAATCCTCACACAAGTTTGTTACACGTTCCATGGGGAGGGATGGGGGTTTTAAAGTAAAATGCATTTTCACTGTATTAAAGCTAATTATATTTCCTTTTCTCACTGCAAATATTATTAATCAGTTTATTCATTCAATAAACTTTAAATGCATGCACTGACAAGAAATAACTGAGCATACACTAATTATTGCAATAATCATTATGACTCAAATACAGCAAAGCAATTAAGTATGTTCAGTCTCAATGTTTTAAGTGTTTAATGTGCTTAAGGGCTTTGCTTAAATAAGTAAACTCATACCCCTTACTTTTTTTGTGAAACTCATTGAATTAGACTGGAGACCCAGCATGCTCTCAAGTCATTAATATACACCTTCTTTCCACCAAACTTGTAAGATCTCTAACCCTCATATGGTTATTTTGCATTCTAAAATACCATTTGGTCTGAAATAACAGAGCATAACAGTTTGTTCCAAAATTTGCAGCTAGTAGTACCTGAGGATAAAATGAAAAGAAACCTCAGATCACTTTTTTATGGGAAACACAGAATAAGACAAAAAGAAATAAGCTGCCTTTATATTTTTCTCTCATGCTAAATTTAAGAGTATAACAGCTAAAAAAATTAAAAAAACCCCATACCATAGGGTAAGGTAATGTGGTTTTCATCTGATAGAGAATGTAAACTTTTCAGAAACAAACACCTTCCATGTTTCATTTTGGAAGTAAGTTAGACATTCAGGGTAATGGCATATCACCTAAAATGATGATAGTAACTCTTCCACCCTCATCTATTGTTCCACACTGCCTTGAGACCATGTACTTGTTCCTTGCAGTGCAGAGCTAACAGATTACTCTGACTGGCTGAAAATGACTTTAAATAACCCATTTCCTTTCAGCAGACTGTGAATCCACACACAGCCAGCTACTGTGTGTCACTGGTGGAGACAGAGCTTAAAGTAAGGCAGGAAAGTACAGCTTGTCAGTTGTCCCCAGCCTCTGAATGAGGTGTCAGTGAAATGCCATTCAGAGTGATAGTCTGAACTAGATGAGGAAACAAAAACCATAATTGTAATATGGTCAGTTAAGCTGAAAAAGTCAGTGCTGGCTTTTCAATATATTGGTCATTCAAGGAAAGTAAATATAGGTGTGTTAAAACACTAGAAAGCACACACCATAGAATTAAGCGAGGTGCTCAGAGCTGTTAAAGGAAATTTTGAAGTCTGGGAGACTTCCTTGCTTGAAATCTATTCTCTCTTCTAGCTGCTGTTACCTTCTGACAGCCTCACTGCTGTGGAATTGCAGCCTTTCTTTAGCCTTCATTTCTGGATGATGGCAGAGAAATAATAGGTGTATGCATATTTGTCTCTATTTCACACATTCTTTCAGTGAGATCCTCAGGGTACCTGCCTTATCAATAACTGTGCATTGCCTGCAATATCCATGCAATATTTTTGCAGCAGCAATGAGTGCTGGATGAAGTTCAGTTCAGAGGAGGCAATCACAATATGAAAAGACTTATTAAGTCAGAAATTTAAACAGATCTCCTTTTCTTTTCCTTTTTCTTTTCACTTCATTTCTTTTTCTTTTTCTTTTTCTTTTTCTTTTTCTTTTTCTTTTTCTTTTTCTTTTTCTTTTTCTTTTCCTTTTTCTTTTTTTTTTCTGTCCATTCCATTCCCTTACATTTAAAAATGTTATTTTGAAGACCCTTAACTCAGAGATTCCTACCTTATCTTAAAGAACATCTTTTGATATGGGCAATTTTGTTTCATAAGGGCAATTATTGAGAAATGTTTTGCCTTTTTCTATCTCTCCAGAGGAGCACATTTTTCCTATATATTCCATTATTGATTTTTTAATGAAGTTCACAGATGAATAATTATATCAATTATTCAGAAACTTCATACTTAACTATTTCTTAGACTCCTAAAATATTGGATATAGTCATACAAAGTTATTGCAGAAACCTGTCAGTACTTTGTAATGCAGAATTAAATTGAACTATTTACTCTGATTTTATATATTTTTAAGATTTATCATCCGTAGTATTGCAAATGCCGTACACAGAAAAAGGAAAATATAGAGAAATTAATAATTTTATCATATCTGAATCATATATTTGTTACTTTTTCTTTAAAAGAAACATAAAAAACAGTTGCTCTTATCAAGGTTAAATGTAGTGGTGATAAAATAAACTTCTGTTCCTAAGTCTTGCTTGCGGTATACTATAAATTTTGCTGTTTTCTTTTTTTTTGTTTTTTTTTTTTTTTTATTGGAAGTCAATATTTTATTCTATGTTTTAGGTAAGAGTTTAATGGATGTGCTGGGAACAAATTGGATTCAGTTTTGGATTAAGAGAGATTTGACTTAGAGATGTATGATATTGTCGGTGTCTCATACCCTAGTGAACACATAATGGAGATAAAATTGGTCTTGATCTTTATTCTTTTCCCTCAAGATTAGTTATCATTTTGCACTGTGGGGTGTCAATTGAAGATACAAGCTACCAATGCAATAATTTCATGTTGGAGGGCAGAAAGAGGAGCAGTTTCTTAAATTCCCCAAGGTTCCAGACTGATCACTGACATTCTCCACATCCAAAATCCAGTGCTGACTGAAAGCAGTGAGAAAAGAGTTTTAGTTATCTGCAAAATAAATTGTGTTGACTTCTGTGATACAACAATAGAGTCAGTACCTGGATCTCACTCTCCAGGTAGCAAAAAAAGTACAAGAGAGGGGATGACCTCCTCAAGGAGCCTGGAGAACGAGATTTTAATTGCTGCAATTTGCAAGCATTCAGAATTCATGAGTGAGGCTGAAAACCTCTGAAGATAGATAGATAGATAGATAGATAGATAGATAGATAAATAGATAGATAGATAAAGAAGTAAATATCCCTGACACTTAAATAAAGTAACAAATATATGTCAAATGATTTTTGTTTCCTTCCATTTACCAAACTGCCAGGGAGCGTTAGAATCACCTACCTAAGCTTTGTCAACAAGAACTTAAACGTATTTGTTTGTTAATGTTCATTTCTGCTGAAACTTGACCTTGCCATCCAGCCTCTTGAATCCAGCAGGTGTCATATTCCAACACACACAAGAGCACAGTGTTCATGACCAGATTTGAAAAATCATCCAGATCCAGGTTACTTGCATGGGTTTGTCAGACCAACCAGTCAGACAGTGGAATAGAGGGAGCTTTGTGATACCTCATCAGCAGGCAAGCTTTGTCTGACTGAATGACTGCTCTGAAGTAGCAATATGGGAAAATGACATAGAAGCCATCAAATAATTTTTGGAGAGTGTCAGCTATTAGGAAACTAAGCCTTCAGAAACTCTTAGTTGCCCAACTAAAACTTGATTTTTCCAAACAGATTAGAGTGTAGGGCTGATGTCTCAGGAGTTGGCTCACATTCCTTTGCAGAGAAGGAAAAGAGAGACTAAACAAAACTGGACTTGAATTACCAAGGAATAGCATTTTTCTGTTTGATCTCCCAGCAAAAGAAAGAAAGAAAGGAAGGAAGGAAGAAGAAAAAAAGAATTAGTCTGTGCTATATTGTGCATTATTTTCTTAAAGTTTTTACAGAGTAATACAACTTAGAAATCATTTTATCTGGAATGAATGACATGGTTACTCCAATTAAGTTTTTCAAATCTATTGTTTGTATGCACATAAAACCAATGGTTCATAGAGTTTAATATCTTAAAGCCTTTTATAGGATGCAAAAAGACAAATTTTTGAATGAATAATCTCTATGCTTAAAACCCAATAATTCTTGCCCTAAAAAAAAAAAACCACATAAATTTAAACATTTCCTGCTTTTTAGCAGATATAGAAAAGATCCCAGAAATAGTTTATTCAATAGCTCTTGCATGAATGAATTCTCTTGGTTATTTTGTGTACTACCAAATCCTTAAGATAGTTACATAACCTTATACTGTAGAAGTTGTTGTGTTTTGGTATATTATATAATGATCTTTTAAATAAAGACCTGTTTAGAAAAGACAACATGCCTTTTGATTTGTTTAAAAAAAGGGTTCAAAAAAATAACACTACACATAACAAAGGTATATGTGTATGTACCCACAAATGAAGGGTTTATTCAAAATATTCTGAATTTTGTATACCTAAAGTATAACTTAGAGGAATATGTAACTGCAGAATGCTGTAGTACCATGGTATTACAGTATTCTGCAGCTGATTGCTACAGAAATAAACAGGGACACAAATTTCTAATCATTGTCTTTAGAATGCCAAGGCACTGAAGTGCCAAGACTGCAGCTGCTTCTGAAGATTAACTTCTTGGCAAATTACATCTGTTCTCCTCAAAAGTCCATTTACTGAAGGCTGATTTTTCATGATAGTGGAGTTAAGAGTTATTATTGCAAGACCTGGCCCACAGAGAATGAGGGGTTTGCAAACATTACCACTTGGGGTTCCTTATAAATATTAGATGCACTTCCACTCTACCTCTGTGGTTTTACAGGCTCCTGTGTTACAGGCTTGAACAGAAAGGAGCTGTAAGGGAACAGACAAATGGGAAGTAAAACATGGATAGATAAGGGACTTAATGAATGTTCACTGGATATTCCTTCTGTCTGGCTCCAGCCAAAGAGTGTCAGAGCTGGCTGAGACATGGGTTGTGTGTGTTTGAAGGAAGGAAGAAATGGGAGGGTAAAGTAAGGGAAAAAGAGGAAAGGATATAATACTGAGTTAAGTATTGTTATCAAAGTGTTAGTTAAGAACTAAAGTGTAGATAGGCTGGTATAATCCAGAAGATACAGGACATTCTGAAAAAATAGGTGAGTTCCCATCAGTGTATGCAAAGGGCAATCATCTGATGGGCATTCCCAGCACTTCCCTTGAATCAAGAAAAAACAGATTTGAACAGAGATGTTTCAAGTTGAAAGCTTTGAAGCTGAAACTGGAACAACTAGAGAAAGCTGATCAGGAAAATGAGAGAGTGCATGGCAAGGGTCAAGAAATATTCAAGTCAGAGTCAGTTGAATCATTCAGTAAGTCTGAACTGTAAGTACTGAGTAAGACAGAAATACAGATTGTTGTTGATAGCTTGGGATAATCAACATCAATCTGCCCAGCTTTGAGAAAGCTTGTGGTTTGAATCCATGTCTCAAGCAAGTAAATATTATTTTGTCACACTGGTCTCAGAATTTGAAGACATCCTGGTGTCCCTACAGGTGGACCACCTCTTAGGGGAGATGAAAAAGAACAGAGGAAAACTTAGGTCCAAAGTGAAGGCCTAATTATAAAGCAGAAGCTCACTTCATTCTTGAAATGTAACTAGAAACCTATATTTGCAGGTAGCTTTTCTCATACTGCTTTCATAGGTAAAACTTCAGAGAAAAACTCCAGAAATTTATATTCTTGGGAAAAAAGTAAACTGCAACTGGTCTTTGAAAAAATCAGATTTTATTCGTGTATGTAGCATAGTTGTGGCAAATCAGATATTCTACTTCGGTGCATGGTACACTGACCTGGACCTGAAATCCGTGTTTCTGTGTAATGGATGGATGTAGATCTCTTCTGAACATTCAAAGAGGCAGAAGGCATAAAAAATAATGCTGTGCTAAAAGATTTTTGATGGCTTATTAGCAGCTTTCAGTAGTGTGTGAAGAAACATAATGTACTATTTGCAACACTTTCCAAGGCATATCTTGATGTGAAAGGAACTGACATTTACTGGGAAAAAATCTTTATTTAGATAGAGTGTTAAAATATCTGTAGCATGGTGCTTAAAAACCTGATTTCTCTTCACTTAAACACTTCAATGCTTTTCTGCTTCATCTGCTCCTTTGGGAACAGGTGTGAATAAGGAAGTATTCCTCAAATTCACCATTTTAAATAGTCCTTGAGATGGATGTTATAAAAAGCTAAAACTTATTAAAACAGTCTAGCTTTGGTTGAAAGGGTTTGGAGAAACAGGCGTAAAGTCAAATAAATGGACAATATTTATTTTGCTAATGTATAGGTACACATATACACAGGAATAAATTCTTTGCTGTGAGGGTGGTGAGACACTGGCACAGGTTGCCCTGAGAGGCTGAGGATGCCCCATCCCTGGAAGTGTTCAAGACCCAGCTGGGTGGGGCTCTGAGCACCGTAGTCTAGTGGAAGGTGTCCCTGCCCATGGCAGGGGGAGTGGAACAAGATGATTTTTATGGGCTCTTCCAACCCAAACCATTTATATGATACACGTAAGCACACTTGTGTATGCAGACACTGCATATAATCTTCTCTTGCCTTATCTCTCTTGGCATGTATCTCATCACAAGAGTTTTGCAGGGAGGTTACTTTATTTTCATGTCCAGAAAAAGGAATGTATGCTTGTTTCATATAACAAAAACTAAAAATGTTAATAATTCATAATTCTTGCTGTGTGTTATCAGATCCAGCCAAAACGACCCATAACTCATCTTGGGTATGAGCTGCACAACTGTATGCCTGATGGGCACCTTCCAACATCCAGAAAATCAATTCTATGTCCTGTACAGTCACACTGGACTTGAACTGAACACACAATTTGGAGTGAGAGAAGAGAAAATGATTTGGTGATGGGGAAGCTTCAGTCCTCTAAGGCAGCAGTAGACATATAAAACCTGCCAGATGTTGCAAAAGTGGTAGGAGGGAAGCCTTCTCTAAGCTGGAAATGACAACTGGGTAAAATAGCATAAGGAACTCAAAAAGTGTGGTAAATGGTCACTATTAAAGCTAAATTAAGAAAAAAAGTACAGAGAGGAAGATTCTATGTTGCTCCCCACATAACATTTGGGCTGGTAATAACAAGTTTCCTTCCAAAAACATTTATGATTACTGTTGATTTTTTGGTCAGATTTTATACACTATCAACAGAAAATGCAAGATTTGATTTAATTCTGAAACTGGGGACTGAAAATTTTGTAATATACTGTTTATCAGATGTGCACACTTCCTTTAAATGTCTAACAAAAAAAAGGGGGGGAAGTGGTGAGTTGGTGAATAGCCTGGAAGGAAGGAAAAGACAAGGAAAGAAACCAAGAGTGACAGATTGAGTCACTTTCTCTTTTACCCTTTTTCTTCTTGTACAGTAACTCATGAAGCAGCACAGTGTCTTAGACCTAATTGTTGCAAGACACTGCTTGACCTGCTGTAGACTAGGGAATCAATTTTTCTATAGTTGCTAATAGGTCAGCATGCCTGATTTGTACCATGTCAATTAAGACTGCCTTTTAGAAAATGGTACTTTCTCCATGCCACTATTTACTCAAACTATTTCAAATGGACCAGTTACAAACCAAGGCAGTGCATAAACTGTAATTTCCCACTTGAACATTATTCATAGTTTTTTGATCAGATTCCCTGCTTTAATAAGGTTTCAGGCCCATTTTCAGATGTAAATAAAGCTATGAGTTAATTAAAAAATTTCCCTGACCCACGCTGTAAGGAACGCTTGATTTTAAAAGAAAAAGCATGCATTTTTCCTCTGTCTTCTTTTTTGGGATGGGGTAGATTAGTTCCTACAGTGGAGTTCAGGAGAGGAGTGGCAGTACAAGAAGTTTTCTAGAGAACGACACAAATTCAGCTGTACCATGGCATAGCAGACAATCTGTAACCCAAAGGAAGGAGACCAAATGAATAGCTAATGTTCATGACCAGTGGTCTTATGAGGATCTGCAATATTGGTGAGCACAGAGATGAGGAGGCAGCAGTCAACACAGCAGAGAACAATTTGGCAGAGTGTGGCTGGCAGGGCTGGGAATTTGGGCTGCTTCCTGTATGGTACCAAGGGGTAGAATAACTGTTTTAATTACATTTCGCTTCTCAGACTTTGGCTTTCACATGAACAGAGGATAATTAGAAAACAGTCCTGCTCCAGGCTTGAAGCCTGCTTTTCAGATCCACACAGCTTAGGGTGGAGTGTCAGGACTTGTGCTAAACATCACATACCCAGGGGCCCCAAGCTCAGCCTCTGGAACTTAAGGATTAGCAAGTTGAACCCTTTTGCTCATGAATGCATATCAAGGCATTGCCCGGAGAGACACAGCGAATAAAGCCTAGACAAGAGCACTATATTTTTCCTTTTAAGTTTTTCCTTTGTTAAAACCAGTGACACAGAGATCCATTCAGTTCAGATGCTGAAATAACAGTTTCTCAGCAGAAGAAAACATTTCTCTATTCTCAGAGGCAAATAAAAAGGTTTTAATGAGGAGACTTCTAGCAAGTTTTTTGGTTTTCTTCTTTTTTTTTTTTTTTGCTTGCAAGTGCTGAAATGCCTACATATACAGATTCTAATACTACAATACTTGGAGATGAAGCATAAGAGTATTAACTACCTAGAATAAATCTTGAAAGGTCACACCACTCCCTGCCACAAATATCCACAGCACTTGTAAGAACACCCATACCCTGTAAGGACTTAAAAATCTAGTGCTTCTAATGAGTTACTCAGTTCTAGGAGGAGTAGCAATGCTGATCTGACTTCATGCACATGCTCATCTCTTAGCTGAAGCAATGGGTTCAGAATCAGTGGGAATCTTGTGTTGAAGCCAAGGACTATATTCAAGCTGAAGTTAAATCTTCCTTGACATAATGTCAAAGCATTTCGAACACTTAGGAGTTATATCATGATATCTAATTAAAGTTTAAGTATTTATTTGGAGTGCCCAGGACCTTGCACTTAATCCACCAGAAAACTGCACTGGTATTGCAGGTGAGACAGAGAGCAAAATGCAGCTAATAAACTCTTCTAAGAAAAAATAGATGAAAAGAGTGCAGTCAGGAATCACTGCTGAAGTGGAATAGAAAAATATTAAAAGATTTGATTAAAATATAATAACTGTGAATATTTATCTCTCCTACTCCATCTATTGAAAATATATCTGACATCTTAAACAATAAAGAAGAGACTAAAAGAAAAGTCATACTTCTACGTACAAAAATCTGGATAGGGTCAGATATTACTTTAAAAAGCAAGGGCTTTGTTTCTATAAAATTTGTACTCCCTCGTAGAGATTCAATGTGTTCTTTTTAGCTGATGAAGATTTCCCCTCTCTTTTTAGGCTTTGAGAGGAAAAATGATCTTCAGGAGTCGTTTTTTGCAATATACCACCATCTGGTGGAAGTAAAGAGAAAGACAATGATTTTGAAGGTTAACCTGTCTTGATAATTGGGAAGTTTTCGTTTCCTAGTATTAATTGTTTTCAAGGGGCTCTTGAAAACGTAGGGCACCAAATCACTTTAAACCACGTAATTGTCACATTTCTCTATTCAATTTATTTGCTTCAATTATTTCCTTGTAAGGGATTTACTTTTAAGGGACTTAAGGATGTTCTTAAAACTAAATGCTCACTTCATTATTTCTTAATAAATCTGTAAGAAAAGACAGAATTTTCCATATGATGATATAAAATACCTCAGAATATTTTGCTAAATATTAAGCAAGATTTACCATATGAACTATACACTACTGCTGCATATTTCAGGTGTTGGTAGAATTTGATTTTTTTCCCTCTCAAAAAAATTGTTACCAAGATTACCTTCTTTGTGCTGTTAGGGCTTTTTTTGCCCCACAGATTTTTGATTAAAATTTTACGGAACAAGTTCTATTCTTATTGTCTATGCACTTTAGGAGCTAAGCTTCTTTTTGCACTTCACTGAAAATTCACGGACTACCAGAGTTAGCAATACATGCTGGAAATATCTGTGCTCTCTCTGTGGCCACCCTGTTCTTTCTGTGTCGTCACCAACAAATGCTGCTAAATATTGTGGGCACAATAAAATTGGAAATAAAAAAATACATCTATTAAAAAAAAAAAAAACTTTCAAGAAAAATTTAGGAGTAAAAAGGCACCAAACAATTATGCTGATGTTTGTTTTACTGTAGAACTAAATATCCTACTCTGGAGATGTTTACAAGATGTTGATTGGAGATGTTGTCTCACCTCTTTTTTTGCCACCTGGTAGGCTCACAGGCTAAAAAGTCAGGCATCCCAAATATCTACCAGATAATTATCTGGGGAATAGAGGTTTGATACCACCAGATGTTGGGGAATTTGCAGCAGAAGGACCTAAGCAGATTTACAGACAGGCACCTTATGCAGTCTTGGCCACCAGCAAGTCAGCAAAAGCTTTCCAGGGATTTAAGAGCCTTGCTGAGCTCAGTGACATGATTGCAGCCAAGGGTCAGCCTGTCTGCCAGTTTCTGATGGAGTTTTGGCAAGATCAACCAGTCCACAAGTGCGCCAAGGCCAGACAAGTGCCATTTTTTTAATGGGAAAATGTGTTGCTGTAACATTTTATCCATCCTTAACAGCACATTGTGGCTATAACTGTGTCATTGGCTTTGTAACAACTGCCTTTCATGTATTGATAGAAGGATTTTTTCTGGACTCTAGAAAGCCAGAGGGAATGCAGCTGGCAGGGGAGGATCTTTGATGGTGCAGAGCTGCTGAGCCATTCCAGTGTGCCAGGGAGAAAGAGATCTCAACAGTGGTATCAGGAAAATGTTGAATGTGGCATATGCTCACAGTGGTTGCCACACACAAATGTGGTGGGAGAGGACCTGTTTGTCTTGCCTGCTATATCCAGTGAGGCTGTGTTCAGGATGACACAATGAGTAGCTGCACCCAGTATGTTCAGACACCTGACTGCTGCCCTCTGCTTGAATAGGGGCTACCTGTTAAATTCGGTTCAATACCCATGACTCTTGTCTTACTTGGAACAATCTGGATGGAGTCAGATGTAAGTTTAAAAAAATTAGGACTTTGCTTTTGTAAAATCATTATCTTGTATTGATTATAAGTGGGGATTTAAAAAAATATATATTTATTGTAATTTCAATTTAATTTTGAAACCAATGACTAGAATAATTTAATTGCACTGTATAAAGCAGGAATCACTTGCCTAGTGCAATTAAGCGTGTGGGACAAGGACTCCAATTTACTGGGAACAGAAGTTCATTTTTAAGCCATACTGCTGAAGGGAAAATGGGGAAACCTACATGCAGAAGAAAGTGCAGTTAAAATGACTCAGAAGACTGTACCATTTTAAAGCCAGAGGTATTTATGAACACAAAATGAGATCTGTTATATTTATAGTAATTTTGAACAGCTTTGCTATAATTGATATTGCCAGTTTTGTAAGGAGATGTTCATTCTTTTTCAATCGCTTGACGATGAGTTTCACAAATTGTGTCTTGTAACATGAATCCATTCTAGATATTTTTAAGCAAGGTGGATTTAATTTTTGTTTTCAATGTTAACTCTGGTAACTTTTATGGAGTGAAAAACAGCATTATTGTTTAAGTCAGTGTCTTTTTTTACAAATACTCTATATTTTAACAAGTCCTTCTCTTTTCTTTTTAAAACTAATGTGACATGGATGTATTATATCCTTTAGCTCAGATGCACCAGAGAAATGCTTTCATTCTCTAAGAGATTCTTGGGGCCCACAATACTTTTAAAATTATTGCCTGGCTTTGTCAGTTCTGCCCATGTGTTGTGTTTAACATTGGTAGGTGGCTAAGGACCACACAGCCCTCACTCCTTCCCCACTGAACTGGGATGGGGGATGAAGAAATTAACATTAAAACTAAAAAAAAACCCTGTATCTAATCATTAATTTAAAAGAGTAGTAAATCAAGGATAAATGGAAGAAGAGAGAAAGAAAACAAAACACATGATGCAAAGGCAATCATTCACTTCTCTCAGGAAGACCAATGTCCAACCAATTCCTTTTTTCCTTTTTTTTTTTTTTTTGGTTGACCACCATGCTACATGGCATGGAATATCTCTTTGGTTAGTTTGGGTTTTCCGCCTTTTCCCTCTCTAATTATTTTGCACCCCCCAACCTAATCAGAATCATGGTAGAGTGAGAAGCAGAGGTGGCCTTGGTGCTGTGCAGACATTGTTCATCCATAGCTATGCAATAAGTGTGTCATCAGTATTGATCAGTATTGTTTGGATCACACACATAAACTGTAGCACTGATTGAGCTGCTGTGAGGAAAGTCAACTCTATCCCAGTCAGGCCATTACTGTTGGATATGACTGATATTCCCCAAAGATTCTCTACTACATGCAGCACCAGAAGTGTTTTCGGACACAGCCTTCACCACAATAAAAATTTATTTGAGAAAAGACATGAAACCCTTCATTCTGTTCTTTGCCTGAAGTGAGTGCAGGATTAGTCTGTGGTCTCCTTTGTCACTGCTAGGAAGCTGATTTTATTTGTCTTATTTCTAAGAAAAGTTTTAATTTTCCCCTGCTCAAGGTCACAAAGCTATTAAACATACCTAGCAGTCTACCAACTTTATTGAAAATAAAACCCTACAAACATCAGCACAGTGCCCCAAATTCTGGATGGGCCGGACTAAGGCATGCACAGGGAACTTTCAGAAATTTGGTCTTAGATATGAGACTGGAAAGGATCAGTGGTGTTTCATGAGCAGTATGAGTGTGTAGTGTGAAGAGTGACTGCAGAGCTTCTCCTGACCCAGCCCAGATCACCCTGCTCTTGACATACTCTGGTGTTCATAGTCTATCACTGGACCCTTGCTGCTCCCAAATGGAATTACATTCTCCTCTCTTCTCTGCTTCACATGCTGGCAGGAAATGAAGTCTGGAGAGGCAGAAAATGTGCCTAATGGGGTCAGACTCCTGGGCTGAAAATCATGAGTAAGAAGATTTTATTCTCTTCTGTGTCCTTAAAATAGAGAGAGAGGTAAGAGCATACTCTTTTACATTCCTTTGTGGGAAAGCATGTGACTCTGGAGATGGTTGCTGTGTCATACTAAAGAAAGCAAGCTCCTCCTTTACATATGACTGCATGCATTAATAAAACTATACACTAAAGCAAGAGTAGTTGGCCTCCTGCATATCTGTCTCAGTTTTTTGACATTTATTGACACATATATAAAAGAAAAAAAGAATATTTGTTCAGATAAAAATGCCCAGA
The DNA here is from genome assembly GCA_013399225.1 of Rhipidura dahli. Classification (NCBI taxonomy): domain Eukaryota; kingdom Metazoa; phylum Chordata; class Aves; order Passeriformes; family Rhipiduridae; genus Rhipidura; species Rhipidura dahli. The sequence continues at coordinate 279,929 of VXAC01007291.1, read as the reverse complement.
GTGGTACAAAATGATGGGAAATTAGGTTGCTTTAATCAATAGAGAAGGGGTAAGTGCTGCTGAGCAGAAGACAAAAGAGATTTTCAGATAATTTTGCAAGAAAACTGATGGCCAGTAGGTGGTACCCTTATTCCAGATATCAAACCAAGCGGGGCGGTGGGGGAGAAATAAAACCAAATAGCTGATACGTAGCTCAATATTGTGAATATTTCCCTCCCTTATTAGCAAACTCAGACTCCAGCACACACTCTAATGATCATTAGGCAAGTTTAATGAGAGTTTGGGCAAAGCACTTGTATATGAACTGTGAAAGGATCAGATTCTGTTATCAACAGTCTTGTACTGCTGGATTTAGACACTGTAGCTTTCCACATAGGATGCTTTAACCACCTTGTAATCAAGGTTTTATGCATTTAAGAACTTGATTTTCACAGTCAGTACATAAACCTCTGACCCATAGGTTGTACCACTGATGAACATAATTAATTCAATAATGCTAAAAGATGTTTTAAACTTTATGTTTAATTTGTGAAAATATTTCACTTTTTTTTTTTTTTTTTTTTTTTGTAAACAAGCTTGTTTACTAGTTTAGGCAATTCTTAGAGAACAAGTTGGCCAGGGAAGTAGTAAAGTCACCACCAGTGCAGGTATTTAAGATGTGTGGGTGCAGAAAGTGCTTTAGTGGTTTACTTGGCAGTGGTGGTTTGATGGTTGGACTGGATGATATTAAGAACCTTTTTCAACCTAAATGCTTCTATGTTTCTAATATTAATGAGTCAATGTCCTGCTCCTTGAAGATGTACACTTTGAAACAATTGCAGCAAAACGTCAGTGCCTGGGAAATCAAAGCCAGGCTTCAGATGTTGCAGTAGAATGGAAATCCTTTCAAACTGATCCTGAAGTATTTGTACTGTGAATTGAAATTAGTATAACAAGTTGGTTGTAAGAATTGCTCTTTATTCATGAAGTATAGACACAGTTATCTTCAATTTAAAATATTGGTCTGAATACTCTTTGGGGTGGAGGTGTAGGAGGAAACTGAACTAACAAACAAAGCCACAGGAGGTGTGCCACTTGATCAGTGCACTTAACACTGAAAGTCTTATCTCAGCCTGTCATCCCTTTCCCATTACATCCTCTTGCAAGGGGAGTACCCTGAGGAGGCACCACCTCACTTTGTGGCACTTAACTCAACCTAGCATGCAATGAACGGCCCTCTGGAGAGCCCTTATTTCTGTCCTGACCATGAATGCACCTACACTGGTTACCTGAAACCAGATACCTCTGTCTTTGGTTGCTTCAACACTGATTTTTATTACTGATTTTTATTTTGAGTAATATTTGGCCATCAGCTGTCACTTAGGAAGTTTATTACCTAAGATCCCTTATCCTACTTAGTTACTCTGGGTTTCAGATGTCTCTATTACCAAATAATAACTAAGAATGCTTAAAATAGTACTGAACATCTGAACATCAATACTCCTGAAGACAACAGTATTGCAAACAATTATGACCTTTCCCATCTCTTATTCCCAGTTATATAACTAGAATCAAGTTAAATTCATTTGAAAATGCTAAAATGTTACCTTATTTTTCTTTTCTTTTTGCTTTACCTTCCTTTTAATTTTTTTAACTTTTAATTTAACCAGGAAGCATTGCAAATATTAGATATTGTGAGTACAAAAATCCCAGAAATTTTTACATTAATCCGAAACAGATATATAAAAAAGTCTTAATTGAAAAAGGAACTACTTCAATAGAAAATATTTTCTTAGCCAAACTCAACTTTAGACCTTACAAGATGCACGAAACTCAGAACCCAGACTTCACACTGCAAATCTGCAATTAATACTAGCAGACATTTGATGTCTCCAAATTTAACTTCATAGGCCTAATTAGAATTCACTATTTTCTATTGTAGCACTAAACCAAACCAAAAGAGAAACCAATAGGAAATATCATTTTGTCTGAATTTCTGGCTTTTAAAGTGACAGCTCTGGGAAAATTATTCCTGTGAGCACAAGTTTTATTGGTTCTCATTCTTCATCTCTATTTTCTCCATTTTCTCCTGTCCTCCTGAATCCATCTGATATTCATCTCTTCTATGACTCCCTGACATCTCTCAGTCCCTCCTCTCCTCCCAATGGGCCTGGCTGTGCTAGAAACCCATTTTTTGCCACCATAGTAATTTTTTTTAATTGCTTTACTAAAGGTCATAAGTCATGTGTCCAGCCCTGTATGAAATGGAAGGGATTGATGTAATTTTATCCTTTCCAGCCTTAGAATTCCTCTTTCATGCTACAGAAAAAGAAAAAAAAAAATCCAATATCATTATTTCAAAAGCTGAAAGCTTCTTTTCATCTTCCAAACAAAAAATGTTATTCTACAAAACCATGCAACTCCAAATGGCCTTTTTAATCTTAAAAAAAAATAAAGTGATTGTGGAAATTACATTAGAAAATTATACAAGACAATTCAGTTAGACTTCTGTTTTCTATCCCTAGGTTTAAAACTATGCCAAAAAACCACTCTTTTTTTATTCCCACAACATTCCTTCCACAGTGCCCTGAATTTACATGCTCTTGCTATGAAATTTGTTTACTGGCAATGGAGTCTGCATCCACAGCTGTCTTCTGATTGCACTCTTGGATGTCATGGGTGAAATAGGAACCTGCACACGGTAGTGGAGACTGTGGGATTATGCTGAAGGTAGAAATCTAAACACAGAAAACAGGATAACTCTGAGGTCCTGAAGTAGTACCTGCCTACCCCCTGCAACCTCATGCACTCTACTGACAATTATTAATGACATGCCATGCACATTTATTAACATTTATGCTTTTATAATGTATTAAACATTTTGGAAATTTGGAAAATATTTGACAGAAATAGTCTCTAATTGAATAGTCTCTAATTTGAAGACCTTTTTAATGCAACTGGGGGATTATTCCTAGGTTTTCTGGTTTTAGCTTTTTTATAATTTCTTTATTATTCATTAAGCTCCTGGTTTATACTCAGTTGTCTTTACCAGTCTGCTATCAACAGCATTCACCTATTTAGGTATCAAGGCTTAAACACATATCTCTTATTCAAATAAGTCCTATTTATGGATTTTAAGCTGAAGTTAAATCAGTATGACTTCAGAGTGTTGAAAATCTTTATATATATAACAATACTTAGCAAAAATGTAATGGGGGTTATGAATTAAAGATAATTTATTTACAGGAACTGCTTTTCAAAATAGCTAGGCTAATAGGCAATGATTATTTTGAGATAGTTTTTCTTATGACCATAAGGTTATATTTATCCAAAATTATAACAGGCAAAATAATTAAAATCAGAACAACATATTTGCAGTTGAACAATGAGAACACAAGGAGATGTGGGCCCAGCTTGTGGCTCTGAAATAGTTTTACTTTATGGTCTTGGTAACTCTTAGTATTTCTCCGCTTTATTTCATCTTCTTGGATTAATTAATTTTTCTTCCACTCTCTTCATTTATAATTTCTAAGTCTTCAGATCTGAGATGTTAAGAAGATTATTATATGTGCTAATACAGACACTAAGGTTTAGAAATATCCCTGGGTCTGCACACAACTGCTTAGTCATTAATTACACAGTGTCTTCTTTCTGTCTAACTGAATCATGTTAGGTCCAGCCCCTCAGCTATGCCAGTAAAAATGCAAATATGGCCAAATGGTGACTGAACAAACACCACAGTTTTTATTTCTTGTTTGATTATAATCCATATTATATTTCTTTATTTGATTTACTATCTGACTCACTGGGTACTTGTACCAGCTTAGTTCATGGAGTGGGTGGAAACACAGGACAGAAATGGAGCAGCAACACCAAAACCCTACTTTCAGTCCAGGGGAAATAATGGTGAATAAAATTCAATTAAATTCTGTGTAGCCAACCCTGAAAACAATTTCTTAAAAAGCTTCAATACCAACAGTACTTTGTTTTCACGGCAATGGTCTCCAATTGCCATCACTAAGACTAGTTTAATGATTAAAAAAATTTCTAAATTAGAATCTGAGCTAACCTGTTGAAATCAAGACATGCTTCTTTTGATTTACGTGGTCTTTGGATTTTTTGGAATATTTTTAATTCCTGCATATTTTGGGAGCACTACAAACATCTGAATCCTTTGTTTTGTTACCAGCTGTCCCCTTCTTACATCTGATTTCTTTTCAGTAACTATGGAATCTCTATCTTCAGCCTCAAGGAATAGTTTAAGCTAAAGCATTTTCCCATTTTTTTCTGATTAGATGGTATCCAGTGTGCCACCCTGCATGCTCACTTCCAAAGCATGGCAGGGCATTCTAAAAGAGAAGTGTAACAGTGCTCTAGAAATTTAACCCCACTTCTTTCTGTATCTCTGCTTTTGTAGTAGTGAAAAAGAAAAAAACAAAGTAAATTTATCAGATGAACTGTTTCTTAAAAATAGTGCCCATTCTGATTTAAAATAAAATAATAATAATTAAAAAAGACACCAATAAGAAGCTGTTAGGATGTCTTCATCTGAATACCAGTACAGCTGAAAAAGGGAAAAAACCTCCAAAAACCCCACAAAATAACACCTTGGGTTCATAGCAGAAAATGATTGCTTAGACACTAGAGAAAACTAGAAAAAGCAGCTGAAGGGGGGGAAAAAAGGTGCATTAGTATTTAGGAATACATATTACCTTTGTTCTGAGGTGCCATGTGGGATTAAATATCTGTTGTCCAACTAAAGGGACTAAAAATGAACAGTTCTCCTGAAGACTATAAACATTTTTCCTAATTTTTTCTTTGTGTCTCTCACAGTTTTGTCTGAAATTGGCAGTGAACTGAAGCAAACAGTAAGAGCAGAAATAATTCCTGATTTTTAAATTTTATGTCATTAAAGACTAAAACCTGAAAACTGGGTCTACTGATCCAAGTGCAGTGAAGACACTTAAGCTACTGAATGCAGTATTTTAGAGCAGTGACACAGGCAGGAGAAGCTTCCATAAGAGTATGTACATGTACACCCCATTTATGAAATTATTAATTTTATCCTTTGAATAAAGACTATTTTGGAAGAAAGGTTCTTGTTTATAGCTCATACTGTGACAGGAAAAGGGGAAAGAGGCCTTCTGTTCCAAGATCCTGAAATTCAAAAGCTAAAATTCTTGGGAAAGCTGCTGTAGCACTCCCTTTTGTGAGTGAGAAAGAACCTTAAGCTGCTGACTTCTTACTCCAAGTTAAAATAAAGATCCTTTTACCCTTAAAAGAATTTTGAGGCTCTTTTAATAATGTTGGCCTATTTAATTGCTGTATTAAATTGAAGAAGATAAAATTAAGAAGGAAAAAAAATCCAACCAAACTTTTGCTTTCTCATTAGTATTGAAAGTGCTTATTCACAGCAGTGTAATTCAGATAAGCATCTGGCCCACAAACTATGCTGGCACAGACAAAGGTTTGTTTTCTTTTTTAAGGACTAAGAATTTTTCCAAGATGTCCTGACTACTGGGAGCAGAATGTCTGACCAGAGTGCATTCACCAGATGGTAGATGTTTCCATGTGGGTAAATATTAAAAAAGTTCTAAATCTGTGAAAACTGCCAAGTAAGGGTGGGAAAGGTTTTCTGCTGTTTTTCAGTTTTAGCTGCCTCTGCAACTCATAAACACAAGAGGAAACAAAACCCCAAACCACAAAACAAAGTTAATTTTAGTGGGGAAAAAAAGATAAATGTCTTGTATCTTTTACTGGATATGACCTGTCTTTAATGACTAATTTCAGACACTTTAGAGTTGAAATATTTCTTTTTCTTTCTTTTTCTTTTATTTCCTTAACATCTTTATTACTTTGCTATTCAAAAAAAGCTTTTCTGCTCTAAAATGTATTAGCTCCACTAAAAATGTCAAGTAAAATAGTTTTTACAAGGAAGGAAATGTGGAAACAAAAGCCCCAAAAAAGTCTGTTTTAAGGGCCAGCTGAAGTTTTTGTATCACCAGCTCCCTGCCACCATTCTTGCCTTCTAGGCAGGAGCAGAGGGCAGGGTGGGGCAATGCCTCTTGCACGCCAGGTCCTCATCCTCTTGGAATACTTAAAATACTGATGGATGCACATTTAGCAAAGACACTGCATTGAGCAATGGCTTTGCTGCCCACTTTTCTTCTTCTGGCTGCACTGCTGGGTGAGTAACTTTAAGCAAAGTGAGGAGAGGGAATACCACAAAAGCTGGCTGGTGGTAAGGTTTAAACCACTCCAGCTGTCGGCTGGCTGGATGTGAGTCGCAGGCCTGTGGTGCTATAATGCATGCCCAAGCAGTCCTCTAGGTGATGTAGCACGCCAAGTTTGGCTCCACTACCCCATCCCAGCAGGAGAAGACACCTCTCTAACTTAAACATCTGCAAAAATGTTTGCTGGGTTAGTAATTTATCCCAGATTTAAAACTGCACAGACAGCTGGAGGGTACATTGACACCACACGGTGTAGCTCTACCGGAAAGCAAGCTGGCTTACATGACAAGAGATTTATAGCTGGAGTAGTGAAGAGGTGCAAAGTTAGTAGAAAATCCCCAACTTAGTGCAGAAAGCTTCAGATCACAGATCCACAGAGGCACATGAAATGGAAGAAATGTCACAGTCAAAAGGCAGGGCAGTAGAAGAAAATGTCCTTTAGCTCTCCTTGTATTGAACTTGAAATAGCTGAGACAGCTTCTAACGCTCTCTCATGCTGCCCTCTCCACCAGAAACCTATTGCCTTTCTGTTTCTCTGTGTTTTCACTGTATGAACATGTGCCTGCAGTAAGCAAGTGAAAAATCTGGATATGAAGAAGGTGATGACAGAAATAGGTGATGCAGAAATGCAACCATTTTTTTACTCCTTTCACTCCTCAGGAAAGCTATGTCTGTGAAGGTAAATAAATAGAAACAAATATTAGTCAAAAATTATGAAAACAATGAGAAACTTTAACCAGAATTTTACAATATTTTTTCTGTAGGACAGCAAGATAGATGTTCAAACTTTAATAAGCATAAAAAGGTAAATGTTGACTAACTAAATGCATACAAACCTGGTGGGGATCTGACCATGAAGCAGAACTGAAGAAATATGATTCCTTGGTGCTGGCAGAAGAAATAAAAGTGTGGGAAAGGGAATTATTCCAATAATATGGTCTTAGATGGGCATTTTTTTTATCACTGAGTCCTGAAACAAACATATTCTATGTTTCTTTAGAATAGATAAATGTTTAAATATACTTTTATGAATTAGATACTTTTTATCAAATGATATCACAAAAATCATTGATTTTTGTACCAGATTACACATATGACTCCTATTGCCTTGTTCTATAATGTTTATCCTAAAGTTATTGAAAAGAAAAAATATATTCCTTCAGTTTAAAACATAAAAAAAATGAGCTTTCAAATAGAACAAATCAAGAAAAAATAATTTACCAATAGTTTTTGGACAAGGTAAGTATATTATTTATAATCAATATTCAAGAAAAGTAACATCTGTTTACAAAACAACTTGGCAAGTCATATAACCCAAGAGATTATATTATATGGAATTGGCTTAGTATCAGAAGAAAGAGTGATTAACTGTACAAAAGTTAATGTCCAAATTAACTCTGACACACCTTAGCCAGAGAGCTTAATGCCTTTGGTACAGAAGACAGCTGTGAATGTGGGGGCTTGCAGCATTATTATTAATGCACTTATGTATGTACATGCCACATGTACATGCCACACTTACTTACCTAAGAATTCTTACCTGACTTCTTAATTTGTTTGCTTTTGTGTGAGGAGCAGTTAACACAAATATTCTTGAGTAAATATATTTTCTACTTTGTGTGAACATATTACACATCACACTTCAATGTTTAAAAAAATAAATATGGACCTTTGAAAAAATTTGCTGGCTGTGTTGTGCCATTTATTCCCTAAAAGTTAAGAATTTCTGTATAAATTAAAACTATCCCTTCCCAAAAGAAAACTATGAGTGTGCAGATGGGAGTGAGTTGAGGTATTGGGAAGAAGGAGGATTTCATGTTGATTTTGATATACATTTTTGAGGGAGAAAAGAGAGGAAGCATAGGGAAGAAATTGCATCTTTGAAATGTAGCAGATAACCTTTCAAGCAGATAAGGTAGCAGAAAGGTAGCAGGTCTAGAGAGAAGATCTGTCCGGGACTTTTTTTTCCCCCTTCCTTGAAAGTTTCTATTCAGCTTTGCAGAAGAGAGAAACCTGGCTCATTTTGCAAATGCAAAGCCAGACTGCTTCCAGGAATCATTTGCAGGAGTGATTAACAAAACCTGTTTGCTTTAGGAGATTTTCATGGAGGTAAAATGGTATGCATACAATTTTGACACAATCAGATAGTGCACTATTAGAGTTATATGACAAAAAAAGAGAAAAGTAATAGTTCTTCCCTTTTAAAAGGGTGTCTCATTACAGCATGCTTATTGTCTTCTTAGCAGATGTGGCATTTAAATGTAGTGAGCTATGGCCAAATGCAGGAAGTAATTCTGAGAAATAAATGGCAGTAACCATCCCAGTTTCCTGAATGGAGGTGGAAGTGGTTTGGCAATATTCACCCAAGATGATCATTTATGCAGTATCGAAATTAAAAAGAAAAGAAGGGAATGGCTGTGTGTTCTGGTGAAAGTGTAACATGAAAATAGAATAGATTCTTAAGTTGAAAATTAACTGAAAAATGCCAGGTGGCATCAGCACACAGCAAGTGACTTTCAGTAGCAGCAAAGGCTAGCTGGTGTAAGTTTTTAACTTACACCTTTAGATCTCTGCTCTTAGTGGCAAGGTATACTGAAGAAAAAAAGCCAGCATACTTTAAACTGTTGCTCCAGACTGAAGTCTGGCAAAATTAAACCCAACATTAATGGGTAAATAGCAAAAAAGAAGGAAGGCAGCTATTTAACTGTCTGAACAAAGGAAATGAACATCAGATTTTGATGTTCAGCTATACTTGTTAAATGTGAAACTCTTGCATAAGCCCAGCAAAGGGTTGGCAAAGGGTTTAATTGGCAATATAATCCTACTTAAAGTACTTTCAAGTTCTACATGGAATTTTAAGAACCTTTTTTACAACTATCAGAGCAAAATGGAATTTTATTTGAGAACTAGTAGTAGGTAGCATGACAGTTGGAAAATATCTAGAAATGTGACTGAAAAATAGTCTAATACCTGCCCAATGCCAATTCAATTTCATGCCAATGTAGCAGCAAACTACTATTATGGAAATGTTATTGAAATTAATCTTTCTCTGTATTTAATTTTATTGTTAAACCAACGTGTAATAAATAATTCTTGGGATCGAGGTGGAGATTCATATTCTTTTTTTAAAAGCTCAAGAAATTATTCTTATTGCAAGATAGTATTTATGAGGAAGATAGTGAACATCCCTTCTGGGGAGAATGATGTTGCTGATAGGAAATTATCTGTAAGGGTACTATGTATCATGTGGTTTTATCAAGATTTATATGTATTAATATGTATTAATATATAATCACGCAAAAATAGATCTCCTGCATCTCTAGTTATCTAGGAGATGAATGCACAGGACAAACGTCTTGCATGGCCTCCCATCACCATCAGTAGAAGGAATCAGATCTTAGACAAGGGTTGCACAGTGGGATGACTGTGGACATGCTCCTCTTTCTCTTCTTTCACAGCAAAAGCAGCAAAATAGCCCCAGTTTACATGACTGACAGTTCTACAAAAGGGCCTGAATACCTGGGTGACACAGAATGTATTTGCTGTGGCAAAATTAGTAAAAGGGGCAAGATATGGGAAAATGTCATCTAAAGATACCAACATACTCCTATTTGGAGAATGTCTTCATTTCAGTCTTCCAGGATGGCTAAAACTAAAAGAAAAAGGTAAGACAAATATTTCTATATGCATATATATATATATATATATATATATATATGTTTTGAAAACTAACCCTTTCAGTTTTCTCATATGTATAGGTCAATACAGGTTGGATTAAAGGGAGTAGAAATTTCATAATTTTTGACTCCAAAGACTAAGNACTATCAGAGCAAAATGGAATTTTATTTGAGAACTAGTAGTAGGTAGCATGACAGTTGGAAAATATCTAGAAATGTGACTGAAAAATAGTCTAATACCTGCCCAATGCCAATTCAATTTCATGCCAATGTAGCAGCAAACTACTATTATGGAAATGTTATTGAAATTAATCTTTCTCTGTATTTAATTTTATTGTTAAACCAACGTGTAATAAATAATTCTTGGGATCGAGGTGGAGATTCATATTCTTTTTTTAAAAGCTCAAGAAATTATTCTTATTGCAAGATAGTATTTATGAGGAAGATAGTGAACATCCCTTCTGGGGAGAATGATGTTGCTGATAGGAAATTATCTGTAAGGGTACTATGTATCATGTGGTTTTATCAAGATTTATATGTATTAATATGTATTAATATATAATCACGCAAAAATAGATCTCCTGCATCTCTAGTTATCTAGGAGATGAATGCACAGGACAAACGTCTTGCATGGCCTCCCATCACCATCAGTAGAAGGAATCAGATCTTAGACAAGGGTTGCACAGTGGGATGACTGTGGACATGCTCCTCTTTCTCTTCTTTCACAGCAAAAGCAGCAAAATAGCCCCAGTTTACATGACTGACAGTTCTACAAAAGGGCCTGAATACCTGGGTGACACAGAATGTATTTGCTGTGGCAAAATTAGTAAAAGGGGCAAGATATGGGAAAATGTCATCTAAAGATACCAACATACTCCTATTTGGAGAATGTCTTCATTTCAGTCTTCCAGGATGGCTAAAACTAAAAGAAAAAGGTAAGACAAATATTTCNGATTAAAAAAAAAAAAAGATTAATCCCTTTGTTTTGCTTCATGTGAAAAGCTGATAGAGTGGTAGAGATGCTCCAATTAATTTGTCTTTGTATTTAGCATATGACATAAATATAATTGAATTTGTTTTCATTATAATCCATCTGTATTTTCCATTTTTTAAAATAAAACATTACACTTTACCATTTGAAGATCTGATGCTGCTAGAGCTCATGACACATGATCTGCATTACTAGTCATAATTTAATACTTATTTAAATGTAGTCTAACAGAACTGCAAATTTCACCAGAGAGCAGTAAGAACTATCATTTCTACCAGGTTCTCTGAAATGCTTCACAATGAAAGCTGATGTCATCTGCAGTTTTTAAGACAGTTAACTGGGTTTGTTACAGTGGGGTTTGTTGCAGACAGTGGGGTTTTTTACTTTAATAAGTTTCCAGAATGAAATCTTCTCTATGGTGTCACAGTTTGCTCTTTATTTAACTTTTAAAAATTCAGTAATGAACAAGTTCCCAATGTCTTTTTATAAAAGTGAAAACATTAGTGTCTAACATAAGGGAATACTGATCAGAGAGTAAAACAGAGCACCAAGTTAGAGAATTGATCTAAAAATATATTTGTATGGAACCTTAGTGAATTACCCTTATTGTAGTAGTTATCTTAAATATTCTAAAACTGGTTTTCCTGAAAATTGTCATGTCCCGGGTTTGTTTATTATGCAGTAAGGGCTCCTTTCTTCTTTTTGTTTGCAGTAAATAGTATTTTACTTTCCAAGAATTCCCTATGGTATACAGTGAGGTATCCCAAACAATGCTAATAGTAACTATATACATTGGTAAGTTCAGAACAGATCCATCACTGTCCAGACCGCAGTGCAAGATTTTCAGTATTTGTAGAAACTACAGGCATATCAGTCTCACTTCAGTGCCTGGCAACGTTATGATGTGATGATTATTCAGGTGAAAAACACCTGAGAGACAAATCAGTCATATGGTCATCAGCCATATAAATGTCTGATTAAATATTTTCCTTGCAGAAAACAATCACTTTTCCTAGAGCATGAAAAAAAAAGTCTTCAAATATATCTTTTTGAAATATTTTTGAAAATCAGTTACCATTGATTTTATGGCTTTTTTTTTTTTTCTTTTTTTTTTTTTCCAAAATCTGGCAGCCCTTTTCATATGAATGTGGTGGATAAAATATGCATTCAGTGAAGAAGAAGATGGATGTCCTACAGTGAGTGCTCAAAACATTAGCTTTCACAACTGAATTCTAGACTGTCCTGGAATAAATGTATTGTTAATATTTTTTTCCAAGTCAGGTCAAATTCAGCAGTAAGAATGGTGCATTCCTCTCATTCTTAGCACTTACTAGTACCCACAGCCAAGGAAAGCTTTCTCTGAGAGCATTTGTGGGTTTGATCTCCTAAAACTGGTAACAACCAGCTGAGACATCTTGCTGCTAAGCCAGTATGCCAAAGATGAGACTCATTACTACTGCTACTTTGAAAAGGAAAACAGTTTTGTTCAGCTTGTAATTCAAAAATACCATTTAAATTACTTTGGCTTAGGTTGAGAGCATTTAATTTGTACTAGCCACTCACATTGTCTATGGCTTTGATTACAAGAGTATTTGAAATCTTGGGATTGAATGCATTTTCAATTCTAATTTAGAAGATTGCTTCAGACATACTGCATTTCTGAATAAAAGTAAAGGTTCCTGGTTAACCTAGGAATGTTTGTTTTGGCTCTAATAGTTAAGGATCAAGGAAAGTTAATGAATTATAGATTAATGATCAAGTGAATACAGAGGAGAGCTATGAGAGATGATCAGAGAGCTGGAGCACTTCTGCTGTGAGCAAAGGCTCCGAGAGTTTGGGTTGTTCAACTGCAGAAGAGAAGGGTCTTTGGAGACCTTATAGAACCTTCTAGTACTAAAGGTAGCCTACAAGAGAGATGGAGAGGGACTTTTTACCAGGGCATGTAGTGGCAGGACAAGGAAAAATGGCTTGAAGCTGAAAGAGCGTGGGTTTAGAATAGTTCTTGGGAAGAAATTCTTTACTGTGAGGCACTGGAACAAGTTGTCTGGTGGACTTGGGGATGCCCCAGATCTGGAGGTGTTTAATCCTGGATGGGGTTCTGTGCAACCTGGTCTAGTGGAAGGCATCCCTCTCCATAGCAGGGGTTTGGAACCAGATGAACTTTTGAGTCCTTTAAACCCAAACCATTCTGATTTTATAAAAGGAAAAATAGAAGAATGATGGCTTATTAAAAGAAAAGGGATTGACTAATAGATAATAACCAACTAATTATTTTTAAAACATGGAATATCAGTATTAAAAAGCAAGTCCTTCATAAATATTTATAATTATTTAAGATTAGCATGTCTTGTTGGGTTTTTTTTTAAAGGATTCTATTTTCCTTTTCAAGTCGAACATGTATGGCACTTTTAATCTATTTTATTGAAGATACGTATATAAAACACAGAGATCTGGGTGTTTATTAAGGAACAAAGAAACAAAGGCTGTCTTTGAGAAAAAGATGTTATTTCTGAATTATGTAGATCCATATATCAGAAGATTTATTTGACAATGTACCTTACCTCTGTATTGGGTGACTTGCCAAACCTGTATCTGAATTTATCCAGATTTATGAACCAGGAAAATCAATTGCATTGATGTTTTGTATAGATTTTAATCATAATTTATACTTGTGAAATATTCTTGTTAGGTTTGTATGTATTCATCCAGTAGCTAGTTGACTCTCTGTCAGTTGCAAGCATTCTCAAAATTTAATTCTTGCCTTCCAGGTTTAACCAAATCCCCGAAACGCAATCAGATGATAACCATAATATTCAGGAGATTGACAGTACAATGTTCATCTCTGTCACACTTGCTACTCATGTATTTCTCTGTGTGTCTACTCAGACAATCTAGGGAATTTCTTAGAGGAAAAACCTCCAATGATTCTGTTAATCTAAATGTATGTATGCTGTACTCATCATATTCTGTACAGCCTCCCTGTGTGATGCACAGAAGCCCAGAGCTAACACTGAAGTCACGTGGACTAGAGGAACTTTTTTGACTTATTGTCTAACACCAGGCAAAATATGTTTATGGGAAATAACCAGAGACAGTGGGAAGATGTCTACAAGACTAACACAATCAGAAGTAGAAAACTTAAAAAACCCGAAAACCAAAACACCCCAAAAACCCCCAATTCAGAAACATATTAATTTCCCATTGAATAAGGGTTCTTCATTTTGTGTGTCTTCTATTGACTATGGATCACACAGGACAGACATGTGAGATTACATTCACCCCAGCTGATTAACCTGGTGCACTTTGCATTCGTATCATACACGAACTGAACATGTAGATATGGAAGGCATCACAATCCTTAGAAACCATGCTGCAGTATTCAGCTATGTGCAAATTTCTCAGAGGAAGTTCTCCATATTGTGAAGGAACAGAAAATGTTGAAGCTGAGGTCTGTTTAGAGGCCTGTCTAAGAGAACAGTGCCGCCCTTGAGGTACCTGGGTTTGATAGTGACATTGGTACTCAAGCAGAAGGCTTGCTTTGTGTGAGGCATTTTGAACAAGAGAGTAAATTGGTCCCTTAAGTAATATAGAAACTAGGCAGTGCTCATTTCAGTAAAAAAACTCAGGAAAAAGAACAAAGGATATTTGTTGAGACAGAATAACAGATGCAATTATCTATTTTTTACATAATCATCTTGTCAGATTTATAATTTTATACATTCCCTTTTGACAAGAAGTTGCAATGACTAGCCACATTATTTTCTTACAGTGCTCAGAAGTAAACTGCCAGTTTCAGGACAGATTTCCTTGTCACAACTGCCTGGAAAAGAAACACATTACCGACTACAATACAAACGCTTACTACCATAAGATTTTAAATTTTTATATGCATAAAGTGCAATCCAATTTCTTTTCACAACATACTGGTCATAGATTTAAACCTTTTGGCAATTATAAGATGGTTTTTTTGTTCTGTATAGTCCATAAGATCTCTCTTATAGAGAAATAATAATAAAAAAAGGTTTAAAGGTCTCAAAAGAGGTTTGAGAACTTTTCGTTTTCTATAAAATTCAAAATTTTCAACAAATAAATGTTTGCATATTGCCTGACCAAACTGGTAAAAAATAAATTGCTTTACTTGCTTTGTTATTTCCCCACATTTTCTGTGTCTCTAGTGAAGAGCTGGAAGTGTCTGTTTTTCTGGGGAATGGCACCAGTTGTGACCCAGTTGATTGTATGCCCTCTGTACCTTCTCAGGTGGCCTTTCTTTATTGATTTGGTGTTTGAGAAGTCCAGACACTAATGCTCCTAATGATCAGCCATTCTTTTTGGCTTTTAGTAACAAGTATTCTCATGCAGTTAATATCAAACAGAACTTTGTGCTCTACATCTGTTATTTCAAAATTCCCATTTTTGAACTCCCCTAGTCTCAAGTAAGTAGTACATTGTCTCCCTTTTTTATTGCCTACAATCTTTTCACCTACTTCCAGGGCCCCATGATGTAAAATGTCATTTTGCCGATCTTCAGTTCCAGTCACGACTTTAATTTTACTGATTTTAATGGGCTTTTCAAATACAATCCCATAGAAGTCTCCAGTAGAAGGAGCTTTGCCCCAGAAGTACTCATCAATGCTGCTGTAAGCTTTGCTTGCCTCATAGTTTTCAAATACATTCATATTGGTGTGCAAGTTTGCAGGTGGGTTGTCAGGGATATCAAATGACTCCTCTTCAAAATCATCATCCTTTAACTTATTTTCAGCTCCTTTGTAAGATGAGTAGTACCCCATGTGCTGGAACAGGGATGGCTTGAAACGAATCACTTCCTTTTGAGCTAACAGCCCCCGGAAGTGGATGAGCAGCCAATCACAAGGCATTTCTTGGTAAAACATCAACAGAAAATGGGCCAGGCGTGGTAGGTCATGAGAATGGTAAAGCTTTCCAATGTACCCCAGCTTGGAAAATTCCAAAGTCACCCAGTAGGATCCTTCTCGTGAGGTAACTACTTTCTTAACAGCAGTCAAAAAATTCTTCGAGCAGCGAACGTCATCTTCTAGCATCACGTAATAGTCAGAAAGATTAGCACAAAAGTTTAGAAGGAAAGCATAATCTACATTTTGTTTTGATCGAAACTTCACACGGTCCTCTGGGTCATTGTAATTTCTCTTAAGGCCATCCAGTACAGGATAGTAATCCTCAGGGACGTGAATAACGATTAATCTACCCGCAATTATATGATGTGCAAATTTCTGTGAAATATCCTGGACCATCCCTTCACACCAGGCTGAGTCAAAATCTGCCAGCTGTACTACCACTGCAATTTCTTTGAGTTCCTCATAGCTTGACTGCTCAAATATGGACTTGATGGTCTCAAGCAAGTAATTTCCCTTTTTCCGTTTTACAGAGGAGAGTCCAATTGTAAGGTACCCTGTACAAAAGACAAATCAAACAAAAGCTGAGTATCTGATATTGAAAACGATTTCATCACAAAGATATTCTCCGGAGTTGTGTTTATATTAAATAAACCAGGTGAATGGTGAAAATGGAGAAATTTTGTGTGTGAGCTTGCTAAGTTGCATGCAATAAAGGACCTTTATTGCCTCTTCATTAAAAAGTATGATATTGCAAGCAAACAGACGTATGGAGACTATCATGTTAAACATTCTCTCATTTACTGCCAGGAGTAGCACGTTGTGGACAAATGCCAAAGCGATGTGTACATGTATGCTTAGTAGACAAAACCACGTATGCAATGATAAGGCTGTAAATCTGCTAAAAGAAAGGGGATTATGAGGGGATTATTCACACTGTATTTTGAAAGTAAGGAACTACCAAATGCAGCACTTTTATCTTTTTAAGCCCTCTAAAAGTCTAGTTATATCTATGCATAAATTCACAGATTTATGAATTTTGCATGGATATTTTTTTTCTCAGTGTGTTCATTTTCAGGTGAATTTGTATAGTTTCTCCTTGTTAGTAGTTTTTCTTCCAACCCTCTTTCAGGATTCATTGAGCATTTTACAGGGAACAGCTTCTTGCAAGATGCAATTTAGATAGTATTTTAAAGTAGAAGAGAACTTCTCTCTTTGCTTGTACAAATAATTTTTAATGCTGTTCATTCTTTCTAGACAGAGATATATCTTATAAGGGAAGAAATTTCATCTCTGCTGTTTTGTAGTCACTGTCATTTCATTTTTACCAGCATTCCAAGTACAGAGTTTTTTTCAGATACTTGCTAATATATGTCTATTCTTGTAACTTCTGATGTAAAAAAATGTAAAGGCTTCATAATTGACAGCGTGTATTTAAGTTGAACATACCCCAACTTTCTTAAAATATAGTTGTTTGTAAAAGACTGCTCTGATAGTGATTCAGGGTTTCCTTTGAGGTTTAAGTCTGCTCAAAATGCAGTTGAAATACAGTGAAGTACAACCCCCAGAAGTCATATACACTGCCTACAGAGCCCCAAAATTTTCAAATCTAGTTTGAACAAACTTTATAGCTTTCTATAACTCACACATTATTTTATTTTACTTTTTGGTCTTGGCCTTCAGAGTCTTGTTTATATATGTGAAATGATTGAATTGGAACTCAAAGGACACACATCTAAAGTCTAGGTATGGCCATATTTCACTTTTAAAGGACAATCTTGAACCATAGCTGAAACAAGAATAGCTAAATAGTCCATCTGCAGATGGCTGTGAGAAGAATTCTCCTCTACTGTTCCGGTAATAGCACAGTTTGGCTCCCTTGTTGGCACAGCTAAAGGAACAAGGAGGTCCATGTGCAGCTGCTGGGCCAGCAGCACAGTCGACCTGAAGCGTGTGATGCTAAGCATGCTTAAGATTGGATTTACCAGTTATACAGAGATTGACTGTAGGGTCTGAGGCAGAACACCACCAGCATGCACCTTGCTTCTGCTTTCTAGAGCATCTTCCTCTTGCCTGGGAGGAGATCCACACAAGTATGCTCACACAGACCACCCAGGGGCTGCCTGCAGGATATCTACAAGTCAGGCAGTTGGTCAAAGGTAACCAGACTGTGGGGCTATCACTGCTAGGTCCAGACTAGCAGCCACTCTAGACCAGCCTATGATAGTTGTGCCACTAACTCTCTTGAGATTGTCACTTCTTAACTCAGCCCCTCTTGCCTAGAAATACCACAGGGATTATATGGATTTCTCCCCTTTTTCAATTACCTAGTTTCATAACATTCAAATTGCAGTTACTTACTTTTCCTCGGCAAAGGTGTGCCAGCTAGGTAGCGATAGGAAATGTTTATAGATCCTGAGAAATTAGACAAATCTTTAAAACTGTGAACATAACGCTCTGGGTTGAGCTGGTGCGTGGCTGTTTCTCTGATTAATTGCTTGTCCCCTTCCTATTAGCAGGAAAGCAAAAGGAACAGAAAAGGGAGAGAGACAGAGAAAAACACATTTGTAAATGCCAGCTAGAGAGGAAACATGGACAGGCAGGTTTCCAAGAATAACATTTTTTACTGTCAGCTTTCTTGAAACCATGTAGGTGTCACCTCATTCAAAAAACAAACAAACAAACAAGCAAAACACCCCCAAAACAACAAGCATTACTGAATATTATACATTTCTAGCTGCAGAAAATCTACCATAAGCCTTCAGGTTACAGTAGCAGGAAAAGAAAAAAAAAATGCTTCGCATAAAATTCTGGAAAGATAGAAAGCATTAAATTATTGGCCAAAAAATGCTGTGGTATTCAAAAAAGGGATAAGAACACATCAATCAGCAATGGATATGACAGTTTTCCCAGATATAGAATTTTTTTAAAAAAAATTCAGTGATTTAAAAATCCACCAAAGCTGCTGCAAATGAAAGACAAATCTAGATCCTGGCACTGGCTAATTTTGTCATTTTTCTGAGTACCTTCAACTCAGGTTTGTGATAAGAAGGAATGCATGTGGTCATGCAGACAGAAAAATTTTCTCAGAATTTGGTGAACACTTTTTGATGGTACAGTCAAAAGGTACGTTTATCACCATGCCTCCTCATCCTGCCTCCTTCTTCAGTCTTTTTCTTCCAAGAGATTTCACTAGTCATAGTTAAGGCACAGAAGGGAAACAATAGCTTCATCAGTAGTGCCTATCCATAAGGTCACTTGGGCCTCAGGGAAAGCCTGTTCCTTAGTCCTTAAGAAAAGAGAAAATATCTAACAGGTCATGAAGACTGAATTTAAAAGTAGGAATGCTTATTTAATTTACCTGGTTGGATTTTAGTCTGATGCAAGGCACATGTGTGAATGAATTTGTTTCTTCTGACATATGAATGTTAATGCACTAAAACTTCCTGATCTGTCATTAAACAGGAGCGCTGAGCAGTAATAATATTACTGCTAACAAGAACAACTACAGGAACAGTAAACAGCACTCATATTTAATGGCATAAATATTAAAAAATGTGTCAAAGGTATACTTTATAGCAGAAAGAAATGCATTTGTAAACTGATCTTACATTCATTTAAAGTTCATTGTTTTTCTTGCACAAAACTAGTAAATAATCCACTTCTGAGCTTAGTAAAGGTCTTTGGCAGCCATCCAGGGGCATCTACTTGCACTGTTATGCTCTCCTGATCTGCAGTGTCTCTTGAGTTTTCTCTCTAGTGAATTGAATTTCTCTCTAGTGCTTATGTGCCACTTTGCATATGCTCATAAATTATGGGAGGAAGTTTGATGATCAGATTTCAATATTAAAATGTAACTCAATGATCTAGGAAGAAAATACACCAAAACTTAAGGAGGCTTTCCACGAAAGATGTCAGATGGAAAAGAAAAAGGGATGTTCCAAAACCCTCCTTTTTTCAAAACTCTTTCATTAATATCAAAAACATTGTAACATGGGTTCCAGAATGGAGCATCAAAATTCCTTAAGGTTTTGAAATGGAAACTTATTCTGCTGAGGTTTTGCTACATAAAATGTTTAGAAATAGACAATATCAGAAGAAAGTGTTTTGATTTTAACAAGCAAAATATTTAAACTGACCACAAAAATTTTCCCATTTTTCCCCCTCTTTAATAAATGCCTTTTGTGGCTAACAATTCTTTTTAATAGTTGCTATTTCACTCTGTTGAATGATGGGCAAAACTGAAATCTGGATTTTTTCAAAATATTGAAATCTGTTTCTTCTATCTCTGACTACTATGTAGAGGTCAGTGAAGATGAAGAGCTTGATTAACTCTCTTTGGTTTTTGTCTCTAGCTTTTTCTGTAATGGTTTTGGCTTTCATCTGATAACTAACCTCTAACTTACATTCCAGTGTTTGCTGGGTCTTCCATGCAGGTGCTATAGCATCGATGAAGTGCCAGGGTTCTCCACACTTTATGAAGATACTATGCTCTGCTAAGGATTCTGTGTCAGCTATAATAATGTTATTCTTTGCATAGTGCCCAAAATAGTGATTAGTATTCACGGAAGGGTGCAGAACACAAGCTTCACTTACTGTTCACTTACAGCTCTGAATAGGTACAAAACCCCCCTTGTGCATATTGTGATATCTGGTATATATTAGCTCACTACATCTTCAAAATACTTGATCAAATGTAGTTCATAGCTGCAGATGAAGCACCTTAAATTGCTTTTCTAATACACATGTATCAGCACTGCATAACTGCACAACCTCCACCCAACATACTTCAGCTATTTTGCCACATGGGCCCTCACTTTCCATTTCTGCTACAAATGGCCTGAAGAAAACAGTGAAGGGATCCTTTGGACATGTGAGACTCTTTGAGCAAAACCAGAAAGTTTCTCTTCTCCCTTCTTAAGATTTGCCAAAATGAGTCTCATTTTAATACTCTAACATTTTTAAAAAGACCACTTGTCTCACATCTGGTGCCAGTGACACCATCCCCACAACCCCTTGCACAGCCTGCTGCCTGAAACTGGGAGGAGGAACTCTGAGTCAGTTGTCTTCCTTCTGCTAGCTGCCTTTAGAAGATAGTCCAGCAGGAGATTGGCTGCAATTCAAAGAGTGCTTGGGGCTCTAAGGACTTTCAAATTCTCATTCCCTGAGGGAATCTTGTTAGCCTGCTGTCCTCAAAAGCTTTCCCCAAGTATATTTCCCCTCACCACAAAAGCCAAAATTGCTCATCTTTTACCTCAGAAGAGAAAACACACCAGACATCATGTGTTTGGAGCTGTCAGAAAGGGTCAGGAAATTTGAAAATAAAATAAAATAAATAAGCTAAAAAGTCAACATCCTAACACACTTGAAAAACACTTGATGGACCATAAAGGTATCAAGAGACCTGGAAGAACTCTCAGGAGACTTGACAAGAGACTTGGCTGAGAGCTACATGAATGCAAACATGCCAGAATTGTGATGAGAGAAGCAATGAAAGAGAGTGAATTTATAAAAGAGGGGAGAAAAAAGAGCAAATTAAGAATTAGACATGGAGCCATCTGGGGACCTGGCAAATAAGACGGGAAAAGATTTCAAAAACAAGCCAAGAGGAACACCATTAGCAGTGATAATAAAAGCACTTTCAGAAACATCTGGGG
Source organism: Rhipidura dahli (assembly GCA_013399225.1). Taxonomy (NCBI): domain Eukaryota; kingdom Metazoa; phylum Chordata; class Aves; order Passeriformes; family Rhipiduridae; genus Rhipidura; species Rhipidura dahli. The sequence goes on along the minus strand of VXAC01007291.1, from coordinate 258,524 downwards.
GACTTTGAAGCAATTAGTGAACAGAGAAGAAACATTAGGGAAAATGTCACTAGCTAAAAAAATAAATGTGATAAGCTAGGTCAAATTTAATCATAACCAAGAAATACTAAATAAATGAGTGCAAAACCCTAGTGTTAGATGAAGAAATATGTCTGTAATGGAATTACATGCTATAAACATGGGTTATCTTTTCAATGGCTTAAAAAAGTACTAGCATAATATTAGTATTGTAAATATTTACAATACTGTTATAGATACTGTTTAATTTTATAATAAAAATATTTTAAATTAAATAATTAGAAATGTATGGTTCTGATAAATAATGTAAGTATTTTACTCCTTGTGTATTACACTTCTTGACATACTATTATGTTTCTTTTCAGATGCAAATGAGATCAGAATTCACAGTTCAGAATATTGGAAAACCCATTCTGTTCCTGTTCAATTCAAGATAAAGACAGAACTATCTAATCATATCACAACATTAAAAATTCACTTTAGTCATTTTACTATTTGCAAGATCCAGTTTTTCATCGACCATGTTCTTTTACTGGGCCCAGTCCAATCTCCAAAGAACTGGAAATTCTATCCATTAATCGAGTCTCCAGGGCTTACTTGGCATTCAGCACTGAAACATCCCTAGGTTACATACAAAAAATAGAGTTATGTTATATTGTTGGTAGATTATTTGTTGAAATTCCTAGCATAAATACTTGCATTTTTTTTCAAAGTCATAAAATTATATTAGGTCTCATTTATGTCTAATTGTTAATCTTGTAGCACTGAACCCATCAGACTCAAATCTGAGTTACAAAATGTAAGAAAAACACAAAATAAACCCACTAAAATGAAATTATTTATGCAAGGAGCTTAAAGCAGATGGAATGAGTGTGAAGTATTTTGTATAATTTTATTTATATAATAGCTTTTAATGCAGCATTCAGAGGTGAGATTTGCAGTGTATACTGAAAAACAAGCTCTCAGCTCACAAAAGTATTTTAGAGGTAGTTTATCTTCAACATTAAAATTAAGGGAAATACAGAAGTGTGGAGAATACAGAGGCTATTTTGACTCAAAAGACACCTCCTGGAGTTCTCTTCATGTTTTACTACATTCATTATCTCCCATACTTCCAACAAACAGTGACATATTTATAGTGTAAAGGGCTGTTAGGGTCTAACCAACCCACCCTGTCTGCAGTATATATTAAGAAGATGGTTTCATCATAAAGGACACACTTGGAGGGTCCTTCACTGCTAATGGTACCCCAAAAGGGGAAATTGAAGGAATTATGAAATCTACTGTTTTAGTGGGGGTGTATCCTGTTTTGTTGTTCCAGGATCACTTCTTAGCAACTTACCAAAACATAACCATCTTCAATGTATAAGTTCATGAACAGCAAGCAAACAACAAGGATTCCTAAGAACGACACTGCTGATCGTTTCCGCAAGCATCTCATTTTATCAAAATATTTCAAGCTGTGTCTCGTGAAGAACTGCGTACAGTACTGTCACCTAGGAAAAAAATATTACAATATTACAAGGGTAGTCTACCTGATAAACATGATAACAACTAAACTTGCCTTCATATGTATCAAATCCCTTCAAATATACATAGACTACACTTTCAGGCAGAATTAATTTCATTTAATTGTTGTCATCTTCAGGATCAATATACAATCTTAACTACAAATTAAGCTTCCCATTTTTTTGTGTCAGAAAGGAAAAAGCACATACCCACTGTCATACTCATTTTAGGGTGGGCTCACAATGTCACTGTGGCAGGAGCACATCAACAGTTTAGTCCGCTATGCTTGACTGTCAGATCCACTTGGTGGCTAGAGATGATACTGGGCATTTTTTGCCTGTGTACCTGTGTCTCTTCCCAAAGACAGGTCAGGCCAACAGGCAAGGATGAAGTTATTTCGTGACTCAGTGTTGTTACCGATAGCAGAATTCTGTATACCAGAGCTTCCAGGAACATATAAAGTACCTTCCTTGAAGTGAAAATGCAGTAGCAAGACTGTTCAGCATCTGCTAGCCTTGGGCCTCTGTACTAGGATGGAAAAATTCTCAGTGGAGGTATCATTTCCAGCTTCAGAAAAAAGATGGGTGTTTACCTTAGACCAGACATGTCTAAGTAGAGTATTGGGAAATCCCTACACACCCTATTAGATAAATCAAATAAGGGTGGCATAGAGAAGGGTGGTATAGAGAAAGGTAGCATAGAGAAGCTATTCAGTACTTCTGTTCAAGATCAAGAAAGAGGACTGTCTAGTCATACCACAATGTTGCATATTCATTTTAGTCACTTTAAAACAAGATGAATGCTGTTCTTGTCTAACAAATTGTAAGCACTAACCTGTGTAGGACTATGTGTGTTTGAACAAGATTTGACCATAAACTAAAGATCTCACTGCCCAAACTCTGAGGGATTATTAGCAAAACAGTAGATTATGAGATTATTATTTATATTCTTACTCTTTTTTTTTACTATTTTCCATAACAGTTCATGATTTTTCAATCAGACTTAATATATAGAGGTTATATACAAATGGTGACTTTAAAGTTAGCCTGTGTGAAATAGTAAAAAAAACTACATACGCAATGGTTAAGCCCTGCTCTTAAACACCTTCATTTTTGAAGTGTTGAACATCTACACCGATACAAAATAGGCCAGATAAGGAGTTCCATAAATGATTTGTCATGTCATAGAGAAAATTATCTGTCCTAATAACAAAAAACTTACCAAGCAGAAACTTAAACATATATTTGTTTTGCCAAACTAGATAAACATATTTAACAGCATAAAATATGAGTCCATTAGACTCTAGAGAACCAGGAGGTAAATATATCAAATATTAGTAATACAAATGTTTCACTGCTAGCAAGCTATATGAACTGCAATAAATGGAGGCTGGTTGTACACAGAATGTATTTATATTCACTGTGTTGAGAATAAAACCAATTTACAGGTTGCATAAAGAAAGAAAAAGGAATCAGTAACAATATAGAATTTTGTCTGTCTTTAATTGAGATGGGCTGAATTACAGAAACTTGATTATTCTGAAGATGAAAAGCTGAGTCTAGATACTATTTTAAATTACATCAAGGATTTCCTTTTTCTTGGTATCTAAGGACATTGAAAACAAACCTCAGGAGGGAGCTTTTAGCAACCTGAATTTCCAAACACTATGCCTCCCTAAACCCCTGCAACTCCTTGTGACAACACAGTGGTTGCTAGTAGTCTGCAGATTCCAGCAGGCTGTTGTGGAAATGAAAGATTGTCCCTATTTTAGAAAAGACTGTGCTACAATTGCAATTTGGGTTTTATTTTTATTTCTTTGCCCCCCACCCCTCCTTCTGCCCTGCCCTCTCCCTTCTCCTTTTCACAGTACAATTATTGTTTTTCAAACCACTACACTCTCTTAAAAAACAATCAGAGGATCACTGGATGGATTAAATACTGACATGTCTCAGACAGTGGCATTAACTATCCTGACTATTGAAAATGCAGGTAATCTGGGTTAGAGTGCTTGAAGTCACTGTCAGTGACTTAGCTCTAAACCTTATTGATTGGTTTTTTTAAAAAAAAAACCTTGGAAATAAATAAATAAATGTGGGTTTTTGGTTTTTTTTTTCAGTCACAGGATGAGTGCATGTGACATATTTTCTGGCTGGACTGTGGCATTACACAGGTCACCCATCTTTCCTCTGAGCTGCCTGTCTGAAGTCCCCAAGGGTCAGGAAGGGGCTTAGAACTGTATTTGTTAGTCATACCAGATTAGATAATTCCCATGTTGGATTAGGAATAAATATAGAGGGAATTACATAGGTGAGGCTAGAGGAACACAAGACTGTCATGACTAAAACTGATGCACAGAAAGAGGAGAGCACAGTGCAGTCACCACTCCGAGGACGTATGCATTCCTTGGGCTAGTATCTCACGAAGCCATTACATCACTCTTTTACACACGGAAACAGCTGAAAGCCAAACATGGTGCCAGAGAGGGTGTTTTGCTCATCAGATGTGTGGGTAGGTCAGCACCAAGGAACGGCGCGGAAGGGAAGGAAGCCCCAGGGGATACGCGCCCCGGCGCAGCCCTTCGCGGAGCGGGCTCTGGCAGCGCTGCTGACACCAGGTGGCAGCGCGGGCTCGCCCTGCCAGCCGCCAGCCTGCTCCTCAGCACAGTCCCCTCAGCGCAGTCCCCTCAGCGCAGTCCCCTCAGCGCAGTCCCCTCAGCACAGTCCCCTCAGCGCAGTCCTCTCAGCACAGCCCTCCCCACGCAGTCCCCCCAGCCCGCTCGTCTGCAGGTGCTGCTTGTCATCCTTGTGCTGCGAGCCTTTAGCTAAGAACGCGCCCAGGATCACACATAAGGACATGCAGAATTCCTTACTTCTTCCTAGAGCTGCTTCCTCTTGTATCTCTGTATCCAGTCTTTGGACTGCTTTGTGGAACACTGCACCAGTGAAATTTGTACAGAAAAAAAAAGTAAATCTTGCCTTTTTTTTTTTTTTGAAAGGTAATGTCAGTCATCTTTTGAAAAATAGTCTCAGAACTTCCTGCAGTGAGACCCCTGGTGCTCTTTAAGACATTTGAACAGAATATTCACCATTACTAAAAATCTTTGACTTTGATATTGAAGAAAAGGCTTCAATTCATAATTCAATTCTGAAGGCACAGCTTTGCTTGAAGATTTTATACCTTCATTATTCATGCACAATTAAGTAGCTATCAGGATGGTATAAATGCAATTTGTTTCATAAATCTGGCATTAAGTAGTTAAACAAAATAATTAATTGACGTGTATGAATTATAAATCTTTTCCTTTCTAAATGAGATGTATTGCTTTTCTCAGTCTCTAGAGAGGGAACCTGTACAACCTCAGATCTCTTTGTACATGTATGTGTTGCTATCAGACATACATGTGCAGTTTTACACGGTAATGTGAAATTATAATTCCTTTGACTTACTAAAATGATGCACAGTGAAGAGGTGGTGAGCTGAAAGATGCAATAACATATCTTTACAGTGTGTAGAGGCTGTTCTAAATAGGATCTACAGAGGTGTGAAAGATGTGTAAAAGGTCAAAATTTGATTTTCACTTCATGTGAGTTTGTCTCTTGCAGAATTTGTAACACTCAGAAGAATTTTAGAATTTTTTTATAAAAGTAAATCCCAAATGACCACCCAGAAAGAGTCTAATGTTAATAAAACAAATCCTTGAAACCAAAAATTAAATTAAATTATTTAAATTAATGTCTATTAAAATTTTAAAACAAATTTAAATTTGGATTTCAATGTGACTATTCCCAAGAGGAAAAAACTATATAAAGCAATATTTTATTTTCTTATTTTCTTTTCAGAGGAAAATATTTTTTTCCATCTGTTTTTTCCATCTGTAGAATAATTTCTCTAGGCCACACACTTGCACACTCACTGTGGTAAACCATTTCATATTTGATCCATTCTGATTCTTCATAACTTTCTGATAATAGTAGGGATTTGTGCTTTGTCCTGCTTTCAGAGATTATCACTTGCTTTCCTGATATACTTCCTCCAGAAACAGATACAGAAAAAGGCTCTGTGATGTTGCTTTACCCTTAAGGATGCCAACACGAGTTAAGGACTTAGCCTTACCTAACCACTACAGTGAATCTGCTTGTATCTACAGATGTACAGGGATGGAGCAACAAGGTCATCTTTGTATTATATTCTGGTTTCCTGTGCCTCAGCAGCTCAAAAAAAGTTGCTTATTTGCAGCGGCACTGATGGCTGTCAGAAATGGCATTTGCATTATTTTTATATTTTAATGTTTCCAAATAAGACATGTAGCTGTACCTGTCACTGCAGAATCCATATTCCAAGACATAGATTTGATCCACTGTCACATTTATTATATGAGATAACACACAAAAATAATGTGATTGGATTATTAAAACCCCTGTGAACTTTATTGCAATCCCTGATTTGACTGATGCACTCAGAAGCAGGCACTTCATTCCTCAGTTTTCAGACACACCATTCCACCAGGCTGCTAGTGAACTGCTTTACTTGCAGTTCTTAATGTTTGTCCAATGTGCTTTTCAGTTTTTCTTTTTGGAAGGCTACACACATTACACTACATTACATTCAGTAATCTTTATAAAGTTGGAAATAAAACACTTTCAGGAAAAAAAAAAAAAAAGAAAAAAGCCCAAAACAAAAAAAAACAGATTTTTTTTACATGGTTTTTACATGGCTATTATTACATTTTGCATATGCCATGGTTTTCCTATACAAGACTAAAAAAACAAAATCCTAAATTGTGATGTAGACTTGAGCTACAGCGGGTAGTTTACCAGAGAATTATAATGGATAGCTATTCCACAGGGCTCAGATAGACTCCCAGCCAGATTCACTGTCTGCCTTAGTGAAAGCTGGAATATACATATATCAAATGTTTAAGGCTGACAGGCAGGATGTTCTCTGTCACTGGCAGCAGGGAAGTAAAAACTGGTCTGAAGGAAAAGAAAGTTTATCTCAGAATGAGGCCAAAAAATTCAGAGGGTAGAGCACAGGTTTTAAACTAGCCAAAAGCAGATTGTGTGGCTACACATGCTTAACATAAATGGTTTATAGATTATCATATGGTCTGAAATCTAGATTATGGATACAGGATGTTAAAAATTAGACAAATGTTAGTAGGAAGATTACTCAAAATTGACACTGATAAAAGGATGGGCAAAAGAAGTAGGTTTTAAAAAAGAATTTGAAAGGCATATCAATCCTTGATCCACAGAAAGTGGGAGATTATTTCAAACATTAAATAGCATACAAATATATACAGTCCCCAACAGTTTTGGAAAAGGGATAAAAGCTTGGGAGAAAATAGATGATTCAGCTAAGGCAAGTTCCTGAACAATACAGAAAAACAAAGATCTTAAATTCAAAGCAGGTGTTGTTGGATGAAGTGTCTTTCCTGTCTGACAGCTTCAGAGTGATAGAACATGGAGTCATAAAACTCTGGCTGTAATGCTCTGAGCATTTCTTCTGGCATGGAGGAGTCAAGTCTAATCAAGGGGAAGAGATGATTAAGAAGTGTGAAGTTGCATTGACTTAGATGGTAAAGCACTGTCACTGGATGGATGGCTGTATACCACTGGATATATTTTATCAAGTAAGTCATAGTGTAAAATATGGGGTTTAGAAAAATGATATAGACAGTGAGTTAATGGCATGTGGAAAAAGCCTGGAATATAAGAAAGTATAGCAGTTCTAGCCATCTCAATCTTTCCCTACCACAAAGATGCTCTAGTCCCTTAAACATCCTTGTGGCCCTTGCTTGGACTCTCTCCACCATGTCCATGTCTCTCCTTTACTGGGGAGCCTGGAACTGGGTACAGCACTCTGGGACTGGCCTCACCAGTACTGAGTACAGTGCAACCCTTGACCTGCTGTCAGTGCTTTGTCTAAGGAGCCCAAGGAATCATTTACTTTTGTGTGAGTCAGCACAGGCAGGATGCAGGAACAAAAAAAAAAAAAAAAAATCAACCAAATACACAGAAAGTGGTTATTTTTGTTAGTCCACCAGATGGGGATCCTCAAAACACCACCCAGGTACACAAGCAGAGCTGCAGGCAGTTGCAGAGCTTGGTCCATGCTAGGGGGTCACTGAACCTACTGGTTTTTCCTGTGTATCACGGATTTGCAGAGGCACAGTGCTTGATCTTTCTTGCAGCAGAGAATAAATCTCCAGAATGTTTGATAGGGTGCCTCTAATCCTATCACAGGCCTGTATTGTCTAAACACAGATGTTCTGCTTGTCATACACACAAGGCTAAACAGCAATTAATGTAATATATGTGCTTTTTGATACCCCAGCTGTAAGTCATTTGAGTGTGTGTTTACAATACTCCTTGCCAATCTTCTGTTATTTCCCCACAGTCTTTGCTGCAAGGGCACATTACTGGCCCTTCTTCAAATTCATGTCTACTGTGGATGCCAGGTCCTTTTCTGCTAAGTTGTTTTCCAGTCAGGTGGTCCCCAGCACATATTGGTGTATGGGGTTGCTATCAGTGCAGGATATTAACCTTGTCTTTGTTGACACTCAAGGTTTCTGTCAGCCCATTTCTCCAGCCTGTCAAGGTCCCTTTGAACTGCAGCACAACTCTGTGGCATATCAGCCACTCCTACCAGGTTTGTGTCATCTACAATCATTTAGTTATTTGTAAACCTGACGTGGTCAAAAAAAACCTCAACTTAACAAACCAAAGAGCCTCCATGTGGTTGAATATATGTGTGACTGATGCCAACCTATCTTTTGAGGTAACCTTAACCCTATAGGAGGTTCTAAGTACTGAATTGTGACAATAATTCTCCATCCTCTTCTTGCTTCAAAGTGTTTCTGGCTTGTCAGAAGGCAGCATTACCAGATATGCACAACCTTGAGAGATTTTATCTCATTAGGAACAAGTGATATTTTTTGGTGATAAATATTCGCTTCTGAGGACATGCTCTTGGTGTTGGATATAATGGACTTATGTCAAGTATTGAAAAATGTTTTAACTTGGCATCCTTACATATTGTTTCACAGAGTTTACATAACAATATGAATTTGGGAGATATTGCCAAGATCAAAAAGTAAACAATTTTTATTGGGTGACTTCCAAGTATTTTTATACAATTTTTTCTTATTGATTTTTTTTTTTAATTAATGGCATGGTTGGGTCCTTTAACATCTACTTAGACTAGGTTTAACTTTTTTAGAAGAGTAAAAAAGCCCATTTAGAAAGTTGGGCTAACTTTTAAGGGGCAACTCTCAAACTGATGAGATTCTTCCATATAATTTGCACAAAGCCATGTATCTGTGAAGGTCATGGTACCCCTGGGAAATAATGTAAAATAAATTAGAAAATTAAATGCCAGAAAATTTGTTTTCACTGGCCATAGTACTAATCTGTTTCTAAGATAAGGGTTTCATTAAGGCTTTCCAGTGAGCACCCAGGCACCAGCTTCCTGACCCATAAAGCTTCTCCATTCTATAGAGAAGGCTTAGAAAACTGTGGATGGATGTGTATGACCAAGAATTGGCTTATTATTTAAAAAAGAAAAAAAGAACACAACAAACTTCAGTAAATTTTGATAAATAACCATATATAAAATGAAACAAATTCTTTATAAAATGTTGTATTTGTCACTTGCTTTTTCTTTTAATATTTTGTGTCTTCATGTATAGTCACATCAAAAATATACTTTTTTGATAATTTCTTTCCAGTAGAAGCCATCCAGTGTGTGGACAAAATGCATTCAAAATTTTTCGTCTTTTGCTTTGATTCTACAGTCAGACTAACTAGCAGAAACCCAGCTTATATCTCCAAAACCCTTCATGTATTGATTAGTTTGGTTTTTAACAAGAAGGAACTAAAATTATTTTTGTTGTTGAGTGGACTGTGTTATTTATGAAACAGTCTGGCCTCGATCTATTACATAAATTGATGTTGACTATGTAAGGAAAGAGATGGTTTTAGAGGCACCTAAAATCTGCAACGTTATCTTGTACTCTGATGCAATTTGATCATGCAAGCTAAGCAGGACGTGAAGTGGGAGGAGTAAATAGCTGCTGTTGCCAGAATCAGCACTGCTTTTGCCTTGAGTTAATATTAGTTTAGAGACCTTGTGAATAAATCCTTCATAGAAAGGAAGCAGACCAGGTGCACTAGCAGCTTTCAATTGCCATGATGATGAATTCAACTTTAATCATCAGATTTCCCACAGACTTCATAAAAGTGGCTGTAGGCAGAGTGAAGAGGCCTTGGATGAATAGCTACATGCCGAGCTAACAGGCATTGCAGATGCACGGAGCTGAGTAGCGTGGGATCTCTGCAAGCACGCTGACTTATCCAAAGCTGAGCTCAGGGAGCAGGGCCATGCTAGCTTTTATCTCTGTGACCTGTCAAGGAAAACTAGCTCCATTTGAGAAGGGAACATCTCTCCAAAGGCTGTGCCTGTGGAGATCTCTGTTAGTCAGCTAAAGCCTGATTTAATTGAACTGATGCACCATTATTCAAAGGGATAGTGGGGAAGGAGAGGGTGTTACTACCTCTGTCTTGTAGCAGATTAGTTTCTCATTTTTCTAGGAGATGTTTAATTCATTTTACTTCCAGCTTCAATTCATGTTTTATTAACTTTATGTTTGATGGAATATGTTAGGTTGTGCCAGGGATAATTTTGTCACCTAAGAAAAAACTTTCCCCCTTGCCTTTCTTCAAAAAAAACCAAAACAAAACTGAAGAAAAAAAACCATCAACAAAGTAGCTGGATGATATAGTCAACCTGTCAGGTGTGCCAATAGGCTTTTTCATCCTTGCAACATGGCAAAATTGATAATCAAGCAAGACTTAAATTATTTTTTCCACTATTCTGTATTTCAGTTACTATAAATAAACTCAAGTCATAGCAATAAAATACTATTGGTTATCAAGGTTTCTAATACAAAATTTTTTTGAATTCCTTATTTTTCCAAATAAATTGTTAAATAATCAGAGTTTAGTAGAAGATGGTGAATATATCTTTAATAAATATATTTGATGTTTTTTATTGAGTGTTTTGAGGTAAACTTCCAATCCACTTTTCCCCTGAAGAATCTAGTAAATATAGCTTCACAATAGTGAGAGAAAACTCGCTTATATGTCTTAAATGATATCAATATATAAATATGGTTATTAAATAAACAAGTTATTTCAATTAAATTCAATACATGGACAGGAAGGGATTTCTCATTTTATGGTCAAAAATAAGCTCAATAAATCTAAATGTGCAATTTCAGTATCTGTTTTTCCCATTTTTACAATGCCAGCTGCTACATTGATTGTAGTGTGGGAAGAGAAGAGAATTTTAGAGTTTGGGGGAAAAGAAATATTATAAAAGAGTTTCTCACTAGAAAAAATATATTTCTTTGCAAGTAAAGTTCACATTAAACCAACTGATTAGTTAAACTTTTAGTTGTACCTATGTACTGGGAGAGAAGTGCAGCATTTTTACTGAGAAGAAAGGCAACCAGAATATCCACAGTATCTTAAAAAAGTAAAAACAAGAACAGAAATAAAATCTCCATGGCAAGGAAAAAATAATTTCCTTTTTATTCTCTATTTTACAACACTTCCCAGATTTGTCCCTTGTAGGTACACTAGCTCTCTTATTTTTAAGTAGCTCCTGAAATGCAGAAATAAGTTTAATGGTGAGTCTTATGTAATGACATGTGTTCCATTTAGACTGACTGCTTCCTTTAGAGTACCAACCTTGCAATATCCTTCTGAATCACCTTTTGTGGAGGCTTCTCACCACCAGTGATGTTCCAAAGAGCTCAGGGAAAATAAGACTTTAACCCAACATTGGCAAGAAACACTGTTGTAAACGTTCAAAAAATCTCAGTAGCCTATGTTTTTCTAATGAATTACAATGTAAATAGATTTAGTAAGCCTTAAGGACAAGAGACATGTCATCATTTCAAATAAGGCTTTCAGGAATGACTACAACAGAAGAACACATAGCTTTATTAAGAGATGCACAAAGTTCCTGAGATGATTCCTTCAGGCCACTCCTCCACTACTGATGGTTGTGTTTTATGTATACTGGATGTATGCCCCATTGTTTGAGATCTGAGTTTTGTTTCATTGTTGTCTTAAAATGACATTTGCTTGACCAAACACAGACACCTGTGATGTGAGTGCCTGAGCTAGTCACACATTTATAGCCAGTGAAGAGAAGTAAGTATTTCTAAACTGTGATTCATCTCACTAAAGGACAGTTTTCTAAAATATATCAGATTAATTGTGCCCCAAATTGTGCCCCAATTGTGCCTATTTCTCTTTACTGGCTACAAAGACAGCCTGAGATGTCATACTCAGTTATAGATACCCAAGGGGAGGAATTCCTTTCACTTTCCCTTAGCAATTTCCTTTTGCTTCCTTTTTAAGGACAGCACATATCATTCTCTCTATCTCCAAAACATGGAACTACAGCACAGACCTACACCTAACCTCAACACAGAAATGTCTTAATTCTACAGTAACACAAGGTCACATCCTCTATCACCTCCATCTATGGCACTATGGCTGGCACTTCTTGTCTGCCCTGGACTGCTGCAAGTTTCCCTCCATTAAAAAGCTCTGTGTTTGTCTATCTGTCCTAGGTTAAAAATAGATGTATTTAAGTATTCTATTACCACCAGCTGTGGGCCATTAGCTGTTATCACCTGCTAACGACCCACCCCTGATAACAGACAATGGGCCATCAAGAAACCACCACATGACTCATGGACTTATCCTATTGTAAAATTCTCCACCCAGGAGTGGGATGTCCGGCATTCCCACCTGGATATAAGCTACCCTTAGAACTGCCTAAGGAGAGCTCTATCTTCTGGGTGACCAGAGGACAAGAGCCACCATGGACTTTCAGCTGGAGACTAGACCTTCCATCGGATCGTGGCTTCAACTGGACCACTTCATTGGGACTGCTTTCACCACCCTAATATGGTATCAGGGTGTATCTAACTTTGTCTGTGCTTCTTCCTTATATTATTTTGCTTGTTTCTAATTTTTTCTATTAATTTCAATCTTGACTTGTGACCTCCCACTGTTTTGTTTTCAAACCAATGCACTATCACTATCACTATTCCCTTTGTGCATTTCACAAACCAGTTCTCTCACTCCAGGTGTGAGACTCTGCTGCTTCCCCCCTGGCTTTATCCAGAATATGGTTTTGCTGCTTCTAGAGTTTCCATTTAATAGTTCCATCACAGTACAGCACAAAGTAGACAGTTACCTGTGTGCCACACAGTAAGTGTCTAATAACTTTACTGCAGCATATATGAAAGTTGCGAGAGATACTCACTGAAGAGCTTAACAGCCACAGTGGACTCATGCCCTTAAGTTGTGTTAATGAGAGAACAAATTTTAGGTGGAATAAATTTTCTGTATGGCAGGACAGTAAGTCAGAGAGCTGTTTCAATTCAACACAGTATGGAGTATTCAGTCCATGTTTTGGGTCTGGCTGAGATGGAGTTTATTTTCCCACAGCAGCTCTTATAGTGCTCTTCTTTGCACTGGTAGCTGGAAAGGTGCTGATAACACACCAGTGTTTTCTGGATACTGCTGAGCAGCACTGGCACAGCACCAAGGCTGTCTGTACACATTCAGTAGGCTGGGGATGGGCAAAATCCTGGGAAGGGACACAGCTTGGCGAGCTGGCCAAACTGATCAAAGGGATATTCTGTACCACATGATGTCAGCTCAGATATAAAAGGTAAGGAAAGGAGGAGGAAGGGCAGCATTCGTTATTTACAGTGTTTGCCTTCTGGAACAACTGCTATGAATGCTGGAGCCCTGCTTTCTGGCTGCAAGCTGTGTGAGAATATGCTTGTGAATGGAAGCACTAGAGAGCACGGGCAAAATATCCTTGGGAAAGAAATTATTCACAGTATTGCTGATGATCAATAGTTTTTAACTGTAAATATTTATCAACTAAGTTTTCTAACAGGCTCTTCTGTGCATGATTAGGGAAGTGGGACTAAACATATCTGCAAATGCAGCCAAGCAAGCACAATGTGACTGGCTGATTTGTATATTGGAAATATGTGACTCAGACATATAACTGTAGTAAATTAGAGGGAAATGGCTGAATTGCCTGCAAGTGGAAAATCAGGCAGATACTTGGCTTCATTTGTTTTAAGTTTACTGTTATGAATTTTATATGAATCCTTAATGAAGATAATAAGTACAGGAACAATAATGGAGGGAAAAAGACAAAAATTCTGGTTTTCTGAATTGTCAGTCTTTGAAGTAAATATGGTAGTAAGAGTGGCTTATATTATCTACTAGAACATTTTTAGAATTCTTTGCTGGCAAAATTTCTACATGCTTAGGGTATTTTTGATGTTTCACCATGAATTTTGGAAGTAGGCACTTCAAGAAGAGCTGTGCAGTTACATGGAAAATGATCTGATTGCTTCCCACTCTTCCTGGTGACTTCATGAGAGAGAGCATGAAACCAAAAGCCAGAATGCAGCTGTTTTTTGGTGCCATCAGTTCTCAGTATCACATAGTATCTAATAGTTTCTCAGGATGTATGCAGTACTTTTTAAACTTGGGCTTAGGAGAAGTAGAAGAATTTCAATGTTATTGAAATTTTTATGCCACTGAATGCTTGAGGTCTAATGACCATTGAAATTCAAATATAAAACTACCATTTTCTGTGTCACTTTCTAATACATCTGGACTGTAGACATCAGCCCAGGCTTTTAGTGTTCTTTCGACCTGTGATTGTACAAATCCTATAACATCAACGTGATATAACCTTGTATCATCAGTAGGTGAAATAACACCTTTCTGTGATTCCACTCAGCTATGTCAATACATTATTTTAACATGATATTTGAAAAGTTAGTTTGTTGCCTAAAGAAAGCATATTTCAGCAAGTTGGTGTGCAGTAAACAGCCTAGTTATTTTTTATTAGTATGTCTACAGAAACAAAGATGATTAGAAATAAATTACGCAGTATACCTTACCTACATTTTTGTGTTGTTTATTTTTCATGACTATTTCACGCCCTGTAGCTCAGTAAGTACACAGTGTTCTATTATTACCTATTGTTTCAGTTTAAACTACATGACAATGCAGTTTGTGTTTTTATACTGGCTTAGAGTGTGAAGTACTTAGTGCAAAAATATAAAATATCTCAATAATTTGATCATAGAATCATAGAATGTCTTGGGTTGGAAGGGTCCTTAAAGATCATCTAGTCCCAAGCCCCCGTGGGGGTGTGCCATGGGAAGGCACACTTTTCACTAGACCAGGCTACTCAGAGCTCCATCCAGCCTGTCCTTGATCATTTTGAGGGATGGGGCATCCACAGCTTCTCTGGCACACCTGTTCCAGTGCCTCACCACCTTCACAGTAAAGAATTTCTTCCTAATATCTAATTTAAACCTGCCCCATTTCAGTTTGAATCCATTTCTCCTTGTCCTGTCACTATGTGTTCTCTATTTAGAAGATTATTTGTAGGCTTTTCTAAGTTTATGTAAGATAAAAATATGCAAACCCCCATACTTAAGATAATGATTAATTAATTCAGCAAAAATATTGATAAAACAGCTAGGAGATCATTTAGGCTGACTATTTGACAATTAGTCTCTTCCATGCAGTCAGGTTGAAATACATTATTCTACTTTTTTAAGAGAAAAAGAAATACTGGTTTTTGCTGGAGAAACTACATTTATTAAAGAGTTTACACTCTTTTTATTATTCTCTAAAACAGACAATTATTTCAGGATTTTTACCTGATCTCTCTATACTTTCAAATCTGTACATGTTAGCTCGTAAGCCTCCTATTTGTACTACTATTTCTACTACATTTTCTTTACAAATGACTCCTTATTTTTATAGAATAAAATGACAAAAATTACTTCCTAAGAAATGCTTAAGAATTTGAAACATTGTGGAAAATGAAGAGAAAATCTTCAGGTGATACATAAGCTCAGTTTTCAGTATGATGAAGTTCTATTGTATACAAAAAGAAAAATTATGTCTCGCTTTACAAAAAGAGTTCTACATTCTTAAAATGAATAACCTTTGATTTTGAATGAAAAGCAGAACATCTTTATTAGTGGATATAATTTCAGCCAAGAATAATGGCTCATGGGAGTTATTTTTCTATCACACTAAAACTGATATTTTATTCAGAATTATTAGAATGAAAATAAGCTTTATCCTTCCCTGTTATCTCACAGTGAAGCTCAAAATTTTGATAGCTGTGAATCAAGGACTTGATCTTAGCATTTCAAAGGCAAGATCTAGACTGCAAAGTAAATAATAAGAGATAAAGGGAGAAAAAAACATTAAATAGATTGAAGATGGAGAGAAGCAGAAAATGTACTTTGATTAACTGAAAGGTTAATTACTGAAAGACTTCCTCCACACAGTGTACTGTTAATTAGAAACTCTGAGCAAGGTGTGATTTCATTTAACTTGATGCAAAAGGCCAACATGACATAGTAAACTGCTTGGTTCTTCTTGTGAAACAGATGACTTCATGTTTCATTCTACTCTGGACTAAAAGAAAACTGCTTTCCCTTTTTTTCCTTATTTTTAATAGGTGGAAGACAAGATTAAAAAGTGAGAGTTTGGTAGGGATGAGGCCAGTTAGATAGCATGGATTGGCATTCACACCCACCACTGTCACCTTAGTTCTGATCTGTTAAGCACATTGGGCACAGGACAAAAATGTTTTGTTCAACAGGGCTTCTGGTCACCTCAAGAGGAATATTATGGTGTCTTCTAGAAAGTAGCAAGGCTCCCTGAAACTTATATTTCTTTTCTAATGTTTTGAGAAAATTTTGTTCTCATAAGAATGGAAAGTATAATGTTAAAAGTGTTTCATTGTCCTGCTTATGTCTTACCAGAAACTCCTCACTTCTCATGACTTTTGGTAATACTCTAAGCAAACCACCAGCAGCACACATAGGAAGATACTGACAACAAGCAAAACATGTGTGGAGCTCAGAAACCTCACCAAATTTGGAATTCTCCCTCAGGAACTGAAGGACTGTCAAATTCCTGATTTAAAAGGAGCTATAGAAATGGACAGAAAGGACACAATATTGGATAGTGAATTTGAGGGAGTCTGGGGTGGCGATCATAAGATTTGAGTCCCCAT
The DNA here is from genome assembly GCA_013399225.1 of Rhipidura dahli. Classification (NCBI taxonomy): domain Eukaryota; kingdom Metazoa; phylum Chordata; class Aves; order Passeriformes; family Rhipiduridae; genus Rhipidura; species Rhipidura dahli. Next base: position 241,832 of record VXAC01007291.1, on the reverse strand, counting down.
TGTTGGTGGATGTATATATTCAATGAGGAATTTTGACGGGAAATATTTTTTTATAGGATAATCAAAACCAGACTGGAATTACCAATATAGTACCAGAACTTTACAAGGCATAAAAACCTAGAGTTAGTTATTGTGTCACTGTCTACCATACTTTGAGCTATGAAGGCAGTACCTTGAAGCTGGTTGATAGTACTGCCAGCAGAAACAGCAACACTTTCAACCATCAGGAAAGAATTCATCCTCTAGTTTCAGTCATCTAAGCATTAGTCATAACCCATGCTGCTTACACAGGTACTCATTATAAAGTAATTAAATGTATGCTAAGATAGCTGTTTCAGAAAGATGCTCTGAGTAGGCAAACTGTCTCTTTCCATTTATTCCACTTTTCAAGAGTAAAGTTAGGTAAGGTGACTCCTGTCCTTAGATGCTGCTGTAGATTTTTAGAAGTCTAGACAAGTAGAGCCATTTTCTCCAAATTTTATTTTAAGCAGGTTGATAGAATCCCATCACTGTAGTAAGCAAAGGAAAATGGAAATAACAAATGCATGGCAAGCAGCGTGAGTCAAGTAGGAGGAAAAATGCAAAATCTTCCTAGTGTTATACAATTAATTTTCCAAGGATGTAAAAATCTGCATTGTCACAGACTAATAATTAGAGACAGCTTATTGTTGTTCAAGGACTTTTAGCATGACCTGTTCTTGTGTAATTACTTTTATTTTTCACTGCAGAGTCAGGATACAAATTCCCATTTATGCTGCTATGTGGATAATTCATTAAAATCTACCCAGCACAGGCTAACATTAATTTGAAAAAAAATGGCTGCCTCTTCAGCCTAAGAGTTATTTCTATTTAACTAACCCATATTAATAGCAGTTAACTAAAGAAGAAATAAACCAAGACATTCAAGGTAGTGCAACAAGGAAGATAAAAGAACCAAACATATTTTCTCAACCAAAGAAAAGGTCCACTCAATCCTCCACCTTTGGGACAGAAGTTTTGATATCATCTAGTTTAATATAAGCAAGCCCCAAATACATAGGCTAAAAAAAGTGTTGGAAAGGAAGATGACATGATCACCTCCCGTTCCTCTTCAATCCCCAAATCACAGGCCCTAGTCAAAAACTACAGGTCTCTCAACAACTTCTCATGTAGCACACATTGTACCCACCATGGCAACTAACTGGTTAAGTGCCTTTTCCCTGTAGTGGCACAAGATTACAAATTAAGCTATAATTTTCTCTCTCTGTATCTCTATCCTCTCACCTAGCTCCACATGACCTGCAGAGCAGTGTGACAATTGGAGAAATAAAAGAAAATGTCATACTGGCAATCAGATCTGCTTTTGACAACAAAACAACTAAAAAATGTATAAAATTATTAAATAAATTTGGAGCATTAAATAAAAAAAACAGACCCTTTCTTGGGTCTGAAAAACCACATATATTTTAATCTGAACAGACATAATATTTTTTACAGCACATCATTTCTGATGGAATTAAAAAGGAGAAATAGGTTAGACTGAAAAAGATTTACCAACAAGACAAACCTACAGTCAAAGTCATATCTAATTCTCTAAGCTTTTATGTTTAATATTTTATGGCCCTCACTGATCTGCCTAATCTTGAGGAAAAATGTGGCACAACTAAAGAATTTATCTGTATCAAACAGGAGGTAAAATGCAAACTACAATAGAGATGTCATAGTAAAGTATTGAGTTTGCTCACTGCTACCTGAAACACTGCATGGAGTGCTTTATCTGAGCAGCAGAAACAGCATTAGCATACACAAGTATGATGGCTTACTCATTAGTGGATAAATATGATGAATGCTCTTTGCAAGAAGGTGTGGGGATTTTTAACTCTGCCTAAGCACTTCATTTTACGCAGTCACTCCATAAAGTAGCAACCATTCCCTTTGCTGCAGATTTCTGTAAGAAGTATTTCAAGTTTAACCTAACAAGATTTTTGATTTTTCAGCATTAGAAAATATATAACAATGAAAGTGTTCTTTTTCTGCGTTCACTGGTGAACCTCAGTAATGCATCAAGGACCATTTACTATAATAAAGGCACTTGAGAAGACCATACAGTTCAAATAGTTTTGTTAGTGAGTCTGCTTGCATTAGTGAAATGTGAAAATATAAGAACAGAAGGACTGTGCTCTGTAACAACTTTGTCAGTTCTGCTGAGGTGTAGCAGGAATTACACATTTGCTTATGGCAAAGAGGAAACAATGAATTTACATAGAAAAAGATATTAGTTATAATTCCATTAATACATGCCAGTTACAAATGGCTGAGCATGAATCATCCTTTGATGATAATGTAGTGATATACAAGGTAAAATGACTGGCTGAACAATCCCTTGTTTGTCCTTACTAGACTGTGCTGTGTGACTCACACCAGAAGGACACAACTATGTAATTTGCAGACTGTCCAAAACAAACAATGGTGCAACTCCTTACCGGACTAAAATAAGCCTTGAAAATGAGACTCTGGTTTATGATACAGTTCTCTGTACCATGTCAACTACAGAAGAGAAATGATCAGCTTCACCATCTTTTTATTATAGAATGTTGGTGTGATACAGAGTAGTTCCTGAAACTGCCAAGTGCAAAGACACTAATTCTCTGGGATGATTATTCTGATATTCAGCCCTTTTGATGGCAGCTCACTCTTTTTACCTTTTCTGTTTTGCTGAGTCACAGAACTCTCACTTCCAGGATAGAAGTGCTGGTTGAGAGGGGTGACAATGGAGTTCATAAAGGTCAATTCCTACATGGAATGGGACTATAACCAAGACTAGGAAATGTCAGCTGTGATGGTCTAGCGAAGGCTTGAAAATCTCCAAGGACATTCCACATCCTTCTAGGGTATCCTGTTCCAATGCTGCCCTGCCCTTCCAATAGATTTTTCTTGCCCAGGTGTCTAATTTGAAACGGTCAGGATGTAATCTCTGACACTAGTAGAGAACTAAAGCTACAATTGCATTACCTAGTATTAAATATGAAAATTAAATATGGGAAAAGTCATAAAAACACTTACAACATTTCATTTGTGCCACCAGATGCAGGAACTGAAAACTTCAGTGCAAAGTCATCTCCCAACAGATCATAACAAAGACATGAAAACTCTCCCAGGAGAATGCCTCACCATTTGGAGGTCCAAGTCAAAAACTGAAAGACAAGAAAAAAAAATACACTTTTCAAATCTCGCCAACTTTATTAGGAATGACTCTGATAATTACTGTCAGTTTAGATCAATGGGAAAGTTATTCTATTATCTATAATACAATTAAAATGAAAATGATATTTGGTCATGTGTATTTTAGAATCAGATAGCTAATAGTCTGCGTTACCCATGTTCAAGTAAACCCCCATCCTCATATTACACCCTCAAGAGTAGTTCAAAGTTCTTATCTGAACAAACAAAAAGTGTCAAGGAGAAGATAGAAGGAAGGCAAATCACTGCTTGAAGTGTGCTATCTCTTAAGATGCCTTATAAGAATGAATATAGCCAGCTGAAAATCTGCCTGTGAATCTCCAATAAATCAGTAACGTTTCCATCAAAACTAAATGACATTATGCTAATTCCAAAAGCATTATTGAACAACTATAAAAAAGGAAAAGTGCTACAATAAGTGGTATATTGGGGATGTGAGAACATATCTCTTATTTTCCTATCAGCTGTTCAACAAACTGCGGAAGAAAATGCTTTAAAAAAGACACAGAAAGAGTGGAGAGGAAGGGAAGGGAATAATTCTGCTGCTAAAATGAAACAAGAATTTTTTATCCTGTGCTGAAATGAGAAATTACAGTCTCACTTAAAATTATAGTTTTATAACTTCCCTCTGTTGGAATGAAAACAGCACAGGGATGCTTTACTAAGATAAATGATTCTGCCTGTCCTTTGCCATTAAGTCCTTAGTAGTGCTACCTGTTAAACACAAAATTTGAGTAGACAGATAGATTGCTTCTTTGATTCCTCCACATACTAAAGCAGCCCTTGGTCTTCAGAATAAAATAAAGCCTGAGTAGATAGCATAAAACTCCCTTTACAAATAACTGAGAAAATTACTGAAATGATAAATTCTTTTATTACTGTAGACATAAATGATGGTCAGTGGTGTATTTGCTTAGACTGTGGGGACTTTAAAGCAGCTATAAAAAGAGAGGTGTTAAATTGTAGATGATGATGATGATGATGATAATGCTACAGAGAGCATGTCAAACCACCAAAAGAAAAAAAATCAGAGCATAATTTAGAAAAGCAGAACTCATCCCTAAATTGCATGCATCCTCAGGCTCCCAGCAATGAAAATCATCTAAGCACTAAGCATTGTAGGGAGAAAAGATTCTTAGAATGTCAGCCAGTAATAGCCTCATCTCTGGCTGTTTATCCCGAGGTTTTGCACGTGCATATGAGGAAAAGAAAAGGGGAAAAAGCTGAAAAAATCCAAACCTGCAGAAGTGTAACCCTAATCATTAAAAAAATAATTAATTTATAATTTAGCTCTAATGTTTGACATTTATATATTGCAGTGCTTCCACTATATGACAATAATAGTCTCCTCAGATAATAACAATTCTAACTCCTGGCTCATGTCTCAGAAAGTAGTGACTTCTCATTGAGGAGTTTCTGCTTGGGATAGAGGAGTAGGACCAACAGAAACCAAACTGATCAAACAGTGAATAGGCCAAAATTAAACTGCCTCCCCCACCCTCCCCTCCCTGCCACTTTTTATTTTTGGAGAAGGTTGAAAGAAAGATCCTTGGTTTATGCAAATTGCCACATATTTATTGAAATCACCTTTTCCTGCCATCTCAGAAATTGTGCTTCTGTTTAAATTTCCCTCCCCCAGATTCATTTTTATATCAACAGACAAAGAAAAGAAAGGTAAACCATGAATGCTGTTTCTTAATTTCTCTCCAGTTACAGATCGAAAACTGATTCTTTATTTAATATATATAAGCTGCTGAAAATAGTGACTCAAAATCATGCCTAGAAATTATTCTTAAATAATTTTTTTAAATGGCTTCAATTTTCATATGTTGCATATCTGTGATATATTGTCCCCATATTTCTTTTGCTAAGGGCTGTATCTTGTTATTGACAAATTATGGTATTCTAAAACTGTACTGAAAGACTATTCTTTCTAATCTATCAAATAATCATAAAGGAGATTTTTCTCTTTCTAATGGATGATAGGCAAGCCTGTTCCCATGCCACATTCTCCCAGTGCTTATTGTTTAATACCTTGAAACCGAGCAAGAGGCTCTTGCATGGCACACATCTCCTTTTGTCACCTGCCAGGAATGAATGAATGCTGGCAGCTGCTCCAAAGCCCATTCACTGAACCTGCACCGTTTCTGGACCAAAGCTCTGCTCAGTGTGAGGAACATTGAGCCAACTCAGCCCCTGCTTGTACCAGGCAGACACTGCTCTTGCTGCCCAGTGGGAGCCTCTAGGGCTGCTGAAAAATATAAGGAAGGGAAGCAGGAGATGGAAAGGGGCTGTTTTTGCATAGATTCATCTCTTTCAGCAAAGGCTGTTTCTGAAGTGCAAATAGGGGGACATTTTCCAGAGAGATCAAGTATAACTTACAGGAATTTATAAAATCTTTCCTGAAAATGTTAAATTCAATTTGCCTTGTGAAATCTATGAATCTGTCTAAGTCCAGGAAAATAAAATAAAGAAATAAAAATACATATTATTTTATACATTTGTTTTCTTTAAATTTAACAGCTGATATCAGCTTTGATTATTTTTCACAGCAATAGAGAAGTTTTTATGTCTGCAAGATGGGCTGGAGTATTTAAAACCTTACCTGAATGGTTTAAAGAACTAATTTAACATGAACTCCAATTCTCTTGAACATAAAACCTGGTCAATATCATAATTTTTAGTAGTATCCCTCTTGCATCTGTGAATAAATAAATGCTTACTAACACACATATGTGAAAGAATTACCAGTAGAATTTAATAAGATATTAAAAGCTACTCTTGGAGCTCTTAAAAACTTTGCTTTTATCTTCCATTTTACTTAAATATATTTTTAATAGCTGTCTGCATTGCCTCTTTTTTTTCCTGTTTAATTTTATTTTTTTGATATTATAAAGTTTTACACAACCACTCAATGGTTTTATAGTGCAAAAGAATTGCACCTTTTTTCCTAAACAGTCAGTGTCTTTCAAAAGACATTTAATCTTTTCAATCATCTATGCTACTCATTTAATAAGATGAATTTCTAGTAATTGTTATTGCATACTGCATTCAAATAGTAGGAAGATTGTCATATATGTGTTCAAATCAAATCACTCTGGTTTTCTTTCTCCATTTCAGCAGAAATACAAACATGACTATCTATCTGTCTATCTATCTATCTATCTATCTATCTATCTATCTATCTATCTATCTATCTTTAAGTAGCTAGGTTTATAGAATAAAATGCTCTTTCATATTTACTGGGGCAGGAGAAATGATTGCTTTCTGCAGACTGACAAAGTTACTCCAGTGTTAATCTTGTGTGAATGTCAGAAGTACCTTCCTGGGAAGCAGGGTGCAGGTGAATGGGGTGTTGAAAATCAGAAACCACTGCAAAACCAATCTGAACCCCTAAACTTTTCCAAAGAACAAACCTTTTATAAACTGTGTTTTTTTTTTTTTTTTTCCCACAGTCAATACTTGGAGCCAAGTGAACAGCTACAGTGTTCTGCAGTGTCATACATCTACACACACGTGTGAGCAACTCACACCATGACACATTGTGCTGGGAGAAGGTCTACATGGTCAGCAAAATCATGTAAAGTAGGTTGGTCTCACAAGTGATTTTTCTTCTCACTCACCTTATGAATGTAATGCTTTCCCCATATGAACACCTGAAATGGTATTTCACACTTATGCACTTATGTTATGTGTGACTGTAACAGGTATTGTAATATTTTCAGTTTGTTTCTAAAAGAAAAGCTCTCAGTCATATCAATTGAATTAGCAAACATAATTATATTGACAAAATGTCACTGAAAATTCTTTTACTGAATGATGGCACTTCAAGTTCATCTTCCTTCATTTATAAGTTACTTTTATGTTTTTCATAGTCCTTATAAAAATAAAAGTGAAAATCATTTTTTTCAGAATAAAGTTGGGCAAATTAAATTTAGAAGTGCCATTGACAGGAGAATTATCCTGGTTATTAGAATTTGAGCGATATTGAAATGGCTAAATTGTGGTATTACAAAAATTATTTAATTTGATGCTTTACTTAGTGATGTATTTGTGGCATAATTATGATATACTGTAGTAGTGCCTAAAGTCTTTTGAACTGAACTTCTAGAAACTGAAAGAGCTCTTTTAATTTATTGACTTTAGTAGATTGTAAGAAATCTATAACCATGTGAGAACATACTAAGAATAAAGTACAACTCTTATAAAAGATTAATTACTTCCTTTTCAATATTTTATCAACCTCTAGAAAATGTGTTGAAAGCTTACAGGTTGTAATTTTTGTTGAAAGAGAGCCAAAAAAAGTTTATAATAGCTTTAAAGCAATCTTGGTTTTCAGAAACTCATAAAAGAATGTGTTTCTTTTAATCTTTTGCTTTAATATTTGACTAAAATTCTTTAATGTATAAGCACTAGTTGCTCAAGGAAATGACCAATGCATCATTGGTCAAAAGGAAATACATCATGCAGAAGGAAAGTGAAGCAGCTAGGTAAGAAATATTTTCTTTGTGTTCTCTTATGCTGCTTTCTGTTAAACTCTTGAAGTACAAATACATTCAAAACTAAGTAATTTTTTGTTGCCTGAACCACCTGGACATTTAATGTATCCCTTGGCAAATGAGTATATTGTGAAAAATACAATTTTTTACTGGCTACTGATGAGCCACTTTTGAATGGTTGATTAGACTTCAAGTTCCCAGCATTTTTCTGAATCTCTCTATTTGTAGGCAATTTAAAGACTTCTCCCCACTCTGCAGTCCCCAAAGAGTAGCCCAACAATTTAGCTCAAAAGCAATTTTGAACAGGACACCCTCTTTGAAACATTTGCACCAATCCTCCCATCACCTGACATGCATCTTTCCACCACGCTCCCTTCCTTACAACCTGAGGAAATTCACTATTCCCTCTCCAGAAAAACTATAGAAAACTGATCTTTGCCTGTTAATTAGATCCCCATGGAATATCAGACCCTTAGAACAGCACTGACATTCTCTCAGTGAATTTTCCCTCTCAGGCACTTCATGTAAGAGAGGAGATGGAGGAGCATCTCTGTGCCCAGCAAAGAGATGGGCTGAAGTGTACTCCTCTGCAAAACCCCACTTCATTGGGAGGACAGGCTCAGTGGGAGGCTTTGCACCAGGCACACCCCACACAGCCAGCTTGCTCGGTGAGACTGGCTGGCAGCCCGTGTAACATGGTGAGCTGCTCATCCCTGTCCTCACACTGCAAAGCTGGTCCCCCAGTACAGCAAAGGTGGAAGCACCCTGAGGGCAAAGCACAGTATATACTGTGCAGAATACAAAAGAAGGAGAAATGCAGGGAAGAGGAGGAGCTGGCAAACACCACACACACTGGATGGCCAGTGGAAGTTGCACAGCATGTGTCCACAGAGGGCAGTTGCTTTTTCTAAGATTTGCAGTCTAAGGTTGGGGCTCTTCTTTCACCTCCAGTTTGGGCTTCTCACTACAACAAACACAGAGGTGGAGGAGCATATCCAGCAAAAGACAATGGTGCTGGCAAAGTGCCTGGAGCACAAGACTGATGAGAAGGTGCTGATGGAGCTGAGGTTGTTTAACCTGGAAAAAAAGAGGCTCAGGAGAGACCTAATTGTTTTCTACGGCTAACTGGAAGGAGGCTGTAGCCAGTTGGGTGTCATTCCCTTCTTCCAAGTAACAAGAAATAGAACAAGAGGAAAGAGTATCAATTTATTCCAGGGGACAATTTGAATGGGTATTAAGAAACATTTCTTCACTGAAAGTGTTATCTTTTTCTCTAGGAAAGGTACTTGGTAGCTCTGGATCTCTTACCTTTCTCTTTTCCAAAATATATGTTAATGAAAGAAACTATACCTACAGACCTAATTAACATGCATACAAATGCACTAGCAGGCCATGAGCACAAATTTCACATTTCCCTTATGGAAAGTTCAGTAAGTCACTTCTGGTCTTTTGTTGCCTTCAGAACCTTGCACATCAAACATCTCACACTGCCCTACACCAGCACACAGCAAGAAGAAAGCACACTGGGAAGTCTACCTTCAAGCATTCTAGCAAAATTAAAATCTTTACCATCTTCATTAACCTTCTTTTTCAGCCCGGGAAAACAGACTTAAATGTCTCTGTCCAATCTAAACTTCTTGAAGTGGAGAACCCTGGCACTCCAGTCCATCATCCTGTGTCACCTTTATATCTCTGTGTATTCAGCAGGTCTGAGAGGGAACACAGTTCACTCAGTAGCAGGTCCACTGATATACCTTTTAGTCCACTGATATATCTTTTAGTGGGCCTGGCACCAGAACCAAAAAAGACAGTCCTGTAATTTGTATTTCTCTCTCATGTCCAAAAATATAAAAACAAGAAATAGGTGTCTGGTACAGATGCTACAGATGCTACAGATGTAATGGATGTTAGATCTCCAGATGTCAGGCAGGATGGCCCTTCCTTCTCTTCGGGTAGCGTCCTCTGGTGCTCAGTGGATAGATGGCAGGACCTGGAGTTATGGCAGGAGTTATGATGGGATGCCATTTGGGACTGGCAGGTTACCTCTGTCCTTCAGGAAGAGTGCCTGAGCATCAGGCAGGATGGGAGCTGCTGGCATGTGAAGGAACAGGTAGACACCAGCCAGGTCCTGCTGTGCACAGCCATGAACCTGGAGGTTAGAGAGCTACGTGCAGCAGAGCAGGCATAGGGCAGGTAAGTCTTGTGCCTAGGGCAGAAGAGCAAACACAGCTTCTGAACTCTCTCAGCTTCTCCATAATGGGCACCAAATCCTCACCTTCACATAAGGAAGCCTCTCTTATTGTTCCAGGCAGGACAATGGTAGGGAAATCTTTATTTCTGAGACTCCTGTCACCACCTTGGTGGATAGGATTACTGAGGTCATTGCTGCAGACCAACACAAAGGCCCTCAATCCATTGTCACTGCTGTGTCAACGTCAAGAAAAATAAGACTACAATTAGAGTGGACAAGGACTCCAAGCCTGCAGGCTCATTAGAAACACTGTCACTAGGACAAACAGCAGAACTATCTGCTGCTGCAGAAATGCCTTCAGATTAGTCCTTCTGAGATGTAGAGTGCATCATAAATTTCATTAAAGTCAGCAAAACTCCTGGAAAAAGGTTATTAACATGCATAAGAGTTGGCAAGGGTTGCTCCATGTTTCAAATTCTGATTCATACTGCAGTTTGCAGGCTACTCATGCAAAACTCTCTTTTCAATGTAAATATGTGCTTCATACTGGAGCTAGAAAAAATAATTATTGTGGTATCCAGGATGAAGTATATCAATACAAAATTTTTGGAAGTGTTTCAAATTTCTGAATACACATTTAACAAAGGAATCAATAGTTTAGTTAATAATCCAATAGTTAACACAGAAATTTATAAATGGCAAATGTGTTGATACTCCAGATGCAATTATTTTTCCTAACTTTTATTTACTTTCTTGCTTTGAGACACAAATAAGACTGCAGTGATTTCTCAAGTTTGGGAACATCACTAATTTGCTCAATTTATAAAGAGAACAGGCAAGTAAGCCACAGTGCAACCCGCTGCCATATTGTCTTTCTTGTCCAGATGTGGGGGCCAGTAGATTGTGTCATGCTTATATTTCTGACCTACAAACATGTATTACCCATCTAGGTCTCAGAGGCAAAGAGAGATGGTATCCCTGTGTGTCAGCATTCAGCTGGATCCTGTGGCCAGGACTGGATACCTCAATGCAGATCTGTGTTATGAAGACTTTTCACTAAAATATTCTTTCGGAGTACTTTCAAATTTAATTTCAGACAAGCTTGGAAAATCCATTAATCCTGATATACATGATTTGCACATAGTTTATATTGTAATGATTAATATTAGGTCAAATATTAAAGTGCTAATTTATATCAATTTCTTAAGCAGATGACACAATAATATATTATCATTGCAGATATTTCACTTAATGAGAGTCATGTAGAGCCTTGCAGTTCCCAAATGACTCTTAGTGAACAGCATAATGACCTAACAGCTTTCCACTAATTCCTAAGTATGTATATTTATATATTTAGAAAGTCAAAATGCTAAATGCATATTAATTATAGATATAGCTCACTACCATTGTGAGATAGCTTTACACATGCATTATTAAATTCAGAAAAATAATGAAAGCAATGCCATGATTGATGGAGCTTTTAAGTCAAAAGTTGTCATCGTTAGGCAAAGATCACAAATATATGTGTATTTTCATAAGTCTTTTTGCATGCATCACAGAACTTCATTTTAGGAGTCTACAGCTGACTATTATCCATTTTAGTTGAATATTTAAAGACAAGAGCTAAATAAATGATAGAAAAAGATGTTAATATAATAAAAAATTTGGTAGTATTAACAGTAAAAATTTGAAGACATTGATCAGTTTCTCTAAGAGAAAAGAGATGTCATCTTTATATATAATCTGAAAATCCCTCGTGTTTACACTAAGGAAAATATATTTGACACTTAAATCTGAGTATTTTTTTATTAGATAAGCATTCTTTTAATAACAAAACAACAAAATATCAGAGCTGATACCTGTCTTGGGAAAACGGAGTTCAACAGTTAGTGCCCACAGATAATCCGTGCCAGCCAGGTCAAGACACTTTACTCTGCTTCCTAGCTCAGGGTAGCCAAGGTTTTAAAGGAATCCTCTGGGTTGTTGACCTAATGTTTTACAAATATACAGCAGGCATGATATCCCAAAGAATCCACAAACAGCTTCACATTCTCCATGGGTCAGAAAGCACTTCCCCTGTCTTAGAAAACTTAGATTTACAGGGCAGAAGTTTGCAGAATGGGAATACAAACTTCCTTAAAAGTAAGTGGGGGAGATCTAAGGCACTGGTCAGCATGCTACAGATCTGGATGGAATTATTAAGGGAAAATTCTCAGATGTAACCAGCTGCACCTCAAATAAACAAATAAAGCTGCCAACCACTCTTACAGATATAACTGTAAGGAAAAAATCCTTCTTCACCTTCTCCACCTTCAAATCTAGAGCTTTTTGTCTTTGTTAAAACCTTTTGTTGGAAAGTTATGTTGATGAGCGGTAAATCAAGGGTCAGAGCTCTGAAATCAATCAGAAGCTCAAAGCCTCACAGGGGAAGTATTTGGAATACTTGTGGCATTTGACAGGTTGTGACAGTTAGAGGATATGCAGGCTCTGGTTGTAACCCTCCGGCCTTCAATACCATTTCTGTGCATAACATGGCCCTAAAAAGTAGTTGAGTGGGAACATTTCGGGAAATGAAACCCTTAAGACCCCTTCAGAGCATATAAAGTAGCACAAAATATGGAGTTTTCAAGTTTATAGAAACTTCTGTCTATAAAAAAAGAAAGAATCACTATCCCTTGGAATTGCAGGGGGAATTAATAGATAATGGTCAAACTAACACACAATAGGATGACTAGGCAGGTTTTTGTAAAGCAAACCCAAGAGGTTTTTTTTTTTTTAACTTTCACTTTGTTTAAAGAAAGTTTTAGTTTTTAGTTTATTTTTAAATTTAATTCTGGTGCAGTTATGTATGTACATATGCATTAAATTATGCATAAACATATGCATCATATAGGCATTATATATATATGCATATACACTTATTAAAAAAACAGAAGACTGAATGCAAGCAAATAAGCTCTTGTTTTTCAGTGCTGCCAAAGTTAATGTTTAATTAGAAATATTCTGTGTTGGATGTTTTGCAAATTTTTAGTGAAAGGATATCAGAATGCAGTCTATTATAACCACCACATCAGAAGAACTAAGTAAATGATCCGTAATTCAAAGCCACAGTACATAATTGCCCAAATTTCTTACAAAGAAAGTTGAAACAGACTGTGACCTTTTGAGTCATTTTAGAGGCTAGCATTATGATCAGACTCATCTATACATTTCATCTTTCTTATGAAATACTAATGTGATTCAACAAAAAGCATCCAAATAAAAAGTTTTGTAAGATCTCAGTGAGAACTTACCAGTGCAGCAGCAGAATCTCACATAATTCAACTGCCACCACCTCTGATTAAGATACGGGGGTATTGCCCTTAATAATCTAGTTTATAAAAAATATCACTATGGCTCACAGAAGCATTTACTGTATTTTATGACAGGAAAGTAAAAAACTGAATTCTGCTAGGATATATACAGGGACTGTTTTTTAATCTCTTTGTGCTGGGATATTCTAGCTAGCCTACTGAATCAAAGCATAGAATTGCAAACAAAGTTTTCTTATTGTAAAGATTTTTCTTTTTTCCCCTCTAGGTAATGTTTTTGTTGTGTTTTCCTTATACATAGGCTATGTTGTCTATCTAATTTCTACATGACAAGCAGTATTAGAGTCATGTATTGATCTAGTCTTTTATGATGAAGCTGTACTTTTTCTCTTCATTCCCATCACTAAAGTCTGGTTGTCTCTTGCCTGCATGAAAGTTGTTTTGAAAGAAAGAAATCAAAAAATGCCTTTCTCTGTCAGCCTTTCATGGGCTGGGAGGAATTCATCTCCACAGAGCTCTCTTGGGGAAGAAGGGTTTGTTTCTACCTCCTCTTCACACAGAGGCCTTGTGACAACAAACATTTCTTCTCAGTGAACCTGCACTTTGTCTCCAGTGTATGGCAAGATTCTAGCTCCACTTGGGAACATTCCGTGACTTCAGCAGGAAGTCTTGAAGGAATACGGGTGAGAAAGGGGAAAAAAATATTTTTAATATTAAAAAGACTTCACTAAATCTGAGCAGACTCTCACAAGAGACAGTGAAATCACTGCTTCCAGTGAAATTATAACATTTTTCCAATTGTACAAAGAAATTTTTTGATAATAATCTGTAACAGAAAACATTAAACATGTTAAATATGAGTGTGGAGTTTTAAAAATATGATACCATACAGTTATGAAGAGAAGCTTTATCTGCCTTTGAATCACAAGATTAATAGCTTCAGTTTAGCAGTGGGCCATAAATGTATGTGTTTGTATATATGTATTACAGCTGCTCACTTTTAGAAAAATATGATACCACATAAACCTATAAAAATATTTATCTTGTAGTATTTTCTTCCATCTTTTTCAGCCTTACCTATTCTATCTAGCAATATCTGTAAAAGAATTAGGGAAATTTAATCCTAGAAAACTAAAAAAGTGACTCAAACACATTTCACTAAAACACTTGTTGCAAATGAAAAGAATATTTGAAATTAGAATTGGAATGCAACCTTGACATGAGCAACAATTCTGGTATGATCGATGACCTCAACACTTGCTACTCAGGGAAACAAATGAAAAATCACATACCATGTAATAATTATCTATACTTGAAGCTAAGAAGTACTGGACAAATGATGATAAGAAAAAAGGCTCTTAAATTTTAAGACATTCAGATGCCAGAAGCAAGTTAATTCAATCAGAATTCAGATGTCAGAAGCAAGTTAAAAAGCACTTAAGGGGAAAATACACATATAAAAGGAACAGGAATGCTGCAGCATTCTAGAGACAAAAGAAAAACAAAAAAAAGGAGTTCAGTTTTGGTTTGATTCTCAGCTTCTAAAAGACAGGCAAGTTAAATAGTCCAATTTCTTAATATTATAGACAAAATTGGATTTAAAGGTCAGTACCAGTGCTGAAAGCCAAGCAGTCAAAAGTTAGGAAATACCTCAACTGTCCCTTCACTCTCTTCACAACTCTGTGTTCTTGGTCCCCAGGACATAATAGCAATAAATGAACAAGTTATTTTGTTTCCATTTATCCTGAGGAAACAGTGAGTTGGTCTTTAATTCCATAATTGTTGAACAAGTTGCCAGAATGTTCTGCTGCAGATAGGAATACTAAGTATTTCCCATGAGGGAAAATGAACATGTTCTCCTAAAGTATATTGCACATTAGTTTCAGCCATGAAACAGGAGCAAACTATAGGATTAGTGAAGTGGTATGGTTGCTCCATCTGCTCAGTCCTTGCTTCTGTTCTGATTGTGCCCCATTTGAGTATGTCTTACCAAAACTTAGGGTAGGACCAGCATTGTATTTAATTTGGTACAAACATTTATTAGTTAACAATGCTGTTCAGCCATATAAATTGAAGTAGAATTAGCAACAAAATATCCTAAAAGTGTCTCTAGGATTTTAGCCTAGACTACTCACTTCCTGTAATGTTAAACAGTATGGTTTAGTTTTATCTCTACACTTATTAAAAACAAACTCTATGAAGACAATCAACAGCCTTCATTTAATTCTTGATGCTGAACACATAAAATTGGTGATAATTGATGCAAATGTTTGGTTTCTCATCATATTTTTTCTTAGCTTTCATACTTCTTAACATTAGATGAACACTGAAATTTAAAAAAAATATTAGGCAATTTTTCAAGAGATGTAGAAAGTGGCTTAGAAATATCTCAGTCTTGAAAATTGTGTTCAACTTATTTTTATCATTTCAAAGGTACTTGGAACACGCTATAAATTCAACTGAAATAATAACTATATTTTTCATCCCATCATGTATGGGCCCATGTAATTGACCGCTAAAATCCCATCACATCTGAAGAGACATGGAAATGGGTGTTTCAATGTTACTTCAAGAAATACTGAGTATCCACACTGAGGAAAAAAAAATATTTGGTTTCACATCTATGATCACATCTCAGCATCTGTGAGCCTACCAGTGCTAGCATTACTGTCACTAGCTGGTGTTAATGCCATCTTAGAGCTAATGAACAGCAGTGCAGCTGCTCCTGGAAGCAGGGCAGAAAAAGTGTTCATCACCGCTGTGTGACTTAATAGGAAACTCCTTGCTGTGCTTTCCCCAAATGCTACAGTGAACTGCAATCCTTCTAAAAGTTATACTTTCATTTTCTCTTTGATAGCCACTCAGGAAAAGCATCAGTGATTATTAGCATGACTGCTAATCAATGGTTAATAATGGTTGTCTCTCATTACTTGTGTGGCACAGCTTTAGAACACTAAACATCCGACTACTCTGCCAGAGGACAATACAGCCAGGTTCAAACATGCCGAGTCTCATGACCATACTTTCTTCTAGCTGACTTTTTGATTTGGCCTCAAAATAGTGTGAACCCACAGTTTTGTAGCTGGAAAGACAGGTCTTGATTTGGGCAATTTTGCTTAATTTCATTTGTAACCAATTAACATTAGCTTTTAATTACTGACTCATGTATTGAGAAGCAAAGACGTGAACTGTCTAAACTCCCCTTCTTCTTGCTGCACATTGTGCTCAGTCCCTTCAGCCTCCTCTGACCTTGCCAATCATGCCCAGTACAAGACTTCAAAAGTAAAAGTCTCTGCTGTGTGTTGGGCTTCATGTAGGCCTGTTCCAGGCAGTGCACCTGAAAGAAGAGTGGAGCTGGCATTAGGGTCCTGACTGTTTTTCCTCACTCTGAAGTGGTCTGGAGCTCAGAATATGAGGCAGTGTGGATCAACACTCAGCTGATAAAGAGAAGATATTCCTGTGGAATCACTTTGTCTCAACAGGGAAAGTTGAAGTCACATGGGCTGAAAAACCAGCCTAAATTTTCTTAACTATTTTTTCAATGGATTTTCCAGGAACATTATCTTGTGAGCAAATCATATACATTTTAGACAACGTACCATTTTCTAGAAAACACTCAGGAAAAGACAATAATTATAAGCCACTATTAAAGGTGCAAGTTTTGTCAGGAAAATATCTTATGATTCATTCAGACTCCACTACTGATGGTTTTCCAAAATGCAGAATATTAAATGACATTTAAAAGTTCAGAACTGAAGATACATATTAAGTGCTTATGCTTGAGTCCTCTTCAGATTGTAGAAGATAAAATAATGGCATATTGTCCAATATTTATGTATTTGTTTGTTGTGAGCTGGGCTGCTTGATGGAAAAAATAACTTGGTTGTGGTTTTCCTTTTTTTAGCTGGTGCGGAAGAGATGCTAATGAAATCTTCCCACAGATGCAACTTTATTGTGAATTAAGACCGTTGAACTCAAATGTAAGTAAAAATATTGCTATTTGTATTTTTAAATTTATTGCTAAATACTGGTTTCCTCTGTTTCATTTAGTACTTAATATTATACAGGGATATTTATCCCTGTAGTGACTGCAGTTATGTAAACTAATGAGTTAAATTTTATTCTGTATTCATCCCAGTCATGTATATTAAACACTATAGAAATTAATGCAGTAGCATTTTCCATCATTATTTTTGAAGAATATGAAAATCTTTTTCTGAAATGACCCTAAAAGTCTCTCCACTTGTTAGGAGATGAATTTTATGAGGTATTTGATTTCAGCAACACTGATGCAAATGTGGAACAAATGCAGGGGGATTAATGGCTTTAATGACAAGAAGATGACCTTGACTGTAGCAAAAGATTCAAGTACTATCAAACCCCAGACCTTAAACTCCCTTAATAATGAGACTGTAACTTCAGAATTGAATCCAATCTTCTTGTTGATTCAACTCTACTTCTAGAGACACAATACAAATACAAATCTTGAAAGTCTAGCTGGAAACAATATTTTAATGTTCCTTTTGAAAAATACAATAAAATAAATAGCTCAGTATATTCTTAAAATGTGTTGATGACAATTTTTTAAGGGAATAAGGAGGCAACATGAAGGACAAAAATAAATAGAATGAAGAATGAAACTGGCACAAGAATTTAATGCATACAATAAGCACATATGTGTTATAAATTACATAAAGTTAAGATTTATAACAACTTTCTCATACAAAGCTATTTAAGATTGAGATGGACCCATTAGATCAGCAGTTTTAAGGATTATCAAAATATACCAAATTCACTAACATGGGAAATTCTTTGTACTTTAACATTTCATTTCAGTGAGTGAAGGCAATTATAAAGAGATAATATCAGATAAATTGATTTTTTTTTCCTGATTTAAAAATGGGGGAACATAAGAACCTGAAGACCAAAGTAATTTTTATGAAATTACTTAGTAAGAAAAAGTGTTGAAAAAGAAAATAATACACTTTGAAAAAATGACCTCAAAAAGTCAAATATTTAATTTCTCTTAGGAAAAAATTATGCAGCAAAAATGGAGTACAGTAAACTGACACCCACTAAAAAGTTTTAGGAAAACAAAAGCTAATGAATTCAACCCACAAACAAGAGTAAACCATAAGAAGAGTTATATTTGACTGCTTCAGTAGTAATTTGATGGCACTGAAATCAAAAAGGTCATTCATAAAGTAGAAGCAATCATGTATTACTAAAGATGAGTATGAAGTCATAGGGCAAGTAGTCATTTAAGGATAAAGTCATAAAGGTTAAGGAGAGAAAAGAGCTACAGTTCTCTGAGAAGATTAAAACCATAGAGTTTAGAGATGATAATAGAGTACATGCTATGGAGAAAAGTTCTATTACCCACCAGGGAGGGACAGCATTCAAGCAGGCTACTCTGAAAAGCGAAAAAACTACAGGAACCTTTTCCCCTTTGCTTTCAAGAGAAAATATTGGATATTTCAACACACATGCACAAATTACAAAAAAAAAAAANTTTCTTATTTAAAAAAAAAAAAAAAAAAAAAAAATCAAGGAAATATAATTGGGATAATCGATATAAATACCAAAAGAAAGATAGAACAGATTAAACCCAATAATCAATTAATCAATTATTTAAAGATAAGAATCTGATTTTATCTATAAATCCTGGAGAAAAAAATAAGACCCAAACTATCTCTGAATTTTTATTCCACGGTTTTATGGAGATTCTTGAAAGAAAGAAAACACTGAGATAAGGTAAAGAAAGACATAATATCTCTTATTAGTAAAAGGGAGAAAAGGCAGTACGTGGAGAGCTATAGCTAAAACAGTCCAGTTCTGACATTTGATAATACACTAGGAAAAGTATTTAGGCATTATTTTTATATTTACTTTTAGGGTAATAAAACACTAAATATACAATATGTATTTCTTTATAAGTGTAGATATTAGAACAATCGAATTCCAAACTTTGTGATGATATTTATCTTCACAGATAGAAAAGGCATAGCAGGTGTGGCAATCCACTTATTTTAAATGTCTTTAAAAGAGTTTTATAAGCAAACAGTGGAGTAATAATAGCTTGATAATAATCCCCTTAAAAGAGATCCTTTTAAAAAAATATTTTCTTGAAGACCACCTGTCAGTGTTTCCAGCTTAATTAAAAATATGGCATCACTGGAGTCTTGTCTGCCTACCTGGATTCCCTGGAAGAAGTTTTTGTGCGTTTTAGTTTCTGATAGTTGAGGGAATGTGACATCTGGTAGACTATTCTTGGCAACAAATCAAGCACATATCCTATTTGAACAATAAATATTTTTTTCCTATTTGAAAAAAATACATATTCTTTCCTATGATTTGTGGACAAAAAAAAAGAGCAATAATTTTGTTGCGTGAAAAAAAATTCTTACCACTTCTAGTACTATATTATTTTCTTTGAAGACCAAATAATCATTTGATCTTGGTTAGTTCTTACTACTAATGTTTAGAAAGATTCATATTCTTATTCATAAAATTTGTAATTGCTCTAGAAAGAGAATTTGTTTAGAATGGTTGTGAGAATTAAGTTGATAAATGTATTAATAATACATTTAAAGAGACCAGAGTTTTTCTGGTCAATGACAAGTAATTGAGTATTGGACTGCATGAGGCTATTTGTAAACTGCTGATATTCTAACACTCCTGAACTTTGACAGGCAGCCCTGGACAAATGACATCAGACATAATTGTCACAGTCCTGAGCAATAAAATGTCATTATTATAAATTATTCCATAACTGATAATAAACTGATTCTATAAAGTTGCATGTGTTACAATATTAAATAATGTTTTCTACAGAACTAAAGGCAAATGCATCCTGAATACTGGCATATCTAACACTGCTTTTATGTACTGTGATTTAATCTCATAAGAAATCAAAGGTTGCATTACATAGCAAAACACAGTCACTATGGAGTGACTTCCTGCTACCCCAGAAAATTATGTGAGGTGGTATGGGATAACCCCCAGGTCCTAGCCATGCCCCCTCCTGGCTACCAATAGAATTAATAACAACTTCTGGTAGAACTAGGACACCCAGTAACAGAAATGAGGTAATAAAATCACTTCAGAAGGAATTAATATCCAAACATTAGACTCCTTTGCCACAGCTGACATTCTTAACTGTCTGTCCAGAGATGAGGCTCATTGCTATTTGCTAGATTATAGTGATTTGTTTATTTGTTTTGTTCTTTAACTTACTATTTCTTCTAGCCTATTGTTTCTTACACAGCTTTCCTGATTGAGTAGGAAGAATGGAAAATCATTCCATACAGCTTAAACTATAATCTGACAATATAAAATTCCAGAGAACTCTGAGGGGCAAAAATATTACTTGCTACAGTTTTGTTGCATTTCTTGTTTTGTCAGTGTGCTCTAGAAAGATCTAAGTCCTCCAGAAGGAATGCCTCTATTCTGTCAAGTTTTTGGATCTCATATACTGCTGATCAGTTTAGTTTACAGCATGCTTGGGTTTGGTTTGTTCCAGACCTAGATGCAGAGGGAATTGCACTTCTATGGAGCTTGTAGGTCAAATCAGGCACTCCCAGCGAGTTTAGACACTTACATGGTTAGGTCATCAATAAACTAAAAGAGATCAGTGCTTTGTGTTTAGGCAACTGATATCTGTCTGCATTTGGTTTTAGCAGTTTAAATCCTTCCCTCAGTTTTGAATATTAATCTTTATCTGTTCAATCCTTATCAGTCTAACTGGGTTATTTTGCTCTGAATTAATGGAAAAACTAAATTGTTGTGCTGAAAATGTACCCTGTTGCATATTGTGAGACCACTGGGAGGTCTTTTTATTCTTTTGCTATAGAAGAATTATCACAGAAAATTCTAAATTATTCTATGAATGGGAAAAAGTCTTGTGAGTTCGTCTAATTAATTGTAACATGGTTAAGAAGATGAGAATGTGTTACAGAAAGCATAAATGCTTTCAACCTCTCTTTTAAAAGATTAGCAATCACATCTCAATGTGAGAAAAACAATTCAGGGAGAGACAAACCCTGAAGAGCTCTTGAATACCTAAAAAGACAGGAAATCAATAAGGCCCGTAATTATCGGCACATAGATTTAATGAAGTGTAAAAC
The DNA here is from genome assembly GCA_013399225.1 of Rhipidura dahli. Classification (NCBI taxonomy): domain Eukaryota; kingdom Metazoa; phylum Chordata; class Aves; order Passeriformes; family Rhipiduridae; genus Rhipidura; species Rhipidura dahli. Next base: position 220,486 of record VXAC01007291.1, on the reverse strand, counting down.
TTTGGTGTTGCAACAAATTAAAACTCCATTAATGTCCATGGATAATGAAGAACAGAAAATGATTAAGAAAAAAATACATCCTTTTCTTTTTTCATACACTTAATTCAGATTTATTTTAAAGTAAGAAATAGCTGAAGGAGACTTAAAACAGCAATTTAATGTGAATTTAGGACTTATTATGAAGCAAACCTAAGCACTTTTTAATACTTCCCAAATGAATATAGAATTTTAAACTAGCAACAGATTTCGCTGAAAAATCTTTCAATTTAATATGAAACGTATTACAGGCAGGTTAATTGGGTTCATTTCATGGAAGTGTATTCTAAATTAGCTAAACATATTTTTTTTTTCTTGACAGAATAAAAGGTCTGAAGCTACTGTCATTGAACTTGATTCTGAGATGTAGAAGAATCTGACTGATAGCAATGGGAAGTGGGAAGCTGGTAGTTTACACGTGGATCACGGGGAATTCTCAAAAGCATTTGCTGTCCATGGAGAATGAATCAGACAGCTTTGATAAATATTTGCTGTAGAATGAATGCCCTTCTTGTCTTACTCTATGGTTACTGCTGGATAAGCCTTCCATTTATTAAAGCTCTTTCCTGTTTTCACAAAAACCTAGCTTCTGACAGAGATCATATTATTTTCTGTGACACTGTTACATATATATTTCCCTTGTATTCCACTAAAATTTTACTAATTAATTCAGTTTGATGGATGTTAACACATTGTAGAATGAAAGTTATGAGTTTTGAATAGAATATTAGTCACAATTTTTTTTATTCACATGTCTTCTCTATACATACAATCAGTCTACATGCACAATGATATCTAAATATTGTAAAATAGGTAAAGCATCCCTTGTACATCACAGAAGTAGTTACAGACTTTAGATTATCTAAATATTATCTAAGAAACAGAATGGTACAATTAAAAGACACACACATTTCACTATCAATTTAAAAAAATTGCAATACTAGGGAAGCTTTAGAATTTGTGTCCAGGTAGAAAATGCAAGCTCTTAGAATAAAGTATGCAAAACCCCTCAGTATTAAAATAATAACCTACAGAGGGTCTGCATAGTCTTCACATAGGAATTTCACCTCTAAATATTTTGTCTTTGTCCTCAGTTTTGATTCAGGACACTTTGGTCGATTATCATTCTCCCATGAGGGCAGAGAAATGCCCTCCTGGTGATGGCTGTTGTCCATGTTTTTTGCAGTAACTGCATGCTAACCCCTTGGCACAACCCTATTTGCCCACCGGCAGCTTGATTTTCTGCCAGGCTTTACAACAAAGCAAAAGAAAGCATCACTTGGGCAGCTATTTCCCCTTATGCATGGAAAAAGACAGAGAGAGAGGTAAAAATGATGATGAGCTGAATTTGACCTAAAGCCAGGCCGGAACATGTGTTTGATGGTCTCCCAAGCATGTTGAGATGATGATAACTCAACACTGTAATTATAAAGATCAGTATTAGAATATCTTGTTAGTTTTATGCCATATTTTTTTGTCATTTTAAATACCTGAAATAAGTTAAATTCAAAACCAGAAATCACAACCAACAATAAAAAGTTTGAGGATATATAGAGAGAAACCATTCTGCTTGAAACACCTATTAATGTCTGCTATGGGATTTGAAACTGCTTGATTCTGACAGAAACCTGACTTTAGTGATGAGAGAGAAGCCATGACTCAAGAATGATTCACTGCTGATCACAACAAAAATCTGCTCCTGTGGACAACCTACCTTTTTCTTCCAAAACATAGGGTTTCTGGATGGAAATTGCCTAACCAAAGGCATGTAAACCCCGAAGTTACATTGTGTGATTCCTATCTAGTCAGATTTACAATGAGAATAGAGTCTTTTTCTGAGCTTGTTTAGATGGAAAATTCACACTAAACGTTGTTCTACTACTTTCCTGAATCTTTTTTCCTCCAGAGCTAACATTGGATGTCTCTATATATCCTATCCTACAGTAGACCCTATAATATAATTTACATTGATTCCATAGTATAAAAATAGCAAAAGGAAATTTGGGCTTTTGTTATTGTTCTTGTTGTTATATTTCATTATTCCTAATATACACGTTATGGCAAACCATAGCTCAAGAAAAATGTTACATCTGAAATGGCTGATTCAGACTTGGACAGTGATTACTTATCTAGAAAAAATAAAACAGAATAGTCTTTATATTTAGCTATTTGGAAAACTTTTTAAATGAAACAGTTTATTCCCAAAGTTTTGGTGGAAAAGGGGGGCACTTGCATTTGGCTGTTAGCCAGGGTTAACCCACCACGCATATTTACCTCTTTCCTAAAATTCTCCCTATTCTCTCCCTTGTCTACCCTTCTCAGTCTATCTCTAAGATTTATTCTACTTTGGATCTTGCATTTATTTATACAGACCGGATATCTGTGGTTTGTTTTCAGCTCTACGGGAATCTGTTGTTGCCCTTTTTGCTTGAACTGGCAAAAATTACTGTTTCAAGATCCTTCCTTATGAGTGTCAGTCATCTTGTGATCAATCTAATCTAAATCCAGCAGTAAATGAACAGAAAGAGGTTCATATAAAAAAAAGATGGTAACAGAAATATACCTTCATAGTAACCATGTCCAAAAGCAGTCTGCCTGAAATACATGGAATTACTAAGGAAATTGTTCTGTTAAAGCGAAATGAACTGTCAACTTCTGACTCTGATAAAATGAGGATTTTTTTATTACATCACATTTCTGTATACAGATGTTGCTATAACCCCTGGACCATTTTCGTGATCTACAGGAAGTCTTTTTCAGTCTCAAACCCTGAATTTTCTGATCTGCATTTTTCAGAGTACCTTGTCTGGGAAACTTCTTGTACACTCTTTTATTTATCAGAGCAAACACAAGACACCTGGATAACATCTACTCAGATAACAGATCATAAAACTGCCCTATATTACACAAACATTTTAATGTTGTTCTGGTATAAGCAATTTCTTTAGGTCTCCATTAAGATTTGAGAGCATGTTTAACAAATGTGACAAGTGATTTAATGTAGAAATAACAGTAAACCATTGTAGAGTCTCTTTAGAACCAGCCTCTAAACATAAAGTTATTTTCACATTAACATTCACAAGTTCATAGGTATAAGTAATAATTTTCTATAGTTTGTTTTGCAACAATTATTTACTAATGTATTTGATATTTGAACCAAATTGTTCTGTGATCCTAACTGGGAGAAAGATGTAAAGTCCAGTTCAATTGCATACTCTGCTAGCGTACAGCAACATAAATAGGTCAGATAGTGGAAATTTTAATTTAATATATTCCCAGGCATTGAGGTCAAGGGAAGTTTTATCTGAGAAAGGCAAATGGGATTATGTTCTTAAAGTACTTTTTTTTTTTTATACAGGTTTTCAAATGATGAATTTTAATAGGTGATCTGTAATAAATTTTCATAGTAAAGCATATAATTCTAAATAGGATTTTCTTTTCTTTCAGAGTTTAGTCTGTGGTTTACTACCTGTCAAATTTTGACTGCTTCTGAAATGCCATGCTGTTAACCTCCCTTTCCCCAGATAAAAAAAATGCTAATCTTGACCTATTCTTAGTTATCTTTAATAGTTTCTTCCCATTACTCAGTTTTAGCTTTTCTTCATAATTCCTGTACAATTGCACATTACCCTATTGCAACATTAAAAAAGAAGTATTTAAGCAAATGCACATATGCATTAAAAAAAATATTTCATTGTTTCTTTTTCTTGATGTTTACATACCCTTCTCTTCCTTTTTCTTTCTTCATATAAAAATGAAATCAGTGAAACAAAAGAGGCCCTGTCAGATTATCATTACCATCAATGACATAACTGGAAGCTCATTACACAACCAGTGGCAATATTTCATGACATTCCTGGAAGTGGATTACAGCGACCTCTCCACAGTCTTTTGGATACAACTCATGATCAGACAGACTTCCTTTATTTTTTATTAGGAAACCCCCAGGGCACAGACAGAAAAATAACAAAAAGTAATCTGTATTCTTTCAGATATCCAGAAAAGAAATATACTGAGTAAGTCAATGTACTCGTTTCAGACACACTTTTTATTATTATCCTAAGATTATATGAGTGAATTTCTAACAGGGTACTTTTTGCCACTGGAAATATTATACTTCAATAAAGGTTACCTTTATTTTCAATGACTATCTTAAAACAATTGAACAGAAAATTGCAACAGTCACAGAAGAATGATTGATACTTATTTTGAAACACACCTGTAAGGCATATTCTTTCTTTTAAAACATTGCCTAGATTGTTAATGGTGTACTACCACCAGAAAAACAATCTGTCCTCTGAGACAAACAGGCACAGTTGTAGCAGGTTATGACTATTCATGCTTTTCAACCATTTCATTGTATAGCAGATCCAGGGTGACTTTAGGAACAAAAAAGCATATTTATTCCTGCACATACAGACTTAGTTCCAAGAAAGTCCAGATGGGACTAAAAAGCAAATCAAGCACATAAATTGAAGTGAGAGATTTGACTCATTTCAATTGAACTGGAAACCATAAGCAAGTTAGAAAATGTAGTGATTTTGATTTAATGCAAATTTTCACGTGAAAGCAGACAATATTGCTTTTAATCAAACCATTTGATAACACTGAAAAATTTTAGCTATATATGCAAATAAAATAGGATATAGATATTATTTTCAAATAGTAAACTTCAAGACAGCAAAAATGAAAAGATGACATTCTTTACATTGTTTCAAAGCAGTATTTTACCAAAGAATACACAAAGTGTGTTTCAAGCAATGGACAAACTTGGCGTGAGAGTGGAAAAAGGGCCCTCCTGTTCAACAACCATGAATCCTCTCCTCTCAGTTTTAACACTCCCTTACAACATTCAGTAAGACATTTATTCAATTTTACTCGCAATATAGTCTCATTTAGTAAATGATTTCTCAATGCCTCATTTTTAATAATCAGAATAGTATGTAACTGTATAATTCTTTTTTAGGATTCAAAACACAATGAGCTTATTAAAGTTTGTATAAAAAATATTCAAAATTCTTCCTGCTTTTAATGTATTTACTAATGCTACTTTATCAATCTTTGTCAGAATTGATACACTTTAAGTAGTAAATTTTCCAAGGAGCAAACAAACAATGACCAGCTTGACTTTTTTTTTTTTAAAAAAAGTCATCATAAAAGTTCCATTCTCCCTTCTGTGCATACACTGCACTACCAGAATAGCTAATGGGAATTATTCTTGTTCATACCAAGAAGAATATTCCCTAAAGCATTTTAGCCTTCTTTTATGGAAGTACATAAAAAAGACTTGACTCTTACAACCTTTTTTTAAAAGATGACTCTTTGAACCTTCCTGGAGATACCATACTCATACTAATAACCTACTAGCATAAAAAAAAAAGAAAAAAAAAAGAGCATAGACAAATGAAAAAAATATGTCTATTGAATAGTCACATAATTGTCACTGAATGCTAAGTAACTGGAGCTAACTGTATATTTTCCCATTCATTTTGTGTGCTGTTATTAATTTTTAAAAATATTCATTGCCATTAGAACTTCAAACACAAAAAAGCTGTAATTTACTGTTGAGATTTTTGGTCATGTTTCAGAATACACATTGCAATTTCAATAAAAGACCATTTTTTATAAGCAAAAAGGCTTTTTTTTTTTTTTAACTTTCACAGGTAGTTGCATTTCCTCTCATTTTAGAGCAGTGCTTTGTGGCTTCAGGTGTAGTGAAATAAAAAGGATTTTTCCGGAAAGTCTGTAGGTAGATATTTTGATCATGAAGAAATGCCTTGTTAGAATGGTAACAAACTCCAGTTTTGGACAAAATTTATATACAGATATTTGAGACCACTTTAAAAACATATCTATTAATTATTTTTGTATAGCTTTTTGCATTCATGCAATTTATTGCAAATTTGTTGTAAAATCTAGACCTGCTTCATTCTAATACACTGTTCAGCATTAAGTTTTGTTCTTTTTATTCATATCCTGGTAATCTAAATCATTCCTAAAACCATTCAACCTGACAAACTTAGTAGAATTAATCATCAGTTAATAGATTTATTTAAGGTAGGGGTAAAATTCATTCAAATGTTAATGTTACATGTTTTCATGGCCTTTTTGTGATCCCAGCCTATGTGTTCCTTGCTCCCAGCAGCCTTCAGGTGTCAGCCTCTTTTCACAATTCCACTAAGAATGGAATTCCTGTATAGGAAAAACAGAGTACATCTCGATGTTTTCTGACCACATAATGGAAAGTGAATTTTCACTCCCCTTAAAATAAAATATAAAATTAAATGTCTCGTGACACATCATTTCCTGTGGCAGCCAGGTTTCCAATTACAAATATAGATAGGTGTCATAAATGTAAGTTATGTTCCATCTAACAGAAAAAAAAATGGCTAATCATAGGAAAAAAAATATATTTAGAGGGCTAAAATAGTTATTACAGTATTGATCAAACTTCTTCATAACTTGAGGTTTCTGGTATAAAAATGTACCAGGTTTAGCTCCTAGTCCACTTGCTTAAATTAAGTGCAGGAAAATGCCCTTAGGGAGTGCTTGGCCTTCCTAGAATGCAGAGGGATCTCTCTGGGGCTGTAAAGATGATATTGAAAATTTTTCATGACATGTTATTTCTAGTTGTTTCTGGAAAAACTGCCAGAGGTGAAGAAAGGCAAGGTGTCAGTGCCCTTCAGCTGGTGTAAATGAGAAACCATCTCAGCCCAGGATCGAGATGAAGAGCTGGAAAAGTCAGAAAAGTTGAAAGTTGTCTTTACTGCTGTCTCTAACTTTGTATGTATTTGAGTGGCACCAAGAATGTCTTTTACCCTGAGCAAAATTTGGGGCATATCTTCAGAGCTTATTTAATATTTTTATAAATTAGTAAGTTAAAAGCATTTCTATCATGGCCATAGCACTTTGGGTTATAAACCATTAATTATATGAAGCACCAACATTTATTGTGAAGGTTAAACTGCACTGTTGGATGTTTTCTGATCCCAGAGACTAGACCAAAATTGAAAATCTTGCTACATGATCCTATCCACCTTCTATATGAAAAAAAAATTCTAATCTTTAATCCACAATCATTATACATATATGATGTTATTAAAATAAGATTTGTCTTTATGATGTACCATGTGATCCCTCTGCCCACTCAAAAACGCTGTTCAGCTTTTCATGTACAATAATAAAACATCCCATAGCTGTCTGCTATAGCTTCCAAAGTCCTTTAGGAATAATGTCAGAGGGCATTACCATTTGATTGATGTTGCTAGAAAAATATTGCTCCTTTTTGACAGCGTTTAATGATTCAGGTCACTACTCTGAACCATGCTCAGTAGCTTTATCAAGTACACAAAACCTTGCTTCAAAGGGAGTACAAAAATTTGGGCTTTTTCTTTTGAAGGAAAATGTGACTCCATCTCACACACTTATTTTTCATACCTGCACAAGCTTATATAAAAACAAAGCAAACCTACAATAATCAATTCAAAATGGCTTTGTTTATTTGGAGTCATAAATGTTTCATAAAAGAAACAAACAAATAATGCACTTAGGGGCATATGAAGAAGACATCACAAAAAAGAAAAAGGATTAATTTCAGATCTTTTATGAATTAATTTTTACTGAGGTTCTACAGCTGAACAAATAGAGCTATAATATTAAGATTAAATGCCATTATTATTATGACTGGAGAGTTATCCAGGTATTTTTTATAACTGTTAGAAAACCAACAACACCTAATTGCAAAATTAGCTATTTCTTTCTCTCTAGCATAAAAAACCATCTTTCTTTCTAAAAAATGTTATTTCATAATTGAAATTAATGCCTTTTGGTTTCCTATACTTTGAAGAATTAGCTAGTTGCAAAAAATTCTGAGGAATGTCTTTCCAAGAAACACCTGATTTTACACTTATGAAAGATTGAAGAACTATGTCTTTGTACGCAAATACTGTTAAAACAGTTAAGTGAAAGACAATTCAAACTATTTTTATTCTCTCTGGGGTTTTAAGGATAATTGATTCTGCCATATGACAGATTACATCTTTTAGCATCACAGAATACAGACCTCAAACACTGAGTGCTTGTGTCACAGCTCAATCAGCTCCCATACAGTGTAAAGCAATATCAAAACCACTAAAGCTACATGTATCTACATCAGTTAAAGATCAGATCTTTATATTCAATAGGATGTCCATCTCATTTTTTAAGCACATCTGCTTTCACCTTAGGTAAAGGAATTCCATACAAATTCACACATTAAAATTAAAAAGTGTATTCCAAAAAGTTCATGACACTGAGATTGTGCTTACAGATGAAGGTGTCTGTATGCATATATTCACATGTGATCTAGAGATATGTTCATCTGCTCATAAATCATATATTGTCAACTGAAATTCATTCAAGGATCTTTCCATTTGCCCTGCTATTGTGTTTTTGCTCTTCTCTAAGTTCTGCACTGTATTTGCATTGAGGATGTCTGCATGGCAGATAACTTAGAGCACCTAAAATGAACAAGGTGCCACACGATATTCAACAGTCAGTGAAGGTTAAGGAGCAGTTCAGCCAGGAACAGTTCAGCACTTCAGTTCAGTAAAACAGCAATTTAAGGTGAGATTCCAGGGTATTAAAATTCGATGCCATTTTTACCCCTTGGGACATGTGAATCATGCTTAAGTGGATAACAAATATAACGTTAAACTTACAGACTCATCTTTTTGAAATGAAAAGTTAACTGAAGCCCAAGAGCATTTCTCGTAATGTTTGCATTGACGACAGATGTCTCTGGGAAATTCAGTCCCGTGTTTGGGTGGCTTTTGAGATTCTGTTTGCAACATAGACAACATTGACTAGATAACTAGATACCCATTGGTGTCCTATATGTATGCTAAATCCTACCCTGAGTGATTATATTAATTTAGCCATCATTTTTCTGAATGCTTTTCAACCACTGTAAAATATTTTTATTCTGGCTAATAGGTAAACTCTGTAGCCTTTCACAGTTCTCTGATTATTGAACATTTTTTGTAACGTATGTGATCTCTAAACATGTATGGGACTTCAGCTAATCTGCACTGGAAGTACTTTGCTTATTCTCAGCCCCAGGTTTTAATTCTAAACTGAAGGGCCGGGGTACCTGATTAGGCAGTTCATGTGATCTTTTTAATTTGACAGTAGAAAAATATTTTGAACACCCAGAAAACCAGCTATTTCCATGGCTCAAAACAGAAACATCTGTGTAAAAAGGGATTTAAGGCATAAAGACCTCTTAGATCTGTTTCAGAAAGTGTACCATTGAGGTGTGGCAAGCTACCATCCCTCTGCACTGCAGAATCACCGCATTTAGTGTTTCTCCTAAAGAGGTTATGTTCATCTTTCTACAGCTGAGCTGTGGCTTGGTAGCTACAAATAGCTAGCAAACACAAAGTCAAAAATTCTTGTTAAAGTGTTTCATTGAAGTAAGTAGTCTGTGGTTTGGTCACGTGGAAGACCAATACAAAACTGCATTCAGAATAACCCATCTGTTTGCAAATGTAATTAATCCATTCATTGACTGCTAAAATGATGAGTGTAGGGAATGGCTGGGTAATCTTTCATCTTCATAGTTAAGATATGTACAAGAAATATTCCAAGACGCAACTCAAAGGTCAAATAAGATGAAATGACATATTATGACTGGAATTTTTCTAACAAAGATAAGTTTCACTAAAAAAAAGTGTTTCATTAAGCTCCAAACATTTAGTCTAAACCCTGTTCTAAATTTAAGGTGGTATTTTGAGATTTTGTGTAGACTATGTACAGAACTGTCTTAAAGTAAGGGATATTGGAGGACATCTCTTGATAGTGCAGGGGTTTTTGTATCCAGAATAGAAGTGAGCACCACCAACACACCACAGCTGGTCTGTGGAAATAACATTCTCACAGTCAAACGATTAATAGCAGCAAGCCAGCTTCTGAGGTGTAATGAAGGTAGTCAAAATGGTCTAAGAAAATTCTAATATTGGAAATTTGGAAGAAAAAAACTTGTATGTAGCTTTAACCCGCTCTGGAGCCTCCATATCCCCAAATATTTTTTATGCAAATATGAAACCCCATGTTTCTCAGCTTATTCAAATGCAATAAAAAATAATTTGAAATTTCACCAGAAATGCATACTTGGCTTAAAAAACCCCAATGAATAAACCAACAAATTTCCTTTTATATATCACTTCAAGTATCCCCCTTTCCTTCAATCAATGAACCTGGAGACAATATAGTGCATAGATATTAAGACCCAGTTGGCAAAAGCAAAATAAATTTTGTATTGGAAATCTTATATGCATTCACAATTGTTGACAGAAATTACAGCGTTTAAATATGCAACTGGATGACTGAACCTGAAAATTAACTATCTCAACACAAATACAATCATCTGTTTTGCGATTATGTAATCACCCTGTTGATTCTGGAAATGACTGCAGGTGCAAAATTGGAGCCTGGGTTATGTTTCGTTTTAAAGCATGGTTGTTAATGGAACTTGTGTTTTAATATGCATTTGCAGCATGTATTGTAATTGTTTCTCTAGAGCTCATATCTATGATTTGAATATATAATATCTGTAGCACAAATTGTGTATTACAGCTCCAGAATATAAATTTTAGTTTAAAATGCCTATTGATCGGAAAGCAGTAATTTGTGTGAGATATGCAGAAGCTACTGAAGTGTTTCAGCATTATTTTTGCATTATAAAGTTTAGTCATTGATATTACACATCATGCTTACTAAAGTTAACTTTAAAGAAAATTACAGAAAAACAGAAAAATGCATCCTAAAATTCTTTTGCAGATATAGCATTTCTTTTAAAAATAGTTTCCCTTCCTCCTTAGTATTTTCATCAATTTTTCCTCCATAATCCATCACATTTTTATAAACGACATCTTTGCCAAGTCACATTTAAAGCCTGTGATTGCCATGTCCAGGGGTAAAGGAGGATGGACTCCTTGGCCACACTCAGTAGATAGCCCTTAGTTGATAGCTCCCAAGCCGAGGGTGGATGCGACCTCGAGGGATCAGACCGGGCAGCTGCTGTGGCACGGCAAAGGCGGTGGAGACCAGTCTAGTGTCCCCTGCACGTGTCTCACGATGAGACCTCGCGCAGGCAGTCCACTTTCAGTCCCAGAGGGGCACACCCCTGCTGGATGCCGACACCACCTGTGATGCCAGCAACGAGCTTTAGGGCCTGCTCGCTAAGCTCAGGTGGAAGGAGTGGCTCTGTCTGAGGAGCAGGGGCAGGAAGAAAGAGAGAGGGAGCCGTCCGTGGGTAAGGCAGGAAGGTTTATTCGGGGAAGGATCCTGGAGCAACTCTGGATTTTACAGGGAAGGAACATGGGTTTTATACCCCATGGAAATGGGGAGGTCGCAAAGAACACAACCAATGAACATTAACGACACATCATCATTTACCAATAATATTACAGCAACTGGGAGGGGTTAATTTGTCCATCAAATTTTACCCAATCACTCGATGCCCTGGGGAGAAGCTTCCAGAAAACTGGCCTTGATGGACACCCCAGGTCCTCTCACTGGGCATGGATTCTCTTCCCCATCCACCCCTAGCACTGCCCCAGGTGGAACCACTCCTTTTCTTAGGGTGGAGGGGTTATACCAAGTCCAAAAACAATGGGAGAAGGAGGAGAACTCTTTTATGGCTCTTCCTCTGGGAGGTTCCCTGATTCCGACTCGTCCAGCCACCTCAGAGCTAGGGCCAGGGCAGCCAACGGAGCCTGTTTTTTTCCTGCAGGGGCTGCCTGAGTCCCCACATGTGATGTCCCAGTACTGTAAATTCCTTATCTGTTTCCTGACTGCCAGAGCCAAAGTGGCCCCAAAGTTATTTGATAATCAGCAGAGAGAATACCTGGCAGTGCAATTTTTAATAAGACAGGTAAAAATGAACCAGTTCCAGTGTAAAGAATAGATGTCCATTTGGGGAAAGTGTGCTGTAAATGTAATGACTGAGTTTTTGTTGCAGATTTATAAAGGGAGAAGAATATCTCTTAGGCCTGCATTGAAGATTAGCTTTTCATTTGTAAGAAACAATTGCTTTTGACATCTGTAATGTGCCTCTTCAAGAGCTATCATGGCACTATCAAGTCTACTTACAATTTAACTATCAAGGGATTAATTTCCTAGACATAAAGTTTAGTTCCAGTAAGTAAATATTAGAGTCTGCTTGAAAAATCAAACTGTAGTTGTAATGAAAAGAAAAATCAATGAAGAATATTTTAAGGAAAAAACCCCAAACACTATGATAAACCAAATGGGTACACAGCTCTTTAATGAACTGCAAATTAAACTTTTCATTTTAGTTTGACAGCTATATTGATGGAAAAATCTTGAATCCAATATAAAGCAGTGTGGATTAGGTATGCAAATGTGTATTTCCGTTACACTTATGACCATGTCTGCAGTACAGCTTCAGAGCAAAAATAACCTTATAATCTATTTGTAGATTTATAAGACTTTTAAAAAATACTGAGTATTTTTAAATAATTAATGTCTCTGGCTACTTAATAACATAAGACCCTGAATGTTAACTTTTGAAAGACAGTTTTGTAGACAGAAATTCATTAAAAAATTTAAATTATCCCGGATATTTTCGGGGGTATCCATTTGTGCCATTATTGTCCAAATAATTTGAAAATGGGTATGCTTCTTCAGCAATCTAAATGATATAGAAGTCAAAGTATTTTTTGCCAAATACAACCAAAATTTAACTGAAACATCTGCAATTGCTTATTTGGATAAATATCAGTGAAGAGCACAAAATGTAAATTAAGTACATAATTTGTCATTAAACAGTAGAAAAGTCGGAAAAATATAACGGGAGAGAGGTTGTTTAAGATAAAACAGAAAAATGGGGATTTCTCAACTACTATTAATAATTATCAGCATCTGCAGACTATAAGTAGATTTACCATGGGAAAATGGGGAGCACTTCAAAATCAGACACCACAGCATGATTTCCAGGTGTTTGGTCAGTGAATTGCATCATTCAGTATTTCCATTTGAATATCTCTAAGGTTGATATTACCTCTTTCTGCCAACATAACATGCAGCTATAACTAGTTAAGCTAGGTGAACATCCTGAGAGACACCAAGCACCCTGTAGAAAAGTACTGAGTTTTATAAAAGTTTGGTTCACTTTTTATCCTTGTCTGTTGCTGTCAGGGATCACTGGGATCACAAATAACAGACAAACAAAGAAAGCTATTTATTGCAGAGCCTCCAGGGTGTGGTTGAAGGACAGAACAGCACTGGTCACCAAGGTCCAGCCTGTGTCTTACAAGTGTACATCAAGTGCCCTGTGTTTCGCGGCTGAGTTGGAACAGGCTAGAGTCAGAGCTCAGCTCTGTGTTGCAATTCTCTCTGAAGACAGGCTCACGAGGGAAGTCAAAACACCTCTTGTGGTAATTTTTTTTTTTTGATTTTCAGTTCAGTGACAGTTGAAAATTTCTCCCAGAAATACATTTTCAACCAATGTGTTATATCCCAGTTCATTTACTTGGAGTAAAACATGAGCAACAATGAAACTAGTCTAGGAGACCAAATTAACTTCTTTCATTGTTGTACTTTTAACTTTTAGGGACATAGTTACCATATATTTATATCTACCTGATTAATCTTTACTTTCTGTGGGTTTTTTTAGTATTGATAAAATTATATATGATTATATAAGGCATGTACAATAATTACTTAAACAAAACCCAGAAGAAAGTAAGACACTGATATTGTCATTATATTTTTATACACGCATACATACACAAAACCGGTTTCTGAAAAAATATGAAAATAAGACAGACTTTACACTACCCCACACTTTGTGTTCAGTCAATCCTTTCAGGAATCAAGTTTCAGACAGGTCTCAGTAATGAATATTATCTTTCCTTGCTTAGTATTGAAAATCAAGAATCAGGTAAAAATTGACAAAATATTTTAAAGTGGGTCAACAGGTGTGTTGCTATGGGAAACTGAAATAGTAAAAAAATCTTTACTTTTACTGCTAGAGAAAAATATTTGTTGTTTTTTTGTGTGCCTCCCATGAGGCTTCTCCTGAAGTGACGTATCTTAAATTACACTATACTTTTCAAGACAAGATTCCTGACAGGATATAAATATATATCATTTATTTCTATAGAAAAAAAGTATTACAAAATGAAGGATTGCTGTTTGAAAAATAATCATTTTAAAATCCAATTCAGTTACTACTAGCTATAAATGAAAAGTATACTGGAAATACATTTGTGTATTTGTCTTCTCTATTAAAAATATTTATCTATCTTTTACATAATGGCTTGTAGAAATATGGTAAGGTGTATTATCTTAGATGACAACAATTGTCTTTATGGGCAGTGGAAGTGGAATACAAGAGCCCTTAAGAAGTGCTTATTTACTTCCTTTTTCTTTCCCCCCCACCCTGCCCAGAGCATGGTGGAGAAAGGGAAAAAGGATAATTGTGAGACTAATGGTATCAATAAGAATGATAGTTTCTTACACTATTTTTAAATTATTGTTTTGTAGCGCTTATACCATACGTGACAACACTTTATAAAATGAAGGTGTCAGGTTTTGTTATTGATCTATATTTTTACTATTTTTCAAATTTTTTTGTGGCTTAAAAAGGAATTAAAATTAAGTTTTAAATTACTAAAAATTTTTGGATATACATTTTTGATGTCCTTATACACATTATAAATGACAGTAGAAAACTGTCTATTGATCTATTAAGCCTCAGAGAAGTAATATGCTAATAAAATTGCTTTAGATATATTCACTCTCTTGATGTATTCAGAAGTATTTTTTTGCCAGAACATGAACACTTTGAGTTTAGACATTCATAGACATATGTCTGTCTGCATTGACCTGCCTTCAGGCATGTTAGTGCAATCTTTTGCCTGGGAGGCAGTCATATTGACTACTGCTGCTGGGAAAGGCAAAGTAGGAACTTTTATAACAATCATGGACAAGCTGTTCTGGCTAGGTGCCTGAAGGCTTAAGCTTCTGCAAAGTACCTCTGTATTAACTTCTCTGGGAAACTTTTTAGAGTCAAATTACATTTCCTTGTATGTAGCTTCAGAGTTCTCCCCAAGAAGCCTGGATTGATCCTTCATGGTAGAAAATCTGACTGACTGACTGCCTTCCAAGTATAGTAAAACTTTAAGATTGTTTTAACATTTAATGAGAAAACACTAAATACAAATCTTCAAGGAATTAATCAGTGTGGTCAATGGGTACATGTAGTACATAAAGCATATCAAGGTTTTTGTTGAGGCATTTGGATCACTGTCATCTCTTCCTGTTTGTGCTATGTATCCATAGTGAGAAATCAGCAAGTAGCAAGTCACTTTGGGAGTATACATTTGTATTTTGAATGATTCATTAGATTACATGAAACACTAACTTTGCTACCTTGCTTTCCTCCTCCCTACCCTGCTGTCTCCCACCATGAATTTCGGCATCTATGGACCATACCTTTTAAGTATAACCCCTTATGCATCCTTATGAAGTAGAACTAGGGAAATAATTTTATTTTTATTTTCTATATTTTACTTTGTGAAAAATAATTCTGATGATATTTCCCATGAAGAAGGATATTATTTGATGTATGTGCAGTCTTGCTCTCTTTCAGACACATGGATCAGGAAAAATGATGTGACCATCATGCTAGACTTTTGCCCTAATTAGGGTTTATGAACTCAGTGAAAGCAGATAAGAGGTGTTGAAAACCTAGAAATTTCCTGTCAGACACAGAGGAAATCTATTTTTCTGCTCCTTTGTATTTCAGCTACATTAATTAAAGCAGTAATAGTTGCAGACCCCATGCCATTTTACCATGTAGACATGATTCATCCTTTCACAAAAGAAAACCAGAAAACTGCTGAGTATTAGAAATATTAATGGTTGCTAGAAAAGTGTAATAAAGGTCTCTTCTTCTACAGCATTGACAGGCTTTTATGTCATTATTCATGAGTGACTAACACATTCAGAGGAGAGTAGCTCTGATATCCAAGGAAGCAATGATGAGAAGCAGGAAAAAAAAAGGTGCAAGGAAAGGAGTTTTTCATAGGACTCAAATACCAGTAATGCAATATGTGGGTTGTACAGAAGAGAAAATTAATTATTTTTCATTAATATTAGGAGTAGCACATCGTTTGGAAAGAGAGCTAGGTCAGACCTCTACAATAGTTGAAATATCTGAGGGTGGGAGATTGGAACAGGAAAGAAAATTAGAAATGGACCAGACAAGGGCAGAGCAGACTGGCATTTGATAACAAGCAAAGAAACATAAAGGCATTAATATGTTTTGAGCTATTTTGATGGAACTTATTATTTTTGCTCTCAATAATATTACATTATTTTACACTGTATTTAACAGTGTTTTAGAAGGATATTACAACAGAAGACATGAGCATCAATAATTAAAGCATAAAAGAAACAGTTAAAAAAGGGTTCTTCATGATTTATTAGGTAGACACTTCTTGAACAGTATTTGTTTAATTACGCTATAAATCACTATTTATGTGCCAAAAATCAAAGTCCGCATTCACTACTGTGAAATAGCTGGGAAATTACATTGAAATAAGCACCTAATTGTGTGTCAGTAATTGTTTGTCTTCCTTCTTGTGCTATCAGATGGGACATAATTTTTATTATAAATAATTTAGGTTAAAGAGTAAAAACAAAATCAATCAAAAAAACCCCTTGAAAATTAAATAGAGCAAAAAACAACACATTTGCTTTCTGCCTTCATTTCTCAAAAATACCTAGGATTAAAAGTCATACTTAATTACATTAAATAACCATTCTTTTTTTTTTTTTATTATTTAGTTCTTAATGTTTAAAGTGATCTGTGTATTTAGGTATCTGGAATCTCTTTATTTGTATCATTATGGTTGTTGTTGGGTAAAACTGATAATATGAAGAATATGTAAATATCATAGTTTAGAGTGAATGTCTTTTTCTGATTAGTAAGAATTATCTTTGTTACCTTTCGTTAAAAACATTAAAATGCATATTTTCCTTTAGCATAATGGCAAAGGACAAGAAAGGCTATTCCAAATATACATAATGCTAAAGTTTGCACATTTTCTCAAATTCATATTCATACATTGTTCTTGCATGTCTTCCGAATGGGACTTTCCAACTAAATTATATTGAATGGTAAAAAATTATATGAAAGACGTGAGAATGTTTTAATAAACATTATGCAAAACTTTTAATGTTATTCATGTGAACATTTAGTTGTATTTTCTTCACTCAGCTTTCACATATTTTTTTAAGCCTGCTTTCCCCAACACATTTAACTGATAGTTTATCAGAAGGTAAACTTTACAATTGGAGATACAAATACGTAAACAAGCAATCTGTAGGTAGTCTCTAAGGGTAAAATTAGATGTAGAACATTGCTAGCCGACAGAAAACTTTACTGTCAATACAGAGTGCAACATATCTATTGTGTAATGTGTTGCTTAATGAAATCACCAGTTTATTAGTCAAGGAAGGAATTACACTGCAGAACATTCAGTACTGGATTCATATATTCAGCTAAATGGCTGCCTGTGCTGTCTTGTTAAAGGATGCCCAAATGTAAGGAACAACTGCTGAAGCCATCTTCAGTAGGAAACTTTTTCAATAGGAAGAAGGAAATTTAAATTCAGTGCTGAAAAACCTTGGTTTAATAAATTTAATCTCCAATCAAGAAATAATAGATCTTTAGAGCATGATGCAAATCTACTAAAATCACTGAAATCCTTCAAGTAAGGCTGTTAGAATTGAATTCTGCCATCAGATATAACTCAAAACATAGTGGTAAAAAATACGTTTGTTTTGTTGTTGGGTTTTGTTGCTGTTGGTGTTTGGTACAGATGATGGAGGCAGAAACAGTACTAAGGTGGAAGAGGCATTTGAGGCATTGGACTTATGGAAGGTGTGTTTACTAGATGCTTAGATGTGCTGAACAGGTGCAAGCCTGTTGTGCATTGTCTTCACTTGCTTTTAGATTCCTCCTCAGCCACTGCTCATTTAAGTGTTGCTGGTTTATATTTCCATAATGTATTAATTTCTACTGTGACAACCATGGTTTGAATCAAGAGCAAAAAGAAAAATGTACACAGTAAGAGAAGAAAAAGTTCCTTTAAGGAGGAAAATAGTATCAACATAGGAAGTATATTGGGATATGTTTGTGCTCAAATAGTCAAAAACTATTTTTTTTGTATGTAAAAGACTTACATTTTCTTTGGAGTGACTAGGCTTCTATGTCAGCTGTTTCCTTAATCTTTCTGGAAAAATTATTTGTAGGCAGTCCTGCAAATAACAGGGAGCTGGACTTGATGATCCTTGTGGGTCCCTTCCCACTAGAGTTATTCTATGATTCTGTGATTTTGTTTGCCTGATGCTCTTTTTCAGGGGTAAGACTGAGTAGTAAAGATTCTCAGATGCAGTGCTAATTTGACAGTAGAGTTGTAATATAGAACTGAATACTGAGACCATTTTAAAATTTAAATTTCAGTGATAGACGAGGTAAGCAAACATAAGTTTTCCTGGTTAAAGTAAAAAAAAAAAATCACTTTTAATTGATACCACAAAAAATATGCAGTTTTAAGGAACAAAAATTACTTCCTAATATATTCATCACTCCTTTTGCTGGGGAATATGTCTGATGCAGGTAACCTCTATTAGCAAACTGCTGACTGAGATGCAGGTTAAGCTCTGGGTGTGAGCCCCAGACAAGAGGCCACAAAGTGCCAACCCTTTGGGTAACAAATGGCACAAAATAGGTGTTGCCAGCCAGGTGGAGGGACACTGGGAGACACAGCAGGAAGGGAGGCCTCAGGAGGAAAAGCGAGACTTGCACCTGGGTAGACTGTGAGGGTATAAAAGCCCAGGGGTTCCTTTGTTGGGGGTCTCTCCTCGGAAGCACCAGCTCAGGCTGTCTCTGTGTTACTGCAGGGTGAATAAATGGCTTTGTGGAATGAGACATCTCAGACTTTGCTATGGGAACCTGGGGTTAAACTGGTCAGGAAGCCTGGTCTGACTGTGGCAGTGGGGTGTGCAGGGAGCCAAGCAGGGCACCAGTGGGCTCACTGGAGCTGCTCCCTGCGAATGGGCTGCAGTCCCAGCAGTGAAACTCTCTGGTACTGGGAGTGTGACTGACAGTCTTGTGAATGCTCAGACTGGGAAGATTCCTTAACACTTTGAGTTTATACTGGAATTTCCTATTTCCATGACTTTGTGTTTAAATAATGAAGGTGTATCATCTATGTTGTATGATGATTTCCACAAACATCAAGGGTTTTTTATTTTTCAAGGCTGTTCATTTCGCTCTCACTGATCCTTTTTACTCACAGAATAATTCATATCTTGTACCACACTGTTCTGCTGATGGAATGCCTAACCAGTTTTGTTTGTATTTGATTTTATTGTAAAATATTTTGCCTTATTTGATTTTGACCTTTTTTTTTCTTGTGTTGATGGTGGGTTTTTTACCCACATAGCAGTGTGAGTGGTGGTGATCAGTATACATAGACTCTAGCCTGAGAATCGTTTCTTATCAGAAAGGTCACTGCATGGTAGAAGCTGCTGTGGCACTATTTACAGGAATTTCACTGATGTTTAGAATCAGAATTATGTCTATTTGCTCTGTGAAAGTAAAACCACTGCATTATTAATACCAGTAAATGCCACATACTGATGTCCAAATGGGACTTTTCTGGTTGTATATTACATGTCCTCTCAAAGTTGTCACATTGATGATGTACTACATAACACTAATAGCTGCTACTCCAATGATGTATACCAAGTGCCATCACTCCAGCTAAATATTTCAACATAGCAACAGAATTTGTGCTGAAATACTTCAACAGCATGGTTGTAAATATAATACACACTCACAGACCAATCATTCTGAAATGTTCTAGAGAATTATTTACCTTATATATGCAAGGGTGTATGTGTGCATAAACATGCACTACTGTAATCAGATAGTTTTCTCTTTTCAGGATATGCACATTGTTCTTATTTATTAAAAGCCTGATGCCTAGTTCTCTTAAAGTTAATACCTTTAACATAGACAAAATATCTTACCACATTTTCACTCTGAATTTTATTGGTCATATGTCTCTATGAATTTGGAAAACCAGTTTTCCATATCTGGGGTCTCACTCCAATACCATGGGTTATCAATCATCAGTGTGCACTTCATCAGTTGCCCTCTCTTACTTATTTCACTTATCTTCCCTTTTGTATTTCCAATTGCTTTTTAGCTCTTTTTAACCCCACCATGTGTCAAAATTGTTTCACAATTCAGACCTATCCCTAGTATTTAATAATATTCAGTGACCTGATAAGTAACTTGTGGTTTCAACTCAAATAAAAATTAATAAGTGTCAAAAATCACTAACAAACCCCCCACCCAAGCTAAAACAATGCAAAAAATACCCCATAACTAAACAAACAAAACCAGATGAAGGGAGCTGAAATACTGTCACAATCCACACTTTTATTTCCCTAGGTCAGGAGTCATGGCCTGACAACAAGGAGTGCAGCAATAAACCCAACTCACTCCTCCTTTGTTGCCAGGAGTAAAACACAAAACCTTTCCACGCAGTATTGAAATGATAATATAGAAGCAAGTGTTTAATTGAAAGCTTTCAGGTGCACAATATGGTGATATGCAGTGATACAGTATTTTTACAATTTTATAAGGTTAGTTAATTAGTATATCTAGCAAACATTGTCCAATTAGAAAAGCGGTTGGTTAGACAATTTCCCCCCAGGGTTTTTCCCATTGGATGCCCCCTCCATCCCCGATCTTTTAGGCCTACACTTTATTTTGTGTATGATGTATGGTACAAAACAAAATGTCCTTGATAGACTAAAGGCAAGACTAAACAGAATTTCAAGAATTTATTAGTAAGGGTTTGTTAAACTATGGGAGAGGGCAGTAAAAGTACTAGAAGTCTTAACTATATATTAACAATCCACAAAGTTACAAATATATGAAAAACTAGAAATTTTTAGGCATCACCCCAAATGATTTTTTGGAAATGTTATTACTTTCTCCCTAGGACTCTTCCTCAAAAAGTATGGAAGCAAAATGGAAGCAGAATAAAGTTCATATGTGGAGACTATTCCTAGGATAATTCAGACATCAGGGATCCTCACATGGTCCCTAATGCCATCTATTGCTCAAAGAAGGATCAGCTCTGAGGTCAGAACAGGCTGCTTAGGGCTGTATCCTGTTGGGTGTTGACTGCTCACCCTTCTGTGGAATCTGTTTCATTGCTGAACAGGAAAAGAGGTTCTCTCTGCATCCAGTAGGAGACGCCCTTGATTTTTTTATACCCATTGTTTCTTGTCCTCCCACCAGGCACTGTGGAGGCTCTGTTTCTCATCCACTTTCATGAAGAGCCACGGTTACATCCTTTCAAAACCTTTTGCTTTCCAGACAAAAGCAAAAAGAAAGAGGAATGCTCTGGAGGAATGCTCTTCCACTAAAAAATTAGTTAGTCTAGCTTTTGTCACTCTTAACTGCATGCCCTGCCAAATCATATTGTAGGCATTTCACTGCTTTGCTCTATTTAGTATTTCATAGAGCTCTGAATTCTTCTTTAGATCTTTTTCATTTATCATTTTTCTCTGTTTCAAAAAAATTGCCCCTGTATTCTTAATATTTTTAAGTAGTTTATAGTTGTCTTTCTATTTATTGTCATTTCTTATATACAATGACATTGTAGCACTATAGTGTTATAGTGTATAGACTTTTTTAACCTAAAAATTGTCTGCAGGATAATAAAGTAAATTTCCACTGTAATTTTGCTTTCTTATTAAGTTGTTAGTAATAAATAGTACTCAAAGATATTTAAACTTTCCAAATTGTTGCCATCTACTGTAGATAATTACTATAGAATGAATAGAACAGATTACTTACTGGGTGTTGAAATAATATACTGTCCTATAATCCCTTTTTATAATATAGATATATAAATATCATTCCATTGATTGCACTGAGGTAAAATGCTTTGCATCATATTTTTCCAAAACTTCAAGTGTTTTATGTTTTCTTTCAGGATTTCAAAATACAAAACTAAAGGGCAAAGCATTGTTCAGTTATCCTTTCTTGCCTTAAATAATTTATCATGAATGCTGTAAAATACTAAGCTTTTTGTTCTCATTAACTTTTAAGATTCTTCAATTTTTTTACTCCTGCTCACGTATCAGATCAGCAACTGAAAATGTTAGCTCAAAGCTTTATTTGTATAGGTCCTATGTTTCTGGAATTACAATTTTTGTGACTTAAAGGTTTGTAGTTTTTGTCTTTGGGAAATTCACTCATATTTGATAGTCACTCTTCTGTATATTGAGACTCCTACAAACCCCTCCCAAATCATTAGTGACTCATTCTATCTTCTTTTTCTACACCAAACCATGAAACATTTTCTTTTGAGATATCTTACTAGTGTCTCATTTTTGGTCTCTTTTTTATTTTCACATTCCTCAAGACATGACTGATTCTGTAAACATGCAGCTTGCAATTCATTTTATGGACAAGAAACTGTAGAATTCTATCCTCAAATAATCCCCCTCTCCATTTTCATGGTCTCTGGTGTCTCTTTTCACATGCCTGTGAAATGACTGAACATGTCACGTAAGACATCAGCAACATCTGAAATCTCCACTGTAGTCTTCTAAACCATTACTTTCAGCTTAATATTCCTTTCTTCATTTTAGCTTTCACAAAGCTAAAATTTTACCTGTAGCTCATCTGTTTCCCTTGCCTCCTGTCACAGAAAGTTTTTTTAAACATTTTTCTAAGTCAGTGGTCTGAACATAAACTTCCCCTGAGGTTCATCTTGTTCTTGATATTACTCTGATGTCAGAAACCAGTAAACACACGATTAAAATGCTTGATAACAACAAATATCCAACCTCATTTGGGATTGCTGATAAGCTCTGAGTTTATGAAACACATTTCTCTTTAAAGCCATAACTTTGTATATGCTTAATTATTCTCCTTATTCTTCCTTTCATTATATTATAACAACACTCATTAATTATAATTGGCTTTATATGGAAGTACTTTTAATGCTTCCACATTGCAGTCACCAGCAGTCATTTGAATGTTTCAGTGAGGCATACAGCCTGTTATTTGTTAATGTTCTTCATAAAACACTTTGTATTTCAACTTCTTTTCACAAAATATCTTATGTTTCATTTTCTGTTTTTCCAGAAGGAGCATTTAAAGTCACTATTTTACCATTTTTTTCTTATCCTTTGATAAAGAATTTCTTCACTGATAGTGTCAATATCAATAACTGCTGATAACAGAGCATCATTTATCATGAAGCTTAGACCTATTTCATGCCTCACAGTCCTTTTCCTCTTATTGAACAATGTACATTCACTAACTTAAAAGATCCACATCCCAGGTATCTTGTGAGGGTGTGATGTGTACGCAGTGCTTCAAAAGCACGTGGCAGGGTCACAGTTTTATTTATGCTCTAAATATTCCATGTTCCAGCTTCCTGTCATTTTCTTATATCTTCTAATACTACCTACAAATGTACTTTTAAGTTCAAAGTTGAGTCTTTTAGAGGGCTTGCAGGACTTGAGATATTCAAGATAAGAAATAAACTTGTTGCTAGAAAGTAATTGTGGTTCACACCACAACAGGTACTTGGTATCTGACCATTGTTCTGCCAGAGATATTTGGCTTTCTACATGGGAATGATTATTGCTGGATGTAAGGAATTTTTATTTCTTAAAATAAAGTTTAAGAAAACACTCAGCACAGAGAGCTAATTCACAGTCACAGGCCACAAGATGGGCTATTGATGCAGTTCAGCAAACACGAGACATTCTGTAGATAGTAAAATGCACCTCCAGCCACTTGGCCACTGCAGAACCACAGCCACTTTAGTCTGAGTGTGCAAGTTTCTGGAAGACTATAACCTGTAAGACAGACTGAAATGGCAGGAAAAGATTCATTTGGGTAATGGTACAGCAATACCTGAAAATCATAAAGGAGGCAATCTTCAATGATATTTCCGGATTTTGAAGGCAAAACATTTCTAGGCTGAATATATATTTGCCTCAAAGAGTTAGAACATTATCTTTAAATGATAGGTAAATTTATTTCTGATAATAAGGAAATAATAAAGTCAAAAATATGCATCATTTAATTCAGCAGGGAACAAATGTCTGAACGCATAAACAGAGTAATAGGATGAAAACAAGTATGTTGAGTACATTAAAAAATCCAATCCAAATCAAAAAACAAACACAGGCTTTTGTTTGTTGTCTATGAAATTATATTTCAATGAAAATATAACAGCTGGATCCCTACAAAATTTTGGGGCCTGCTGGGATTCATTCTAGGATCCTCAAAAATCTAGATATCATCACAAAACTTCTCTCAATTATTCTTGAGTGGTCTTGGGAACCTGAAGAGGTCCCAGCTGACTGGAAGCTGGTGAACATTGTCCTCATTTTAAAAAAGGGCAAGAAGGAGGACATCAGAAAGTACAGGCTTATGAGTCTCACTTCAGTGCCCAGTAAAATTATGCTAAAGATTGTTCTGGGAGGTATAAAAAGAGACCTTGGGGACAAAGCAGTCACTGGTCACAGCCAGCACAGCTTCATGAGGGGGAAGTCCTGCCTGTTGAACCTGGTTTCTTCCTGTGACACTAGGGTATCCCACCTAGCTGATCTAGGAAAGTCAATAGATGTAATCCTTTTGGACTTCAGCAAAGCTTTTGATGCTATCTCTGACAGTATCCTTCTGGACAAAAAAGTCCAGCACATGGCTGGATAACCAGGTTATGTGATGGGTGAGCAACTGATTCACCACTCAGGCACAAAGACTTGTGATGAATGAGCTGACATCAGGCTAGCATCAGGTCACTGGAGGGGTTCCAGAGGGGTCCCTCCTCAGCTCTGTGCACTTCAACACCCTCATTAACCACCTGGATGTGGGACTCAAAGAAATATGAACTAAGTTTGCCAACAACACTAAACTGGAAGAATCTGTCAACTCCCTTAAGGGCAGAGAGGCCCTGCAGAGAGACTTCAATAAATTAGAGAGACAAGCAGTCACCCACCATATGTCATTTAATGAGAGCAAGTGTCGGATACTGTGCCTGGAATGGGGTAATCCTAGCTGTGAGCATAAACTGGGGAATGAGAGGCTGGAGAGCAACACTGTTGAAAGAGACCTGGGGCTCCTGGTCTATGGCAAGTTGAACATGGATCAGCAGTGCCCTGGCAGCCAAGAGGGCCAGCCCTGTACTGGGGTGCACCGGACACAGCAGCACCAGCTGGGCAAGGGAGGGGATTGTCCTGCTCTGCTCTGCACTGGAGCAGCCTCACCTCCAGTGCTGCAGGCAGTTTTGGGTGCCACAACATAAAAAAGACATTAAGGTCTTAGAGGACATCCAAAGGAGTGCCATGAGGATGGTGAAGGGTTTGAAGGGAAGCTGTATGGGGAGCAGCTGAGGACACTTGTTTTGTTCAGCCTGGAGGAGACTGAGGACTCATTGTGGTTTTCAACAACCTCACAAAGAGGATACAGACCTCTTCACTCATGTGACTGGTGACAGGACTCGAAGGAAAATCATGAAGTTCCTTCAGGGGAGATATAGTTGGATATTAGAAAAAGGTTATTGACTCAGAGAGTGGTTGAGCACTGGAACAGCTCCCCAGGACAGTGATCACTGCGCCAAGTCTGACAGAATTCAAGAAGTGTTTGGACAATGCTCTCAGACACATGGTGTGACTCTTGGGGTGTCCTATGCAGGGCCAGGAGTAGGACTCCATGATCCTTGTGGAACCCTTCCAACTCAGCACATTTTTTCTATGCATCTATCAAAGCCTTATCTCTTGCTTCTTACAAATTTATATTTTGAATTAGTACATTCTAAACCATCATTTTACACAGAAGTATTAAAATGTGTCCAGGAACACTTAATAGAATCTGGGAAAGGAAGCACATGAAGAAAACATTCTCTCTCATATGGCAGAAATAAATGTGAAAATATAATTCTGTAATGAATGAAAAAATTTGGGAAGAGATACCAGCGTTACTCCATGGGAGGGGCTTCACATAAATATGGTTTGCAAAAAAAATGCAACCAATTCAATAAGAGATAGAAAAAGCATGCATCAGGAATTAAAAAATTTGATTCAGAAATTCAAGATATTTTTGATATAAGTAAAACTATCACTTTATAATCACTGTGGGAAATAGGTGACTTCAAATTAATGGATTATTTTTAATTCAATAAACCTAAGGGAACATTTCTCTTTATGCAGGGGAAATGAAGGAATTCTTTGAATTTGGTATCCAGGGGGACTTTAGGAGAGGTATCTAACAGAACAAAGAAGAAATGAGCTAAAATACTGATTATATTTTTAGTAAAAATATTCATTAAGAACTGATATAGAGTGCCATTTGATTATATAATCACAGATAATTATAAGCTTCAGGGGAAGTTCTTAAAACTGGTTTATTAGATTATTGCATTTCATGTTTTTAGTGATTTTTAATATTTCAGGTATACATTGCATTGCAATCTAGCATAGTGTGTCCAATCAGAAATTAATGGCATTAACAAATAATTATCTCTTATATTTTTTGTCTGACTTAATATGAATTTAACTCATTAAGATAAAAAACTAGCATTACATTCTTGTCTTTAGAAATGGAGTCTCTTATGTTATTAACAAGTACATTAGAACAGGGCATAATGAATGAAAATCTAACAGAAGAATATATTTGGGTTAATAATAAAGTTGTTTCACACAGTACCTTATTAAGATGCGACTTCATTAGCAAAATTGACAATTTATTTGAAACCTGCTGCAAAGCAGAAAAGAATCTTCATAAGAAAATCAGAAATTAACTGTTCTTCTTTGCAATCCTGTTATAAATCTCCACAGGCAAGTTATTAGTTAGTTTGGACAATCAGATGAGGAATATATGTTTTTTAGTACATGTCATTTCATATATTTATTATTTTATATAAATAAGGTGTTATATTCACAATGAAAAATATTATTAAATATGTAATATATGAAGATATATATTTATAAATACACAATCCTAATATTTATGCAAATATAAATATACATATATTGTGTGTGTACATGCAAATATAAAGTCCTTGTTTCGTTTACATGAACACTTGAATATTTATTTATGTAAATATATATTAATATATTTCATATTATTAGCCTCATAGTACTCTTATAAGTGTAACTATTTCTTTTTAAAGATGAGTCTTGATGTACATGGAAGCTATACAAATTCACATCAAAAAATTTTAAGAAAATGGACAGTTGAAGGCATAAAGGCCAAGTCCTAGAGAATGACTCAAATCATGGGACCATCCTTTTCTTACAAACTCAAAGCATAGACAGGACATCCTCCCAGGGAAAACTCTTAGCAGAAAATTTTTCAGTGATAATAAAAAAAAAGACTAGTTAGTGCTCTTGACATAAATTATTATCTCTTGTTCTATAAGTATGTGGGAATCAGAAATTCTGTCCTCAGATCTGTTATTCTGTATCTGGTTCCAATTAATCTGCTTCCTTGGATGAATGGTGACTGTGATCTCTGTTATTGTTTGACTTTCCTTACTATCATTCATATTTTGATTCCTGTAGAAATAAGTTTAAAAATTTAGCTTGACCTACTTTTGATCTCTAAAACTTTTAAAATATGTTCAATTGCAGGATATAAAGCATTAATAGATATGACCAATCAGCTAAGTGAATATCTTCTATTCAATAAACTATCTCAAACATCTTCTAGGAATGCCAGAAAAATTACCTACTTTTCATGGATGTTCTGTGGAATTGTTGCCTTATTCCATCTGAAAGATTAAATGCCTCTAGTTATTTAAGCATTGTTGCCCTCAGCATGAAGGGCAGATTCAATAAACAATTACCTTGCACTGTAGCAGACTTGACAAAGAGCCCTACCAGTCATCAAAATAAAGTTAACACAAAGAGGCACCTGCCACTATAAACAGAGAGACAGGGGAAGATGTGTCCTTTTCTTCCCCATTGATCCAGAGCTCTGTGTGGGTAATTTCCACAACTGAAATGTTCTCTACTCATTTTCCTCCATTTTACTCCCCATCAACTGCCAACAATCAAACAAAACTCAGCACTTCTTAGGGCTTGCAGGACACATGCTGAAGGCATGTGCACTCTTCCCACTCTGCCTTAACAGCTGTGTACCATTCCACAAGGAAATTCTTATACAATCGAGAGCCTGAAGAAATCACAGATTTTGAAGATATTTCACATTTTGCTGATGACCTTCCCTCTCTCCCTTCTGTTTTTTGACAGACTGGACAGGGCTTAAGAGAATTCTGAGAGACTGAAAAACTTGTATAGCTGGACTGTTTGTCTCCCTAGATGGTATTTTCTTTCACAATCCATTACATGACTGAGTGGGAAAATTGTTGAGGCTTGGATTTCCTCTTAGGGTCCAGTGTTTCTGTCAGCTCACAGCCACCACAAAGTCTCTGCTTCAGCATATCTTGGCATCTGAGTGATTCCAAAGTCCAAAGCTTAGGGGTCATCTACAAAGTATTTACATCTAGTAAGCAGACTAGAAATTTGTGCAAGGTCTGAAGGTATTGATATGGGGAAGTGCAAAAAAAATTCTGCATTTCATATTTTGAAGAGCAAATGTTGGATTGTAAAAACTCCATACAATCTATGTGAATGAAAGAATGTTTTTATTTAAAATAATCAAGTCAATTAAATACTGCTGACAAAAAGGACTACAGGTGATCACTAACAAAGTATCTAATTTGGAAAAAAACACTGATGAGGAAAAAAGGAAAATATTCAGAAGAAACTGAAACAAAATCCTGGTATGTGACTTGTTGTCATATATCCTATTTCAATTTCTTTCAAATTTAGAAGACTGTATTACAGAACAGAACAAGACAAACAGTAATTAGCCATTTACTATCATGCCAAAAACATGTAGTGGTCACACATTTCATATCAATAAAGGGAGTTATCTTATTAAGTGTAAAGGCACATGTAAAAGGGAGAGAAATCACAGGCTTGAGAGAGTAATGAGATAAGCTTAAAGTCTGAATTGTTTGCATGCAAATGGCCTAATCTGAATGAAATTAATATTTGCATTTCAATGCTATTCTGAAAGTACTGCCATTCCTGTTGTTCTAT
Source organism: Rhipidura dahli (assembly GCA_013399225.1). Lineage (NCBI taxonomy): Eukaryota > Metazoa > Chordata > Aves > Passeriformes > Rhipiduridae > Rhipidura > Rhipidura dahli. The sequence continues at coordinate 191,215 of VXAC01007291.1, read as the reverse complement.
CCTTGCTTTGTTGAATTTTTTAAAAATAAGAAAAGAACCTGCTAATTAAAAGGGTAAAGGGCATCTTGTAGTCTGTCATCACATCAGCTTATAAATGCTTGTTTCTAAGTGAAAACTTCTACTAAAGTCTGTCAAAGACATGTCTGAAATTGTCTTGTTAGCAATTTTAATGCAGTTTAAAATTTCTAAATGCATATTTGATTTGAAATATAGTCATGTCAAAAGGATAGTGAGATGATTGACCTCACATTCAGATGGACCAGACATCAGTAATTTTAATATTTTTTTCATGTTAAGAAAACCTCTTTGCATTTTACTTAGTTTTATGCATTCCATAATTAAAGAAATAGAGAAGCTGGAGTCATCTCCAACTTCCTCTACATTTTATTTCTAAATATTTAGTTTATTATTCCTGCAAATGATATTTCAGGAGAGGTGCAAAGTATTTAACGTATTTGTTTTCCAAGCAGTTGCTTCTTAGACTTACTGTAAAAACACAGGAAAATAATTTTCTTTTTTCCATCAGATGTCAATCTGACAGACACCTTTCCAGAATTACGTGCTCAATATTTTGACCATAGCCTACCAAAATGTTTAAAAGCATGTTTCATTTTAAACACACTAACAGTTTGTATTTCTTTAAATTATGACTATGAAGGTGTTTGAAAAGTGAGGGTAAATAACTATAGAATTGCAGAAAACTGGGTCCAACAGAAGCTTCAAATATGAATGTCACACTAATTCTAATGTAAAACTAATTCCTGCTGTTATTGTTGCCTTGGTAAATATTGTGCTTCTATCTCTCTTAATGTTTCAGACACTAAAGGTTTTATTTTAGTGCACAGTTTCATGCAATTCAATTTAATTGTTTCCCTCATCCTCTGTTAAATATCAGGAAATGAACCAAACCCAGCTCTTCACTCTTTTTCTTTTTTGTTCTTCCATTGTTAAAAGAATTCACAATATCTTGAAGAACTATTCTTATGAATGGACTCAGGAGAAGACTAGGACATTTAGTGAAAATTTCTCCCACATTTTCTCCCATACTTAAAGGAATAAGTGTCAGGTATTGTACAGCCTCTAAATGTCAGAGGAAACTAGGGCTGTCCATTAAGACCCTTGTTTGTGTGGTGCCATAGCAGCAGGGTCTGGAAAGGTTTTCCTTCTGCAGTAGGTAATAAAAGTACTGTGAAATGTAAGTAGCAAGGTCAAGAAGAAATTCAACTGACATTCTAGCACCTCCAGATTTCCTACCCATGCATAACATGACAATCTCATAAATTAGCTTAAAAAATTTGGAAAAGGGGAAATAAGCTTGTTGAAATTGTTATAGGAAATTAAAAGCATTTTCAGAGACCAAGAAGAAAAGTTAAAAGGAGAAAAGGAAATTAGGAAGTCAATAATTTACAAGCTGTGAAATAGCTTTCATTTAACCTTTGAGAAGTGCATTAATTACAGTTCTTAAAGGACCACGTCCAAAAAGAAAAAAAGTAGAGAAGACGCTGATGATTTGACTGTTCTAACATCTTAAGATGATAGTTAAGATAGAAAGAGAAATTAAATATGTGAATTAAAAAATACTAGAAAATAGGAAATGTTAATAAAAACCCCACCATCTTCACTTGTTACTAACCAACTATGAGTAGGGGTTCTATTGCACAGGATAACTTGAAAGTGTAAGGCAGAATCATCTCAACTCTAAATATCCAAAATGTCAAACCAGAAATCTAAACTCTAATGAAAGGTTCATCAAGGTGTTGTTTCACCATGTTGTCCTGGAAACTGGGAAGATTATATCCTTGCCTTCTTGCTTGCACAGGTATCATGAAGGATTTCTGATGTTTTCTGCATGAGTTGTTATGTTTTAGCATTTTCTGACCTATAGTAAGCATAAGTTAATTGTGCTTTTCATAAAGCACAAGCTAATTTTGCTTACACTAAACATCAACAAAATGAAGGTGCTTATATTCTTGTGTCATCCACTTACAAATATGCAACAAGAAAAAATATTCATATTAATTCTACTGAATTAATTATAAGATCAGGGCCAAACACCTTTTGTGGAAGCATATATGTGGAACAAAGCAAACTTATAAAATATTTTCTATCTTTTTAAGTTGTTGAAGTCATGTATAAATGAAAAGTGTAAGAAACCTCTCATAGAAAGAAAAACTTAGCTCTGACTTGTGGAACACTTAAAAGAAGTTACCTACTTTGTTTTTTAGTAGTATGTACAGATAGTTTTATATTTGCATTTCAGCTTTTATGTTCACTTTTCTGCTTTTGCAGTTTGGAATTCTATTGGTAGATGCAGAAAAAGACAGATGTGGGAGCTATGTCAGGATATGTGCCACAGTAGAGCATAAGCAGAAATTATCTCCAGGAAGGTGGTAGAAAACAATTTTGAGATTCTTTAAGCTGCATAGTGCTGAAAGACATGAGACAACTGGAAAAAAAATTGTCTTAATGGGACTTTATAAGGCAAAATAAAGAAGCAGAAAAGTAACTGCAAAAATATTCTCATGTTGGATGACTGAAAAAGTTTAAGGCAAAGTTTTGAGGAGTGACCTGATTTTGAGTTACTCAGTTTTGCAGAAGTCAAACTGAAGCTTCTGTTTCTTGATTATCATTTGGGAACATGGTGTGGGAAACCCGTAAAGACCTGAGGGGCCATTTCTGTTCTCAGCACCCTGGAAAATGTAGACTTGTGCTGGGTCTTATGATAAAGCCATGAAGACTGAACAAATCAAGAAGTATGAAATGTTGCTCTACAATAATGTTTTGTAGATTTTGTGATGTCACTGCTCAGGTGTTTACAAGTACTTTTCTTTTGATGTCCCACTAGAAAAAGATAAAAAAATAGAAAAAACCAAAGCAAATAAAAACCCAAACAAAAAACTCCACCCACCCACCCAACAACAACAAAAAAACACACCAAAAATTCAACATGAGTTTGGAGGAATATATTACGTTATTCCTCTCATAAAAATTTGTGAGAAGAAAAATTTATGATAAACTGTCATGTTCTGATTATCTTTGTTAACTTATGATTCCATTCTTCTACAACTTTTGCCCTTAGTAACTTAATTTAACAGGTAAGAAAGAAGAAGAAATATGATAAAGATCACTGATTTTAATTTTTGTTGGAGAAAAAAAAATTAGTTTAGCTTTATTTTAGTATCTGAAAATGAAAAACATACATGGATAGTCCATGCTGTTGACAGAAATCAATTTTAATGCAGAAAATTACATTTATACAATGGATCAAGCAGGCATGTTTCAATGCAGTAAGTGTTAATCACTGAGGTGGTGTCCAACAGCATGTGTGTGGAAGAGATGCTCTTACATTGGGCCACTTAGGCTCATTAGTCTCCATGTTGCTGAACAGACAAGTTGAACCAGTGCCTTTTTTCTCTACAAAAACTCAATTCCATTACTCTTCCCTAAGAAATTCCTGTCCTTTCTGTGCTGAATCTTTCAGCACAGATTTCCCTTGAGGTCTCTGGTGGGCTTTCACCAAGGAGTTCTGGAAAATCCTCTCCTGTGAATTACCTTAAAGGAAACTTAAACCAACTGAATAATTTCACATTTAGCAACAAAATGGCATAAACCAAGAAAGGATTTGACAATTTCTGTGATGTTGGGCTTTTGCACTGCATCATATAATTTGGCCTGGAAATGTAAAAAGTAAAAAGTAATAAAATTCTACAGAATTGACAAGGTAAGAGCTCTTTTTATATACTACCTAAGATCCAAGGTGTAGACTTAATCTAGGAACATTTGTGCTGACAATATGCTGTAATTTTTGGTCCAAAATTTTTGATAGCATGCAGTTAGATGTCCTACACTTGAGAAAGTACTTTTTCTTAGTGATAGATGTTCCATCACCATCTTTCCTTTACCACAATGGCCTCAAGTGACCCATGTTTTCTAGAGATAGAACAAAGATCACAAAATCTAGTCTCTTCCATACATAACAAAATTCTACTTCCCTTTACTGAAATTAATACACTTAAAACCCTTATATATATTGTTTACAAAGTTATTAGTATTATAATATATAGATGTTAACACTTAGAGCTAACATCATAAATAATTTTCTATATTAAAGCATGTATTATTATCAGTCTCTATATTCTATATTATTTTAATATGGCTAATGTAAATTATTATAAAATACAACCCCTGCTTCCAAAACTATTTCTATTGCCAATATAAATACAAGAATTTTTTTTATAAAAGCAATGTTATTCATTTATTTTTTGAGGTAAAAGAGGTAATATTTAAAGAATATTGTTGTATTTTACAAACATGTAAACATGATAAGATTTGCATAAAGTAAGGTAATTGAGCACATTCTTCAACTACTCATTGAATCTACAGAGAACAGATGCTGCTTACTCCCAGAGGTATGCAGAAAAAGGGGGAAGAATACATTATATACTCAAATATGACCCTCTTATTAATATAATTTATTATGTCAGTCTGCAAGTTCTCCTTTTAATTTTTAAGTGACAAAAAATCTTGCAGGTATAGTAAAAATTATTAGGAACTAGAATTTCATCCTGATTTCAATATTTACATGACTTTGGGTGGGGTATTTTTGTGAGGGTTTTAGGGGTTGGTTGTTTTGTTTGGTTGTTTTTTCAGTTACTCAAACTATTTCTCGTGCCAATAAAAGCAGCAACAGTAAATCACCTTTCTCATTAATTGGTGGAGAGGGTTCCATGTGAGTTTAAGCCCCACAGGTAAATGGATGAATGGGATTTACCTGCATTTTCTTTAGATGTCTACCCAGGGATCCTTTTTCAAAGGCTGTTCTTTTTTTTCAGGCTTTCACATATATATAACAATATAATTTTAGAGGCCATGGCTATCTTCTGAATCTGTGTTTCTTATTCCAGGCACGTAGGGCACTCGATCAACTGCCTAGTTTCAAAAAATAACAAAACTGCAGTGGAAAAGGCTTCAATCTTGCCTTGTCACAGAAAAGACAGGTAATGGAGGACAATGTTTTCATTCTGATAAAATTTCATCATAAATAAAAGTCCACAGTATATAAATCATCTTAGTACGGAAAATCAGAGATTAATTACTCTGTTAATTCACACAGGCATTAAATATTTTGTATTCACAGTTTCTGGAATTATGTTTATTTACAAGATGACCAAATCCTGAATTTCAGCACTGCAAGAAAGGGTTGCTCTGGTATAAATTAGCCACATTTTCATGGTAGTCTTTCAACATTACGTAAAATGAATTTGATTATCCAAACCGTAAATGCGAGTGATGCTAACAAGCTCAACAGAAGACTAAGTGGTGTGAAATCAGTGATCCAGGTAATGGATATGTATTTTACATGTGCTCAGTGGTTTTTAGCCCATGGTTTAGCAAATCCATCCACTTATTCATGCCATCTAGTTATTTAAATTTTTAACTTACTCTGTTTAAAGTCATTCCCCATTTTCAGAAATGTGTTCCCAGAAAATTCTTATTGAACTGCTCAAAACATCAAGGGATGATGCTGAAGAATAGCTTAAAACAAGCTAATAATTTTACCTGTGGTTTGAAATCACAGGGTCAGAAATCAGACAACTACAAAGTAAGGTATTATAATGAAACATCTCTCCCCTGGGAAAGTGTAACACATTCTTCCTTTCAATACTCTACTCATGGTTCAAAAGCTTCGATTTTCAAGACACAATGTATCATTGTCATCTTCTTACTCCAGAGAAAATTAGAAGCAGTTAAAACTTACAATGTTCAACCTTGTTTCCATTAACACATCTGAAGAATTCTTCTGCTTAGTCAAAACTTGAAATGTTTGAGTTTTATGTCCCAATATATGTCTGGAAATCTCACTTAAAGCTCTCCATAAAAATAATACAAATAACCCTAGTAGAATAACTCTGCTTCTCTCTGAACTCAATTGCACTCAGAAACTAGCATTTAAAAATTGGAAAAAACTCAACTTAGATATATCTTTATCAGTATATCAACCCACAACCTTGGCAGGTCTAGAGATATTCAGCTGATGGATCACTAAGCTTCTCTTCCAGTTTAGTTCTAATTACATTCTCTCCAGGCAATCGATTTCAAGGGATTACATTATAACAATAACATTAAAAATAGATCACTTGTACCCCATGTCTCCTACAGTATATGCAGCATAGGCTATTCAGAAGGTAGAGAAATACATGACAGTATAAAGCTCTGACTTTGGATACTGAAGATACTGAAAAAAAGATACTGAAACTTTCCATACTCCGAAGCATATTTAGGCTTAATCTGGCAGAAAAATCAATTTTAAAAAAGATCCTGATTTTTCTGACATTTAAACTCATCAAAACTACTTTCTTTATTGCACCCTTCTAGAACAGAAATGCTAATCCTGAAGGGAAGAATGAACTTCAACACAAGAAACTTAAAAAAAACTATTTCAGAGGGGAATTAAAATCCCCCTAATATATTTGATTGTAGAAGGAAAGAAAGGTGGAGAGAACCATAATGCTAAAAGTTTACAGGGGAGTTATTCTGCATATTCTGAGTTATTTTTCTGCATAAACAAGATTTATGTAATTAAATTCTCTGCATGAAAAAGAGATGTAACTTCCCCATGGACTACTGAACTCCAGGTTGAATATTCATGAAAGATAAGGCTTTTTTTTTTATGAAGAGTAGTTCTACTTTTTACCACAGAATGACACAGAGATTACACTGAGAAATATAGTCAAATGAGGTATTGAAAATGTACATTTCTCCTCAGGATCTAATGCACATATTTCTCCCACGTCTTTTCTTGAAATATTGTCCTGTAAATGTAGTCTACCAGCGTCATTATATTTCTGCATGGCAAATTCAGACTAACACAATCTATAATTATTTTGAAAAATACTTCTGTTTATTAAGACTTCACACACAAAATGTGGTTTATATACTACTTATATCCAGAAGCATAATAAAATATATCACCTCTATCCTGAGAGGTTCCCAAGTCTCCTATCTAGGATAATAAAAGACCATGCATATAACAAACTATTATTTTGATGGTCAGGAAAGTGTATTTTTCAGTGTAATTAATAATCTGTGACAAGGATTTCTTTTTAAACCCTGTGATTAGAGCCTCTTTTGAAATACCTTTTCCCTCCACAGTTTTCTACACTCTGTTAATTGTATCTATCTGAATCTCTCTCTGCAATTTTCCTGCTTATCAGAAAAGATGCTTAATGCATTGTGATTAGCCCATTGGATGGATATTTATGATTTACATTTTATGAAAGAGATTCATGCTGTTCTAAACAGTTCTTCATTTGTTATACTTCCAGAGTATTTTAATAACAAAAGAAACACTGCGTATTTATTCTTATCACTGAATAAAAGCATCAGATTGGTACATGAAATGTGATCGAGAGGGTAGGCTTAAGCAGAGGTATATAAACCAGTGAAAACTGGATCAAAAGTAGACAAGGCCTAACAAAAATCTGCAAGATGGGTAGGTTTCTATAGATTGCTGAATTTCACCCAGAATGAAAAGACGCTTTCTATTCAGCCTTATATGTAGAACTTACCATTAAATGTACATAAGGAGCTTTTTATCTCCTTATCAAGAGGGATAAGCAATATAGTTCTTCCCCTCTATGACTTATAACATTTATTTTTTTAACTATCTAAATATTAAATGCACAAATTTTATTTTCTTTTCAACCCAAATTTCCAAAAGAATTTGTTCTTCCTATGAACATTTCTTTTCATTTTGCAAAAAGAGTAGCATATCATAAGAGTTTCAAGAAAACTCACCTGAAAAGAATATATTATATACTTGCATTGGGCAAAAAATAAGATGCACTGCTGGGCTATTTTCTAAAAATTATTTCATTATTATATATTCATTATATATTTTGTCATATATCAACCATATTAAAGCACATGATACCAATATTTTACAGCATGGATAGCAGCTGCTTGTGAAATGTACCAATTAGCCCCTTTTCTTGCAGAAATTTAATTTTTACTGTAAGTTTATAGAATGTTGTGGAGAAATCATGAATATGAGGCGGGGGGAAGGGGTGAATTAGGTATCATATTCTCCAGAAGTGAGTTATGCTTACTTGTGCAGTCACCTTGTGCGTGCCACGCACGGCAGACCAGAGTACAGCTAGCATGATACACGTAAAGATGTTTCACACCAGATAACAATCCAAGCACTGTCTACAAAAATAACAAATTGGAAAATACATCTGAGTCAGTGAGCATTGAAAACTGCAAATTAATAATTAAGGCCAAGGAGTAATAGGACAAGCAATTTAGTGGGTGAAATGCAATGGTATGTTCTGAATTAGCTGAAGAAGGCCTGTTGGAATCAGTAAGGGAATTTCTGCTCAGAGAGTACCAATGTTCAAAAATACAGTGTTTGTACCAACCATCCTAACATTTTGTTCCACATGTTAGGAACAAAGCAGACCTTCTGCCAGGGCGGTCTACAAACACCTTCTGTACAAGACACTCCCTGGGAAAAGAGGGGAGTTTGCATATTCTTCTGTATAAAACTGGGACATGATTAGGGAGTGAAGACATTCAGAGGAGCTCATGAGTTCTCTAATCTAAACCATGTAGTGGCCTTTGGAATCACCCTGTCTGGTAAAAGTAGTGGTTCTTGTTTCTGATTTGAATTGATGTGAAGTTTTGAACACAACTATATGTTTGAAAGATAAGACTGCCTACAAAATGACGGGAATCATGAAAGAAAATTAGTGGGATCCTTGAAAAAGTATTCCTGAACTTTTATGATACAAAAGTTTGAGCAGGTACAAAAGCTTCTCACCGGCAGATTTCAATTTTTCATTAACTGGATTAACTTTCAGTAATTCTGACTTGATCCAATATTTACAGGTCTGTAATTTTTTTCTTTTTTTCCTCAGTTGATTGGATTTTGATATGCCTGTGCAACAGGGGAAAACCAAAATAAAAACGATCCCTGAAACTCATAGCCCAAATATCAGAATTACATAAGCACTAGAAACATTTTGTGGTCAGGAATGATTTGTTTAGTGTGGTTGGGTTTGCTTTGTTTTGTATTTAAGTTGAATACAAGGGTTTCATTATTATTATTATAATAATTCAAAATAGAAGTAAATGAAAGTCCTCCCAGAGGTACATTCTAAAAATGCTTAAGAAGCTGGGTTTCATTCAGAGTCAGAAATATGGGGTCATCAAGAAAAATTTAGGTGTTAAGACATCGGTTTCTATGCTGTGGCAGCCCTGGATTTTATTGGCAATTTCCTTGTTTGTTTTGTAACTTAAAAATGAAAAATAGGAACATAGACAGGCGTTAAATGGGTAAGTTCCACATTTTGTGGGGTTTTTCCCCCCTGAGTTTCTATCCTTTCTTATATATATATTTTAAAGGAATTATTATCAGTGTAATACTCAAATTCCCAAAGCCCATTTTCCTTGTCAACCTGAAAGTTGTCTTCCCAAAAGGAATCGGGGGAAAAATGCCATTGTAAAGTATTTCACTTCCAAGTTGAGGAGCAAGTAAAATGCCAGCAGCTAAGGTGCAGATGCAATTTTTCTGCAAACAATGAATTTGTTTTCCAATTTATTTCTCAAATTTTTCTCCAGAGACTCTCACCTAAATTTCCTTACTCTTCTCTAGCTCTGGAATAAATTTAATATCAGGAAATCTATTTCACTAATGTAAATCCCAGTAGGTACATATATATGGATGTTCCTTTTCAATCATATTGCTAGGCAAAAAAAAGTAAACATGCCCAGACCGCTGTGTGGGTAACTGAGTGTCCTTTTACAAAAAAAATCAGGAATTAAAGCTACAGAATTATTACGAGATGATATTTGTAGATTTTGGTCCCTAAATTTCACTACAAGGCCAGTAGTGTGCGGCATGGGGGATAAATAACCTCTGCCACGAGGTAAGCTGACCACTGAAGAAAAGATGAATTGTTTGATTTTTTTCCAATTAATGATAAAACAGTACTGAAAATAAAGGTTATTATACTTTATCTACAATTTTTTGGGATCCTGTGAGCTGCCATATTGCTTAGGGTACTTAAAATATTTGTGCACCACAAGTCCCTAGAATTAAGTGGTCTCCTTGGTTTTAAATATTGATGCATCAAAGGTAATGCACAGTTCTCTCCATTTCAGTGAGTTTGAGACAGAAAATATAGGTGAGTTTCAGAAAAAAAACAGTATAAAGAGTGAAAGACTCTGGAATAACCTTGTTATAGAAGCCATATCACTTTGAAGCATTGTAAATATACTAAAGTTTGCTTAATATATAATAGAGATGAAATCTGACTGGTAGAAATTTGATCAAAAGTGAGGCTCTGTGATTCAGAAATAATTTCCTGGCACACTGTGATAACAGAGTAAGAGACACCTGTCACACCTGACTACACATTTCTGATTTTTTGTCATCTGAAGCATCTCTGCATACACACACTTCTAAAACATTTATAGGTTTCCTTATACAGCAGATACATGGTTTTGATTTTCTGTTGCATCAAAAGATGAAGGCGGAGAGGACTTCCTGAAGAGAAACACACATCATCCAGATTAAATCTATTAAAATGATGCTGTGAAGTGATCCACTATTCATCCAAGCATAGCAATAACTCTGTGGAGGGGGAAAAGCAGGAGTGAAAATTGGATATGTTGTGATGTCATAAGGGCAAAAAAAAATTTTTGACCGCAGATTTTAAATCTCCTAAGGTTGGAAAACAGTACTTCTTCACTGCCTTTGGAAAGAAAGGCAAAACATTTGGGAAATCCTTGCTACGTAAGTAATTTGGAAATTACTCTAAACACTCTACCATATAGCTGACCTTTCAAGATGTGAGTTTATTCACAAACATATAAAATAGGAACACCATTTTAGTGAAAAAAACTATCTGAATAAGTAAGTTGTATATGTGGATTTATATAAAGAAAATGCCCATAGACATGTATTCCAGGTTCAGTTCCACTGTAGATTAATTCTGGCTATGTAAAAATGTCTACAGCATGATGCTAACTCGTTGCCACATTGTAGGAATGAACATCTACGTGACAGTCATGGAAAGAGGAAGGGAGGGGAATAGAAAGAGCGAGGGCAGGAACGGGGGCAGATAGAAAGGAAAATAGTTTCATTGTCTTAGTGAACCTTGAATTCCCTCAGGGAAAAAAAAGTAATCAGCAGCCTGACTAAAATTTTCAAGTAATGAACTTCTTTCTAAAAACAGAAACTCGGCTACATAACAACAGTGATGCATTTACAGTGGTTTCACACTAGGAAAAGAATTGTCAGAATGAGAAAAACAAAAAAAACTTATGTGGAAGGCAGTTTCAAGACAAAGAACATTCAAGACAGCAAAGAAGGATTAAAAAGTAAAACTAAGAAAGAGGCACTGAGACAAACCCCAGTGATTCGATGTTCTTTCTGTAGAATTCCCATTCTTGAGTTATTACATTTCAGATTGTTGGAGTCACAATTTTCAGATCTATGTAAAAGCTACACGATCCAATAAACAAAAAGGCATAAATATTATATTATAAAGGAAAATTCACTATTCTTAAACTCTATTGGATGGACTAAAACACTCAACTTACTTAAGCCAGAGAATATCAATAAATGAAGAGAAACAATTGTCTTCCTCCGCACAGAATATTTCGAAATACTTTCTTGAAATATATGTATGTAAAATCAAAGAGTTTGATGGATCAAATATTCATAAAACTAAGTTGATTTAGGCTTTAAGAATTAGAAGGTCTCATATTCCCACTACAGAGACTGCAGTTAAAGTAACGGCTGAAGATCTGCTCTTGAATGACAAAATAATGTAGAAATACAGGCAGAGTTACCCATTGCCCTCTTGTGCTGATTCTGTCATGATCATCCAGTTAGTGAGCTGAAGAATAACCTTTGTCAATTAACCAGCTGGGCCACCCACTCCTTCCTAAATTTAACTGTAAATTGCTTCCTGTTTTGAAGTATGAGATTTTAATACAGTGCTTTTAGGTCATTGCAAAAAACAATTAGTCAAACCTTTGATCCCTTATAAGAACCTGAAATCAGTGATAGAAACACAGAAGTAGACTTTACAACAGGGCAGAAAAATCAGATCAGTACTATAGGTATTCTAATTAAAATTGATAATTAGTTGTCATTTCATTCCCTTCAAATAAGGCTCAAGCATTTAATATATAAAAGTTATATAGTGTGGGATAATCCTGGGATAGCCAAACTTTCAGGAAAGAATTCAGAGCTGATTCAAGTGTCTTTGGTCATGGGTTACAGATCAAATAGGGTTTTAAACAATTGTAAATGTAGCTGGATTTGATTTAATTGAAAAGAAACAATATCAAGAAGGTAAATTGTTAACAGCATCTAAGATACTGTCATGGAGGAGTTTGACTTTGTCAGCTTAAATGTTTAGCCTCTCTTTAGCAAAAAAAACCCACAAAAGTGCCAAGAGGATAGTGAAGATTAGTTTATTACCTGAAAGAGCAGCAGTTTTAACTGATTGACATATGAACAGAGAAAAGAATAAAAAAAAAATGAAAACACTGCAAGAATGGGCAGTTTTGTAATTGGAAATGGTAAAGGTCACCAAACATGGCTTATTGTTATCTGTTTGAATGGAATAATTGTTTTGTGGAAATATTTATGTGGAGCTTGGATATAAGCAATATTTACTCTCATAAAATAAGGGGGTTTTTATTAATACTTTGAGCATGAGTGGATGCAGCAAAGGTGGAGTTATGCTGATTCTGTAAAAGGTGTCAAAACATTTATACACCAGTACTAATATACATTTTTGATCCAGTCTGAGATTATGTATAATATTTCTGGGGAATATTGTTAATCTTGGCAACAAGAAATAAAAAGAAAAAAATACATAGGAGATTAAGAATGGGATTATTAATTTAATTGAACAATACATTTTTGGAAATAAAATAGATATTTATCGGTCCTGCCTGTCCAACTTAGGTGCGTTCTAATATGGAGTCATTGACTACATCTGTGGACAAGGGAAGGGCTACAGATGTGATTCATCTGTATTTCTGTGAAGTCTTTGACACAGCCCCCCACATCATCCTTCACCCTAAATCAAAGAGAAATGGATTGGAATGAACTGTTAGGTGAATCAGGAACTGATGGGATAGGCACATCCAGAGCAGTGGTGAACAGCTCAGAGCCCCAGTGGGTGGCAGGAGCAGGTTGTGTCCCTCCAGGGTCCATATTGGGATAATAATCTTCCTTAATGACCTAGAAAAAGGGATTGAGAGCACCCTCACCACATTTGCAGATTTGAGAGCATCAAGCTGAGTGGAGCTGTTGACACACCTGAAGGATGGGATGCCATCCAGACGAACCTGGACAAGGTCAAGAAGGGGGGCAATGAGAATGTCATGCAGTTTAACAAGACCAAGTAGAAATCCTGTACGTGAGTCAGGGCAGCCCCCGTTATCAACACAGGCTGGGGGGTGAACAGATGGAGATCAGCCCTGCCCAGATGGACTTGGGGGTGCTGGTGTGTGAGAAGCTGGACATGACCCAGCCATGGGCACTCACAGACAGCCAAATATGTCCTGGACTGCACCCAAAGCAGCGTGGGCAGAAGGGCCTGGGAGGGGATTCTGCCCCTCTGAGACCCCACCTGCAGTCCAGCTCTGGGGTCCCCAGCACAAGGAAAGATATTGACCAGTTAGAGTGGACCCAGATGAGGACACCAAGATGATTAGAGGGATGGAGCACATCTCCTGTGAGGAAAGGCTGAGAGAATTAAGATTGTTTAGCCTGGAAAAGAGAAGGCTTTGGTGCAACCTGATTGCAGCTTCCCAGTACCTGAAAGGACCCTACAGGAAAATGGAGAGAAACTATTTAGAAGAGCATGTAGTGAGGACAAGGGAGAATGTTTTCAAACTGAAAGAGTAGGTTTACACCAGATATTAGGAGAAATTCTTTATTGTGAGTTTGGTGAGGCACTGGGATTTGCTGCCTAGAGGAGTTGTGTATTACCCATCTTTGGAAGCATTCAAACCCACGTTGGATGGAGCTTTGAACAACCTGGTGTAGTGGAAATTGTCCCTGGCCATGGCAGAGGAGTTGGAACTAGATCATCTTTAAGAACATTTTCCAACCCAAACTGCACTATGATTCTATGATTTATTACATAAAAATGAAAAAAATATATATGACTTGCATAAATTCATAATCTAAAATCCCCCTTTTAGTGCTTCTGATATTAATAATACATTTTTTTAAATATCCCAATTGTTAAATTATTATTATCCCAAACCTGACATCAACACATGAAATTATTTTTATTGGGAATGCATACAAGTTCTTCAATCCCCTTCTTAGGTAGAAATACAATTCTCCACTATGTTTTGTTACGAGTGTATATACAGATATACATATAAGCATACATAAACTCTTCAAGAATTAGGAAAAAGCTCTTATTTTGGGGATAATCTTCAGCTAAAGATAGAACTTTTTTCAGATATTTCTTTTTCCTGATATTTAGAACATTTGTTTCAATCCATAACCTAAGAACAGATGCCTGTGTAGATATTCTTTATGCTCACACATTTCTCAAGAAATATCTCTATCCTTTTCCCCTAAAAAGCATATTTTTTATAATTAATACATGATGTAGTAGTTTAAATTTAACCTAGTTCTTTATTTGTCTGAAAATTTTCAATAAAGCTTCTTTCAACTGACTGAAATGGTATTATTCTGTTCTGACTATGTCAACTTATATGAAAGTGAAATCATTACATCCTATTACAGTAGTTTGAAAAATGATTCAATATGCAATTTAAAATGCTGACTATTCATTGCAAATTGAGAAGCCATGTCACAGAAAACCCCTGTTTGAAACAAGTGAGTATGAAAACCAAATAAAATCTTTTCAGTCACAATTCTGGTGTTCTGTCACTTTATCTTTTGTAACTTTAACAAGCTAAGCTTTCACAACAGAAAGTCACTATGAATTATCTTTAGCTTCCCTCTTGAGGGATAATTATTTCATATCACTTGTGTGTCAAAGATGGAAGATTTCAAATCAATCCTGAAATTGGTTGTTGCTCCTAATGAAGCAACATTTGCAGGGTTCATTACTCTGTTATGCATTTCTGCTAAACCATACTGAAGGTTTAAAAGAACAGCCCAACAAGTAATTTGTTTTTGTACTATATGAAATGCTCTCTGTCATTTTAATACATTGCAGTGTTTTCCCTTTTGTGTGCTGTCCTACAGCCAGTTTTCACTTCACAGGAGTGGAAGTGAAATGAGTTTTCTGAACACGAGTTTTCTATTAAAAAAAATTGAGAATCATTTCACCAAACCCTTCTCAGAGTAGATATTTACATTGGCCCTGTTTCTCCAGACTTGCTTGAGTGTTATTGGGGAAGATGGCACATAAATCACTCTTTAAGGAGTGTCTATTTCTCCACTTTTTCTATAAAGGGAGTTCAGATGTTCAGTACTCTGTTCAGCACACAGATGACCAATGCCATGGACGTACTCTCAAGTATCCCACCTTGTCCCCCTCCAGAAGATCACAGGTTCCACATCCAATATTTCAGGCCTGTCCCAGAGAGTTTAGGATAACTCAGGTGCTTTTGTGCGGTCACAATTTCTAAAGGCCTGTGATCCAGCAAAGTAGCTCAAAGGTCCATGTACAGGTATCTGGAGTGGGATGCAGTTCAAGATTAGCACCTGCCAGTGTGGATTTACTGTGTGTATGTGAGCTCTTTGTAGGCACCCCTCATAGTCAGAGGTGATCTATGGCTCCGTACGACTCCCACAGAGGCAGCTACTGCTCTGCTATCAAGAGAATATTCTAAGTAGGCTGAGACATTCTAAAGTATCTGAGAGTTCTGCAAAGGGCTGGAAGATATGATAAATTCTTCTTGTATGTTCCCCTGGATTGGCAGGTAAAGGGCAGCTGCCCAGAGATAGCTCAGGATATCTTAGGAATCCTTGGGGACCCGACAGATTTGTACTTAGGAAAAACAATGCATCCTTGTAGAGAATCTGCTCAAGCTGTGGTAAACACCTTGTGTCTTCTCACCCAAATAACTTCCTAAGCTTAATTGAATAAGGGCTTATAATTTTGTCTAAACATAACTCTATATTGATGTTTGAGGTGACCTAGTATTTCTTGTCCAAGGGTACACATACTATTCTAATTCACTACCAAAAACCTTTCAAGAAACCTCTACTTAAAGATTTTATTTTTGTGAGATATTCAAACTTCTTTTCTGAAATATGCAGGTAAAAGTCACTGTGAAAGTCCCTTAACAATTCTATACCATTAATTTAATCTACTTTATTATTCTTTCTCTAATATTAATTTACCATTGAACATTTTTAAGAAATGTTACATTTATTTTTATCTCATACTCTTATTTATTTTGTCTGTAAAATAATTGACTGCATATGTTTGTCAATAGCCCACTTTTCAACCCTTGTTATATACCCTTTCCTCTCTCCTTCAGTCTCTCAGAAGTTCTTTTAGATGTCACATTTTGCCAACATTCTTCCCCACTGTGAGATATTGCAGAATTAGGACTGTTTTAATGAGCTACCTACCATACTAAATAGCTGTAACTGTTTAATGCCCCACTATACTGTGGGGACATTACTTAAATTTAAGTATGCAAAAGTATAACAGTGACCTCAAATAGCTATTTCTATTTTTATTTCATAACTTCAAATTTTATGGGTCTTTGATATATTTTCAGCTGTGTACTGTTTCATTCAATCTAACAGACTCTTTACACATTGAGTTTACTCCCGACACCCTCCTTTTACACTTAATTAACTTGATTAAATATTTATACTGCTGTCACAGCCTATGTCCCGATCAAGATTGAGGTCCTGTTGTGTTAACTGCTAGGTACAGTACAAACACAGAAGTCCATCATATTAGTTACTTAAGAAAAATAATGTTAGCTTTCCATAAATAATTACTTGCTATATGAAATATTCAATCTTTCTATTAGAAAATAACTTTTTTTAATATAAAGTGCTTTAATTTGAAGTAAAAATTATATAGTTTTTCACACTTAAGGATTAACTTGGCTGTCTGATTACAGCAGCAGTAGTATCTTACCTAAATTATAATTATGGATATTATCATTATGCTCAATCAACATGACCATCAGTACTTACTGCAAGGTATGCAAAATGAGAAATACAAATAGCTTTATAACAAGTAGAAATTCATATGCATTGTTAGTGGCAAAATAGACCATAAAGCAGACATTTGCATTCACAGGAAGGAAGAGTAAATATGAAGCTCATACATTAGTTTCTAAAGGAGCTCATACATTATGTATCTCACATATCTCAGAAGCAAAGCAGCAAAAAAATAAGCTAAGAACACGCACAAGAGAAAATTCTAATCCTTATGCATATGCCACTACATATACTAAGCTCATATTATTTCTGAGTAAGTTACTGAGATAGCAAACCAAATGAATAAGTTCATAGCAGGGACTGGTAGGGCAGGATAATAGTCTAAGCATGGCAAAATTCCCAGTTCTACCAAATTAACAGAAACGGCAATAATTTTGATGTAGTCAAAATTTAAGATTACACAGTTTTTATTTAGACTTGCAAGAAAATGAGAGAGAACCTGACAGTTATTTAAGTAGCAATTACAGATCCTGTAATATTTCAGAAAATAAATATGCCATTTTGTTCAGTGAATTTAATTCCCAGTTTATATGAGGCACCAAAGAATTATGGTTGCTCTGACCATCACCTTATAAGAAACATACACTCATTAAATCACTTCATATCACAAATTTAGATCATTAATTTCCTCTGATACCTTTACTCTGAGCTGCCTCAGATTAAGGAACCTCTTGAAAATTGCAAATGTGTTCTTAAATTCTACCTATACACCTGGGTGCACTCAATCCATAAGGCATATTCCTCCTATTTAAAAACAAGCCCGGTGAACATGTTGAGCCCATCTGAGACAGAGTGGGCTTAGGAACTGTAATGGAATATGTTTAAGGTTTAAACATGACTAATGTATCTTGAGCACAATTAACAGAATGGGATCCTATAGGGGTTAGGTGAGTGTGATCATTAACAATCACTGATAGACTGAGATTAGATAAAATGTCTCTATTATAAGTTTCCTAAAGATAGGACAGTAAATATTTCAATGATATTGTCAAATGGAAAAGGAGCAGGAAATAGGGCTACAGAACAGAACTTAAAGGGCAGGATAAGTTTTACGAAGTTTTTGTGCATGTGAATACGCTGTCAAACAGTATGCCACCAGTGTAAAACAACAACACACAGTATCTTGGCATCAGTCACAAATTAGTGGTTTTCAGCATTTACCCCTGTTTGGTAAGTAAATAGCTACTATATTTGTTGGAAAGTAGCATGAGAACCAGAGCTATTAAGACTTCCAAGCTGTGATACATTTATAAAAAAACATGTATCCCCAGTGTAGCGACAATGTTAAATAAATACATGCTCCCTTAGCTATTCTGAGATCTGGATGAAACTAAACACCTCATTCAAGATGATAAGTAAATAGATTCATTTTGAAATTATCTGCATTTAATGAATTCACTATTTAATTAAGGTAAAACAAAGCACAATTATATAATTCAACCCTCAAGTGAAGTGTTTAAATATCAGGTTGCTTTTGGAAGAAACAGAAATCATTGTTAACTACAAAATACTGCTTTGCAAGTATTTCTTGATGGCCTGATTTTTATTTTTTTAAAAAGTAAAATATTCACCATACAAAACTGAAATAAAACTAGAACAATACTCAATTGGTAAAATATTCAGAAGGGCTTCAAGGCATAAGAGCCAGAACATCTTCTGCTGTCAATGCTGCACAGATTTGAAAGCGCACAAATCGAAAGACCAACCCTTCATCTTCAGATATTAGGGAAAAAAAAATGTTCTGTAAGTATTGCTGAAGATTGTCACTTGGAAAAGGCAGAATTCCCCATTCAGCCTCCTATTTGAAGATGCATACGTCTTTTTTGGCAAAACAGGGAGACTGTTTAATTTCTGAATGTGTTAGAAATGACTGTCTGTAGACAGGGATGTCTGTGAGGATGATAGGGCATCTGTTTTCTCTCTCAACTGCTAGGACACCAGACTATTAGTCCTTTGCACTAGATAAAAAGATAAATTTGCACTTGGAGGACATTTCTAGAATTTGCTTGAGGTTTTCTGATAGTCTTGCTCTTCTGTTATCCAGCATTACTGATCTAAACTGACAGGTCAGCCAGGTTACACAAGTGTGCAGTCACGTTGCTCCGGCCCACTGCGAGGTGAGGCTGTGCACCTCCTCTGTGTAACAGCCTGCTGCCCCCTCCTCTGGGGTGGGATGCCTGGCTGGGTCTGCAGAGGAGGCTCAGCAGCTCTTGCCTTTTGGGTAGACATTTTCTACCTGAGTTTTGCCAAGGTTTAAGATTCAGTTTCCCACAGACTCCTCCCAGAGAAACCAATGTGTTAGGGTCCAGGCAGGTGGGGATCTGTCTGTCCGGTGGCATCCAGAGGGGTAGTTGTAAATAACTCCTTTTCAAAATGACATTGTGATACAAGTGGAGACCCCCAGGGATCAATATAGTAATATCAGTGCTGTTCAGTGTCTTAATAAGTGATCTGGAAGGGGCTTTAATGTACCCTGTTGAAGTTTACTGATGCTAGTTAAACTGAGTGGGGCAGTGAACATTTGGAAAGAGAGAGTCACTTTACAATAAGACCTGAATATGCTGGAAGAGTGGGTTAACAAGACCCTTACAAAGTTCAAAAAGGAGAAATGTAGCATCTTGCATCTGAAAAACATAATCCAGAAACAGAACACAGGCTGGCATCTGCCCAGCTGGGGAACAGCTTTGTGGAAAGGGACCTGCGGGTGCTGGTGGACAAGCTCCTTGTAAGCCAGCAGTGCTGCTGCAGCACAGAAAGCCAGCAGGATGCTGGGCTGCATCAACAAGGGCATCACCAGCAGACATCATCAGTTCTCCATCAGATCAGATTATCCCACTCTGTCCTGTGCTTGTCAGGCCACACCTGGAATAATGTGTTCAGGTTTTGTCCCTGCTATTCAAAATAACTGTGGTCATGCCAGAGAGGGTCCAGATAAAGGCCACAAAGATTATCAAGTCTGGGAAGCCTGCCATGTGAGGAAAGGCTGAGAGAACAGGGTTTGTTCAACCTTGAGAAAAAAAGGCTGAGGGGAGACCTGATCATTATACCCCAGGGTATGAAGAAGAGGGAGACTCCCTTTTTAAAAGGAATCACATAGGAAAGATGGTGGACAATGGGTACAAGTTACTCCTAAGGAGACTCTGATTTTTCACAATGAGGACAATCAGTTACTGAAATAATCTCCCCAGGCAAATAGTGGATTTCTCAACAATGAATGCTTTTAAACTGTAGAGGGTGCTGGGCCATCTTGTCTAGATGATATTTTTGCCAAGGAAGTCTGAACCACTTGATCCTTGAAGTACCTTCCAACCTGTTATTCAATGAGTCTATGATTCTGTGAACAGTTATTTTGGACAGTCTCAGTAAAGAAGAAGAGCAGATGGTGTGGGGATGCAAGATACCATACATACATATGTATATATGTATATGTAAATATATGTATATATATGGTATATATGTTTTCTTTCATCCAAAGATACTAGAAGTGAAATGTTAAACAGAATGGCTGGTGTTATCAGGCTGCTTATGGCTTAAATTTTACTTAATTCTTTGAATTACAAGTAAATAATCTAAATAGTGTCCTTAAATATTCTGAATTTCTTTCTGCTCTAAGTTACATATTAATTATGCATTTCAGTTTAATTAATTTTTGATATTTGTGGACAGTCCAAGCAGACTGCTCTCAGCTTTTTTTTTCATTGTAATTTTACTCTACCTGACTTTAGAACCCTGTCCAAGTTAATATTTTGGGTTTATGTTAAAGATATTTTGAGATTCACTGCAATAAATTGACACTTCTTAATACTTAATGTGATTCTCAATTTGCAGAGGCTCTCTCTGGAATGAAAGGAAGAGATAGACCAAATCATATAAGATAAATTCAAGTTTCTCCATCCAAAGTAAAGAAAAAATAATACAAAACATTCTACTGTAACAAAAATATTTAAAATATTTACAAATTATATAATACACAAGAAACAGATATGGTTAAATACAAAAACTTTATTTAGTATAATTTCTTCTTTATTTAAACTACTATCTCTTTTGTTTCTGTGTCTTGCTGGCCATCAAACCATAGTAGTGAATATTCACCATTGATTTGATTCAGCTAGTTCCAGTTCTAAGAGAAGATACTTCAATAATATATAAAATGGATATAGCTACTGATGTTTACGGTTCTTCCTTGTCTCTCAGAAAATGGAAGTACATCTCGTTGTTGAAGCATATTAGTTATATTTATTTCAGAATCAGCAGACTTTCTTGTCCCCGCCTACACAAAAAGTTTTGAGACAAAAAATGCATTGATTGATATGATATATATGTAGCTGTCAAATATAAACCCTTTAAGTCATTTATTTTCAGTGACATTCCTAATAGCTCTTTTTCTCTAATACCTCATCAGCCCATACTGAGAATCTGCAATAGTGAAGCTCTGCAATATTCATAAAGTGTCTACAATTACATTTTTATAAACACCATGGCCTGCTCAAGACAGAAAAAAACGTACACCTTCTGCCCAGGGAAGTAGTAGGATCACCATCCCTGGAAGAGATCAAAAAATGTGCGGATGTGGCTCTTGGGGATATGGGTTTGTGGCAAACACAGTGATTCTGGGTTAATGGTCGGACTTGCTGATCTTAGACTTCTTTTACAACCTTTTTTATTATTTTGTGATTCTATGATTTGTAACTGTGACTCGCAGTCACTTAGCACAGAAAACAGATACATTAAATTTTTTGCTGAAACCCTTTACTGTTCTAGTGGACCACTGAAACTTACATTCCTAAAAAATTCAACTGCAGATTTTATCAGACACAACTGAGTAACAAGATCTAATTTTTCTGTGTTTAGACTGCTGTGATGAAAAGAATGGAGAATTTACTCATGAGACTTGCCTGAAAGAGCTATGTTACAGGATATAATGTCTTTTTAAGACATATAATTGTTCTGTACAAAAATATCCTACTTCATGTTTGTATACAAGATGAGATTAGACAGGCCTCAGTATTTTTAGATTCACCAGTGTTAGGGGAATTCATTCTTGTTAGGATCGGCAAAGTCAAGATAGACAAACAGATTCTGTGGACCAAGTCCCCAAGGAACTCTCCAGTCAGCCTGAGAACACTATCAGCTATTATCAAAGATGTTGTCAGGAAAATATGAACTGGGGCTTCTTACATCTGGAACGACCATGAGATGCATTTGGATAGGATGAAGAAATAAATGATTATGTACTTTTAAAGTCATGGATTAAAGCATTTAAAAATAATATTCAAAGCATTAGTATTTTACATTTATGGAAATAATTGGAAAGAAAATATCAGTTGTGCTACATTGCTACAGTGCTACTCAGGAAAATTTGAATAAAATTTCATAGTCACTATTGTTACCTTCAAAAAGTATAATTTAACAACAAAGTATAAAATGAAAGATACCCATGTCTTTAATAGAAGAAACTTTAGAAAATAAATATATTTCATAGTAAGAAAATACTCCTTTTTTTACTGTTAAAACATAATTTTCCTTTCTTGAAAATGTAAGTAATAATGTGCTTTGTGAGTTTATATGCTTCCTTCCAATTTTAGTGGGACAAACGTTTGTCTGATCATCAGCTTTAAAAAAAGCAAATCTAAGTAATTCATAGAAAAACATCAATGTGGAAGAACAAACATCTCTATGACCTTCTTGGTCTTTTAGCAATGGAATGCTCATGTGCATCATTTAAAATCATATAATCTGGAAAGTATTTCAAAGGCTTCCCATAAAATGTTCTTCAGAAGAATCATATATTCCAGTATTGACTGAATATACAATTATGAATAGAAAAGTAATCAAAATTAATTTTCATATGATGTAAGATGTGAATGACCTTTTGGCTCATCAAACCCTGTTCCATTCTATCTAAGAAACTTACAATGTTCAACTCCTGCTACATAATTTTCAAGATTTTTTTTTAATAAGTGGTTTGTTCAGCCTTTTCATCAGACTAACACTGAGTAAGTCTTTCTAAATTTACTCTCTGTGCTACTTATGAAAACAAACATTTCTTACAACTGTGCATGTAAATCCTTGTCCTGTTCTGCTAATTCACTTTTATGCCAACTTGCCCTTTACTTCACTCCAAGTGCTGATGCCTTAATATCTTTAAAGAGGATGACTACCTAACCTCTTATTCTTTGGCTTTGGGCAGTACAATGTCTTGTTATGAGGGCATACAAGTGGTTAGGCTTTGTGTTTGCAGACCTATGCAGTTGGGAAAAATGGAGAAGGGCAGATTCTTTAGCGCAAGCTAAATACACTGAAAGGTTAGCTTAAAAAAAAACCAAAAAACAACAAAACCAAAAAAACAACCAAAACAAAACAACTCTTAATTTTGGAGAGATTAAGAGGACTCAATTATTTCCACAGTACATGCACCTTAAAAGCTGTGTTCAACAAAAGATGATGGAATCACAACAGCCTCACTGAAGAGTACTCCATCTTGTACACCATGATTGTCCCCAGTTCTTCCCATAGGGACCAAAAAAATGTTCATTGTAACCATACAAAAGCAGAATTGTTGCTGAAATATTTTTGATGTTATGCACATGCACAATGGTAGGTCACAAGACTGAAGTTTGTATTTCATGTTTTATATACACTAACCAAAGTCAAGGTTTACTACTGTTCTTTTAGAGCCAAGCAATATATTTTGATAAAGAATTAAAATACAATTGAATTTGATTTTTAAGTATTATAAAAACCAACAGTGATCCTCTCCTTGGTCATTTGTCAAGTAAAATCCAGAAACATGGTCATCACACGATAGTTGTTGGCTTGGTACAGTAACATTTGGGGAGCCAGGTAGAAAAAGGATATAGTCCTATTTTCAACAATTGCATTATACAAAGGCTTCTTGAAAACATTCTGACAGATGATTGTTTCTATTTTTTTCTTCATATAATGCTGATAAACTAAAATAATTTTTTCTTCTTAAGACTGAATTGATTTCCTGTCAGTTGAATTGGGTATGACTGAATAGTTTATTTTCATCAAGCAAAATATTCCACAATTTGTAATAAAATTAGTAAATAAAGTATGACCTATCAAACTAAAATATTCCAGTACAGGAAAACCATTTTATTATATAGTATTGAGTTATATTTTTTGATTTATATACTAAACTGGAAAGTCAAAAATCATTAGATTCAGTATTATCAAGATACAGCTGGATTCTAATATATCTTAGAGTTGTATTATAAGATTTCAAACATTTGACATTGTTTAGATTTGAAGTTAATGTGAATTTCAGATTCTCACAGAAGTTGTGCTACCAAGCAAAGGTACGTATTAAAGGAAGAGTTGTACAAAGCACTACTGGGTGGAATATTTTTACCCTAAGGTTTGGGAGAGAACTCTTCCATTTTGGAAATGGCAGGTCAGAAATCTAAATCAGTCCCATATGAAGTGATAGATACATACAGCTGTCTTAGAATGCTCTTGAAAGCAGAACTTCAAATCCTTAAAGTAAAATCAATAAATTCCTGATGGTGTCAGGGAAATGTTTCTTACGAAAATAATCTTGCTTTCCTGATCAGATTTTTTAACCCATAATGTAAATACTAAGCATAAATCACTATAACACTTTATCTCTCTTTGACACCTCAGAGCCTTAGAATCTGCACTAGCAGATCTCAGACTGAGCAAACACACCCCTGGCATCTTGAGAGATGAAGAAAAAAGGAACATGGTCATCACTCTTTCTACCTTTGTGGTAAAAGACATCACTGGAAACTAGACAATTATCCAACAACCAAACAACTGCCTCTCCAGCCTCTCTATTTTGATTTTCTTTCCTTAGTTTGTGTGTGAGGTGGGGACAATATATTAGACTTTTCAAGAGATTATTTTCTCTCTTGAATGTGTTTGCACAGTCATTACAGTTAAAGAACACCAGCACCTCTCTTACACTGAATACCTCTGAAGAAACAAAAGCGTATCTAATAATGCAACTTAAAGTTTTTAGTGCTTCAGATAGCCATATTAATTAGGTCTAATACATTAGGTATCTGGGTTGCTTATAAAGCAGATCATTCCCCCAGAAGCATTTTAATTTATTCTCTTTGTGAATAATTTGTTCAGGAACCAGGAAGTAATTATGCTTCTGACATAATGGATTAATAAGACAGTATTCAAACAACAAAGGAAATTAAGTACAAAGCTTAGTAACTAAGGATGAAACAAATTTTTAAAAATACATAACCCATTTCTCTGAATTTCTAACGTCCTTTTAAAAGTGGATAAATTTCACTGACTCCTTGTGATGAGCTAGTATATTCTTGAACACTGCAGGAGATTTTTTTGTTGAACAAAGAGAAACTTTACATATAGTTTATGTATGTATACACGCATATTTACTGAAGTAAAACAGTTGCTTTAGGAATAGATGGTTCTTCCTTATAGGGTTATATTTGCCTATTTGTTGGTATGTATATAGAAGTGGACACACTAAAGGAAGAAATTGTAGGAAAAAACTGATTAATTTCATTTTGATGAATATCCAGGAGATGAAAAATTTGTTCAAGGTTAATGCATATATTTTCAGGTTGGAAATCTTGTATAATTTGTCCCTTTTAAGTGTCTTTTACATAGCTAATTTCTTCATTTACTGAAAGAGGAAATAGAGCGTGGGAAAATGGTTAGGAAAAAAACCAAAATACCACAGCTTTTGATAAGAGGTTGTTTTGAGGAATGTTTATGAGTAACATACTGTTTACATGCAACACAAATGAATGATGGAAAAACCTCAAGGCAGTTGGAGGCATTAGACTTTTTCTGTAGCTGGGAAGATGTTCACCTATTTTAGCTCTATGGAATAAAATGTATGTTGGATGCAGTTTGCTACATTCTCTGCAGCTCTGCCTGGTTTTACTGTTTTGTTTTTTCCAGATGCTGGAGTATAGGATGAACAGTCATGCAGTAATGAGAACACTGACAAATCTCTCTTTTCAATTCTGTTCTAAATGAGCTATTGACAAAAAATTTGTGGTTTATTCTAAAATTGGAAAGGAAGACTGATTTCTAATTAATATTGAAAAACATCTGCTGGTTTCCAGTTCCCATGAGGTTTTGTAATACAATGACAGTTAATTGTCATTAACTCTAACAAAATATTTCATTGCTAACTGATCATCATACTTTAATAATCAGAAATAATTAAAATTACTTTTACATTATTTTTTTTTTTTAAATCATGGAAACCAGTTACTCAATTCATAGTGAGACAAATGAGGACAGGGAGTTTCTCTTTGCTCTGCATAACAGAAAATGAAGTTCATTTGAAATCTATCGCTGGACTCCTGGGCTCTATCAAAACACAAGATTTAAATTTTAATAGTAGACGAACACAAATTCTACAGCTACAAGTCTGTGCTGTAATTTTTAATGATGTTTGTGAGCCTGCTGCACTGCTCATAACAAATATTCCCACACAGTCTTATGCACATATAATCATCCTGTCTACAATATTTCTTTTCCTTCTGCGATTTTTTTAAAAAAATTGTTATCACTTTACTGCAATCCCATTCCATTTTCTGAAGTTTGGAAAATCAGTTTAAAACCATGGATACAAATCAATGACTCAATTGTGTTTGGTGGGGGGTGGAGAGGAAGAGCATTGCAGTATTTCAGTAACTTCCATCACGTTTCTCAGTCATCAGTCTGAATGACTAGGGTTTTCTGGTAATAATAAAATAACAACATGGTCTGCTAGTCATGGCAGCCATCACACTGAAGTAGAGCTCTGCTGTCTTAATATAATCAAAATGCTAGTTGTTGTTCACTCTGTTGTCTCTAGAGGATTCAGGTAAAAACTCAGTGGTCATATATGGCCTTCAGAGTCACAAAAGCCAAAGAAATTGCAATGAAAACAAGGACTAAAATGTTGCATTTTTTTTTTCCTGGAGAATCAGATCTCCCTCTGATGTATCTGGCAGATCTATTAAGAATAAAGGGGAAGTCTCACTTCATCACCACCACATTAGTTGCATAAATCTTTCACCAGAACTCATTTACTACTGAGAACTCTGGTAACACATACATCGGTGCATACCCCTCAAACAAGTTCAAACAACAAACCAGATTAGTTCAAAACAAATATAATCTCTCTGGAGTTTAGAATGAATACTTCCAAAATGGTTAAACATGGTTTCTTAAAGGTTTTTCACTAAGCTGGTCATTCAAAACTTTTCTTCCCACCATTGATTTTTGTTGGGTGTTTTTGTTTGTTTGTGTTTTATAAAGAGAAAGAAAATCACTTCATAATCCATTTGCTGAAAAGCATTGGGCAAAAGTAAAACTTAAATTCACAAATGTCATATAACTGAAGTGAAAGTTTGAAACTCTGGGCTTGATGTGTCCTGCAGAAAATGGACAACATTCTGGACGTTCAGAAAAGCAAGCAACCAAAAGTAATTTCGCAAGAATTTTGGAGACAGACTAACTCTTACTCCCCTATTTTGTGATGTAATATGGACAAAGAGTAATACCATTATTTATTACACAAAGTTGTTTTTCTTATGTCTCTCAGAACATTTTTCAGACTTTTATTTAGTTCTTGAAACATCCATACAAATCAAGACTATTATATCCACTTCATACAAAAAAACCCCATCCGTCCTGGGTAGGACACACACCAAGTTTACTCAGCTACCAAGTGATATAATTGATTATTGGACTGCTGAGGATTAGAATGAAAACTCAAGCTCTCCTGAATAAGGCCTAGTGGAGTTGGTGCTGGGACCCATGAAAGGCATAATTGCTTTACCTCATAAAAAGCAGTGCATTCCTATAACATTTTAGTACAAAGATGGTTCTGTTAATATAACACTCAGAAAACCAGTTCCCAAAATTCTCATGAAAAATAATTGTTATTTTTCTGTCTCAAAAGACAGAATGAAGATTCCTTCTTCCTTTATTACCCCTGCCAATGTCTTCATTAATGTAGATACTACACAGAATAGTGAGGTAGGAAAACTGATCCATTCAATTAATTGTTTTCCTCTATTATGTGAAAAGATTTAGAAACATATCAGCAGAAAATTTTAAGGCAAAAGCCAGCCATATTCTCATCCAAGCTATCATTTCTTTCAACAATATCAGTTGTGCTTTTACTACAGCGGGTCACACACATGTTCATGCTTTGAATGATTTTTCTTTTTGGGAAGAACAAACAAAGACTTTTTGATGTGTATTTCAGATTGAATGAATTCATTAAGACATAGCATTTGGGTTTCAAATTATTAAAAACAATTTCCTATTGTGTAAAGGTCTTTTAAGTAATAATTACTGTGTTAGTTTTATTCTTCAGCTATATATTTATGTTTTAAAATGAGAAAAGCTGCTGTTACAAAAGCCATTACCATTTGAAATGTCAGTTCTTCACAGGATCAAGCCTCCATGGCAGAAATCCACTCTCTGCTCTTTGTCAGATATGACATGAATGTGTCCATGTTTGCAAAACAGCTAATGCCTATTTTTGTTGCCTAGTAGCAGAATAAATTGATTTTAAGATATTTGTGCTGAATTAGACTGAAAGAAACTGTTCCTCTATATATACGTGTAGATGGTGAAAGCACAAAACCTCATTAAGCATTTCTGAGACATTCTTTTTTCTTGTAAGTGACAGTAAGAGTATACAGAAACCAAAACAGATAATGAAGTGGTCCCCACTCAGCAGAGGAAAAGAAGAATGTAAAAATTTCCTACACTCAAACTCCATTCCAGATTAAACAGTTTCATTGGTAATGTGAAATTCAACAACCCAACTCCTAAATCGAGGTTAAGTCAATGGAAATATGTTATCTAATGAGATACTAACTACATGAAGCTTTTGTCTTTTATTTCTCATTCAATGAAAACCTCTAGATGATATACCTGAAATTAGGTTTTATGCAAAATGAGTCTAAATTAGAAGTTCCTTAGAAAAATCTCCTTATATCCACATAATCTGTAATTGTATTAGAGTATACTATGGCCCCTAAACATTTAATTCTTAATCTCAAAAACATTTGCAGCACTCAGAGTCAGAAATATAACAGAAATACACTAGTTACAACTCCAGTAAGAAAATAGACTATATATACCAAATGGAAAATTCATTGATGCAAGAATTTCAACTTGCAGTCAATATCCTGTGTACCACAATTTATTTCACTGCATTTAATCTGTGAAAAAGGTCAGAGAAAGATGTTCTTGAACTTCTCTAGTATATAGAAAAGTGCCTTCTACAGAAAAAAAAAAAAAAAATAAGAAAATACTCCTTTGCTGAAACTCATTTCCAATGGAAGCAGAATTCTGTTTTATTTTCACCTAGTGCTGATAAGGAGATGAAATCTTCCCATTCAAATAAAGAGAGTTTATAGCCTCTTATCTATATTTCAGAATTTATTGAATGTATATTCTTCTCTCATTTGGCTGACATAATGAATCTAATACTCAGGAGTCAGAAAAGAACTCAGTTCTATATTACTTTTAAAATATGGAAATATATTTAGTTTTTTTCTTAGCACACAGTTTAGTCACATCTCAGTTCTTAAACCTTCAAAATAAAAAAGTTCACATTCATAGGTACACTTGGAAAGTGTATACTCTTGCTCACAAAATTTTTAGCTTCATATAATCTTAAGATCCACTCGAGAGTGCAGAAGATCAGATTTCCCTTCATTATTTACAGTGTGTTGTAAATGTCTTAAAGTTCAGTCCTGTTGTGAAGAGTGATATCAATGGATTTAGAAAGGATGGAGCTTTCCTGAAACAGGTTTTTCAATCTCTAGTGAGCTGGAGATGAGTTTAAAATTCTGTTGTCAAATCAGTGCAGCTGTATATTATTAGTTATGATGCAAAGGTTAACGTTTAAGAAAGAAAACATTTCCATCTTACCTAATGAATGGGGAAAAAAAAGAAAAAACCAACTTCCTTAGGTACAGAATGCGGATTTAGTATTAATTGCATAAAATGCACAAAAATGTATAAAATTAGTATAAAATACTTGATTTCATCATTGTCTCAAGATATGCTAATGGAACATTAAAATTTGTTACTATCCTGTGAAATCATTTCTCGTTATTTAATCTAGACAAAATTTGACACTTGTTTTAAAAATATTTTGCTTTACCACTGCTTAGGATAGAACATTTTTCAGGACTAGAAGACTAAATTGGTCAGAACCTCTCTACAGTTAGCAGTAATATAAATAACATTTTAAAATAATAATATTATAGATATATAATATTGTTATAATATTATATATTCTAGAACAAAAAAATAAATAGGATTTACCTTTTCAGGTTCAAAGAATTTGTTGTAAGTTGAAGAGCAACTGATTACTAGCAAAATGTTACAATAAAAAAATATATTGAGGTAGAGGGATTATTTTTTTCCCCCTTTGAATCTATTTGACATTTCCCATATTCCAAAATAATCTTTTCTCACACTTATAGCTACACAACTAAACTTCTCATCCTGAACTTGGGTTCAATATGCTAACTTAACTATCAATGTCTACCATATGCTTAAAATGTCCACACATTCTACATTAAGCTTTTTATTTTTCAGTTTGTAGTTGCATTTTCAATAGGTAATATTACTACAGTTAAAACTGGTAAAACATTTTGAACTGCTGTTCTAGATTTCAAACTTTCTGATCACTACAGGAAAAAGACCCCAAACCGTTTAGTCCTGGATAGTCACTCTTTCTTGTTTGTTTATAGTTATTGACCTTCAGCATACAGAGAAATAATATTTGGTGTGTGGCTAAAAGGCAACCTAGAGTACTTCTGTGGGCTCAAAACCATGCCATAGAAATATTCTGATCCCTTGAGCAGCAGTTATATGATTATGCCTTTCTTTAAAAAATTTTTAAAAAGTAACCCCGTCCTTAGCTGAACCTGTGCTTGTCTCTGAGTAATGCATTGTCATGCCACATGCCACCCAGCCTTATATCAAGTGAAAATCTGAAATCCACTTCCCAAAAGCTCAGCTATACGAGATCTAACAATTAGTTTAGTGCAGTGCAGCAAACTAAGAATAAACTTACTTTAATTTTACAGAGAAAATTTTTACTAAACTGAGACATAGCACATGGAGTACCAACAGCCTCAATTCTGTCAGGCTGTTGGAGACTACACTGAGAGCAATGGTTCATGGGACCTTCAAACATTGGGATACACATTTAGCAAAAGCCACCTGGCTAGCCAACACCAGAGAATCTGCCAGTCAAGCTGTCCCTTCCTAATCAGAACACAACATACCATAGAAAGGGATAAAATTCCTGTAGTGCACATTGAAATCATGCTGTGTTATTACTGCTTCAGACAAAGGTAAACCCATCCATAGGATTACTTGGGCTCAAGGACTTGGATGCACTCTGTGGGTAATGTAGGAAGATGAGGAAGTCCAATATGTGCCTCAAGATGATTTGATTTAGGGTGAAAATAACCAATGAATTAGACTGTAGTTAATAACTGTCATTAATAACTATTCAACACTGTTTCTTTGGTGTCTCTGTGTGCATCACCTTGCAGCATGGTTCTTAACCACAGGTATTCTGGGGATCTGAGCCTGCCTTTCTTTTGATCAGCACACTCACACCAGTGAATAATGAACTTTGATAAAACTGAACAAGTGCAGCAATACTGGGGTCAGAACTGACTCAAATGTGCAGCATGCAACAATCCAACACCTCACACCATCTTTCTTGCTTGAAAGGCTGTTACCCAGGATGAAGGCCAAAGTCATGGACTAAATTAATCCAACAAAAGTTTCTTTGTGGACATTTTATGAACATTTGACAGAAGCGTTCCATAGACTGAGGGAATCTGTATGATTGTCTATCAAAACAGATAAACAGGGAAGGTGATGGGATATTGGGAAGTGTCATCATCCCGGTATATAAATGCCATCATGCCCAAGATATAAACTGGGGGAGTTACCTGGAAGAAGTGCAGATCTAGGTTTGGAAGGCAGGGTCTGACATTGGTCAGCAGGTGGTGAATAATTACATAGTGCATCACTTGTTTTTCCCTTTTATTATTAGTATCATCATTCACCACTAATACTGTATTTACTTTATTTTCAGTTATTAACTTTTTCTTATATTAACATAAAAGTTTACTTTGATTCCCCTCCACATTCCACCGGCGTGGGGAGCAGAGAAAGGGGTGTTGAGCAAGTGGCTGTGTGGTGCCTAATTTCTAGATGGGCTTAAACCACAGCACTAACAAAACAGATTAATTGAGAACAAAATGAAAGGTTATGTAATAATCTGAAAAAAACATAATCTTGAAGATATTACTCTTGTCTACTGCTTTTTACTTTCAACTCTAACAAGTTGCACTGCAAGATGCAAGTTCAATCTGCTTGCAACTTTGCAAGAGAGCAGGATGAAGACCAGCTGAACCACAAAGCCAAATCATCATGTTGGGATGGCTGTATCTTGTCTGTTGTAACTACTTTATGACAGAAATTATTACCCAGAACCAAGAAAGCCACATGGCTTTTTTTAGATTGTAGTGTAATATAAAGAGTCCTGCAGAGACATGTCTGGTTCCTCCTAGCCTGCAAAAACCATAATGCAACAGAAATATTAAAATAATAAAAAATAATAATGGAAAAAATGGAGCAGATCTCATTAAAAATTTCAATCTTAATATTAAAACCTGAACCTTAGTAATTTAAAACACAGGAAGAGGATCCACAGGTGGTTCTGTTTTACATTACATATTCTTTGGTAGACGGAACATAGAAGGACTATTAGAAACTCATCCAGAACACATATATCTTGTAAAAATATGAGTGCAGACTGTTTATTTAGCACACTGGAAAGCTGTGCTAACATGTGAGAAAAAATATAGTGTCTGTAACTGCAGGTCAAATGGGGTCATCAATGAAAATTCTACAAGAATAAAGCAAATAATAAAAAATTACACACTGGCAACCCTCTTTATGACCTCTGATTTGCTTCTTTTAGTTAAATTTGTGTGTAAATGTGTCTGAAAAAAAAACCAACTCAGCACCTCATATACAATTTTCTGGTATCTGTGAACCACCTGTGGTCCACATGCTGTAAGATGACAAACACTAGAAAAAGTTGAAGACATGATCACCAGACAGAAGAGAAGGAATAGGAACAAATCTGACTATGTAGGAAATAAAGTGGTAATGGAGGAAGTTAATAGAGAGAGAGTAAAGAGAAGGGAGGATATTGGTCAAGAAATGCAAATGAAGAAAATCAAGCTAAGAATAATCAGACTAGCAGGAATAATTAGCAGGAAAAATTGCTCTCAGAACAGAACTGATGAAAAGCTTTCTTATAGACGTGTACAATTTTTTTTTCCCTAAGTCACCTCCACATGAAGTGGATACTTGTGAGACCATTGCTAGCCATGAGGCAGATGGAAACTTTAGGAGCATCACCTTACCAGCCAGTTTGCATGTCCCGGTTGTGCGTCTGGCTTCTGCCAGTCAATGAACAGTGAGGCTTTTCTGCCTTTCTTTCAGAATCTCTGCTTTCTGCAATTTGTTTTAACAGAACTTGAAGTGTTGTTATCTAAATTTTGGCTTTATCTATTAAGCTAGGTAAAAAGTTTAAAATTATAGGAGGTAGGGAAGATAGTGAGCATTTGCTATATAAAGAAGTCAAATAATACTTGTTCTCTCTGAGGAATGAGATTGAGTTCAAATAGCTTATTTGGAGTGTATTAGACATCAATTAAATGTTTTTCACCATTCATAGATGAACCCTGAATTTTGGAAGTTAAGACAATGTAAGGTTGAAGTGTAAAATATGTAGATATGACTGAGGAAAATGAGATTCATGAATGAATAACTGATTAGTTTCAGAAAGGAGTACGCAAGTCTATGCCTCTGGGCATGTTAAATTGAATTTACCTACACTTCTATTTTACACAGTTGGAAATTCACATTAGCACAAAAATTGGCATTGCAGAGGCAGTATTTTCAGATGACCTAATTATTTTTGTAAACCTGAAGCTATATTGCAATGATACTTGTGATGAAATTGGAAGATCTTATAAATCCTATCAAATCTTGCTGCTGCAAAAGTAGACGGTGTAGAGCTACAGAAATGAATATCCATATTACTAAAGCTGGTCTTTACTGGGCCACCAGAGAGCTGTCATATCTGCAATCCGGTACTGAACTGTAATGTAATATCAACCAAACTCTTTCAAGACTGCTTCATTAATCTTTATGAAATCAAAATAAAAAAAGTCACAAAAACATCATCAGCCTCATTTTTCTTTTAACAAGTTCTTTCAAGCAATTTTTTTCAAGGTATCATATTCATAATATTTCTATATTATAAAATGTAAAATATTCTTTTTTCTGTTAGTCTCATTAATCCTTACATTGAATTGCTTTAAAGAAATTAAACTATATTTACCAGTAATTGTCCTTTCCTTTTTTATTGTTTTCTGCATGTTAATGGATTCTTTTATTACAAAAAAAGCACAAAGTTTTAGCAAATGTAAAGAAAATGAAAAAAAGGTAGGTGAACCATAAATTTAAGAAGAGTTGGTGTGCGTGATTTGTAGTTAGTCATGGTGCAAGACAAAGGTTTGGCTCACAGAGTGCTGCTCAGAGCACAAGTACTAAATGAAGCAAATGTCTGTATAGTTTTTTGGCTCTGAGTGATTGCTGATCATGAGAAGAATGTTCAGTTCTGTATCAGCAAATCTAAAATTATATTGACTAATTTAGTCCCTGTAAGTAATAAGTAGCACTTCTAGGCTATGCATGGATAGGTTCCATGATGAAACCTAGACACAGGGAAACCCAGGCCACAAAAGAAACACTGGCTGTGTTGGTCATTCCTCTGCTCTAAATGATCAGGGAAAGGGGATCACTTCTTGTGTGTTGCCACTGATCCATCTAGCCATTATTAGATCCTAATCTTTACAGCCACAAAATCAATGGGCTTTGTACAGCTGCAGGAGGCAAACCACACAGCTTGAAGCAGTGTAGCTTTGAGAAACTGGCCTGAAATTCTACCAGTCTAAAGTATTACAGAATGACAGAATAGGTAAGGTTGGATCCACCACATTGGATCATCTGGTTCCACTTCAATTCTTCATGCTCAATAATTTTTATTATATTTCTAATTTGTTTGGCCTAAGCAAAAAGCAGCAGTGGTACTGAGAGGTCCTCAAACGATTGAGGATCACAAAATCACATAAGAATTCAGGTTGGAAGGGACACCTGGATGCCCAACCACCCTGCTGAAGCAAAACTATTTGAATCTGGTTGTTCAGGACCATGTCCAGGTGGCATTTGAATATATCTAAGGTGGGATATTCACAAATGTTCTGGGCAATGTAGGCCAGTGCTCAGTCACCCTCACAGTACATAAGTGTCTCCTGATGTTTAGAGAGAACCTCCCATGTTTCGACTTATGCCCATTGCCTCTGGATCCTGTCACAGGGCAACACTGAAAAGCAGACTTTTTCTCTGTCCTCTTTACACCTTCCCTTCTGGTACATATATATATACATGTTGAAGAGATCCCCCCAAGCCTTCTCTTTCCCAGGCTAAACAGTCCCAGCTCTTCAGACTTTCCTCGCAGGAGAGATGCCCCTTTCCATTAATCACCGTTGTGGCCCCCCATTGGCCTCTGTCCGATATGTTAATGCCTCTCATACTTGATAGCCCAGAAGTGGACACAGTACTTCAGGCATGGCTTTACCAGTGGCTGAGGATCTCCTCGTAGCACTTCCTGCTATGCAAATAGATAAACATCCTAATCATCAATTTGTAATCAATTTAATATATTGCAGGAATACTTGCAACATATTTTTTAATACTGAGGAATGAGTGGAACAGAGAATTACTTTAAAGAAGCCCAAAAGACCACATGTGTTGGTGGTGGCTCACTAAAAAATGTAATTTTAAAGCTAATAATTTCTGAGTTTGTGACCTTAATCCAATGGATTTTCATTGATGGAGGTAGAAACACTCAACAGATTACAAAAACACACTATGGTTTGGGTTGAAAGGCTGCTTTAAAGGTAACTTAATCCAAACCTGTTGCCATGGGAAGAGACAATATTCAATAGATCAGGTTGATCAAAGCCCCATTCAATTTGGCCTTGAATGCTTTCAGGACTATGGAGCATCCAAAATTTCTCTGTTGCCCCATGTTTTATCACTACAGACCTTGGTAAAAATTCTTGCTATACTTCTCATAAGCCCCCTTTACATACTGAAAGTCTGTAATGAGTTCTTCCCAGAGCCTTCTTTTCTTCAAGCCGAGCAACCCCTGGTCTCCCAGCCTCTCTTCATAGAAGTGGTGCTCCAGCAGAAAATCATCTTCGTGGCCCTTTTCTGGACCCATTCTAACAGGTCCATATGTTTCCTTGCTCTAGTGACGCCAGGGCTGGATGAAGGTGGGAGTCTCATAAGAGCAAAGTAGAGGGGGAAAATAACATCCCTTAACCCGCTGGCCACACTTTTTATGCAGGAAGCAAGTGGCTTTCTAGGCTGGAAATAAACTTTTAGTCAATACAAAACCTGTACAGGAAGTCCACAGGGAATTAGAAACATCAGTTTGAGCTCTATAATTCTCAAGAATCTGAGATTCTATACTGACAAATTTTGGCCACAGCAGTGCAAGGGTACAGATATTAAGGAAATGCATACATTGACATTGGCCAGAGGAACATTAGTCAGAGGGAAAAAGTGGTTTCATTTTGCAGAAAGAGTAGGTTGTTTTTTGTAGTCTATAACTTTAAAAAAGGTTAAATCAGGTGAAGCAAAAAGAGAAAAAACTTTCCCCCTCATAACACAGCACCAATTTGTTTGTACCCAAAAACCTGACTACAGAGAAATACAACCACTTTATAAAGCATTCCCATTAGTATATCCCTAGCCAATTTCTTTCTGATGTGACCAATATATTTTAGGACATCTTTACATTTAGCTAGAACTTACAGGTTTTTCTCTGACAATCGTCACTTAAGAAAATGTATGAGAACTAATAGTCTTTCCTAATGTGTTCAGAAGGCTCTTCCCTGTCCCAGTCTGCAGATGACTAGTGAAATCACAAGTCTCTACTAAGGGAAAGACACCAAATAACTATTGTAGTACACAGTGGAACACAGTCTTCCCACCAGTGGGGAGTAAGGGATGCAGAGGTCTCTCATCCCAAAGCGGGAAGGGGACATAGTCATGGTGTGCACACAAAGCCCACAGTGTGCACCAGGGAAGGCATCTGTTATGCTGTATGTTCTTTGGAACACAATTGCCCTGGTTCTGCAAGCAACTCTGAACTGTCTGTATGCTTTGTACTAAGCAGTCCCTGGATAAAACTCAAAAATAACGCAGCATTTGTCATTAATCAGAGTACTACAACTGTAATGCTGCTTGACTTCCTACATAACCAGCATGCCTATACTCATGTGTTCCTAAGGCTGCACAATTCCCCAGATTCAACTGACTGGGAGAAAAGAGGTGTTTGTCTGCTGGTGAGTGTTCATGGTATGATCCCATAAATAAAACTATATAAAGGTTTCAGCTCCTTCAGACTGAAGTTTGCCTAGAACTCAGGTGTTTAACATGTGATTTAATTTAAAGATTCCTTTCATCTTGTTTAAATGAAGGAACAGAGCTCCTTAAAAGCTTTTACTTCAAATGCATATGGTCCCTGGGATATACTAAAGAGCATATTATGTGATTAAAAAAATAAAAAATTAAATCATGGAATACTTAATTAAAAAAAACCAAAAAACCAACACATTAAAAGTGAGCTTTCTAATGCAACCCAATAACTGAAAATAAGTAAGGCAGTCCCAAGAGGAAGATTGATTTCGGTACAAATGCATGAATTTTTAGTCTCTGAATGCATCTGGAGACATGGAGCAGGTGGAATCTAGTCAATTAGCTCCCATTGTCTGTTTGATTAAGTATGGTTGTCCATATAAATGGTAATACAGTTGTCTGTCACAATCATTTGTGACTCTTGAATTTCTGAAAATCTTAGCAAAGTCGCTGTAGCTGTTTTGTATTTTATTTTGCCTTTTAGGGTAGCCCTCCTGGAGCTCAGAGAGCCTAGTGCAGTGTCAGGGTGAAACACTGCAAGACTCAGAAGGGAATTCACTGTAGGTGTGCAAGAAACAGATGCCTCCTCTCTGTGTCTGTCACAGGAAGGAAGTTAATAAACCTTATGAGGATTTTGGTCAGCTTATGCTCTTCTCTGCTTCTAACTCAGAAGCAAATTAAAGGTCTCTATCAGGTATCAGGGAGAAATAATTAGCCAACTGGGAATTAAACACTTAATTTGAGAAATTTTTGGCTAAACCAAACAAAGAAATTAATCTTTTTAGATAACCACAGCCTTCAGAAGTTTTACTTGCTCTGCAATGATTTCCATGAATTAGTGGTATTTCTGAGAACCTGTAGAAAAGGATTTGATAGAGAGCCTACTTCAATGTCTTACTAAATTATAGTCCTGCAAGCTGAATTAGTACATAAGAAAGACTAACTGTAAAAATTCAAAAGATATACTAGAGTACAGATGAAATGTTTAGCATGTTTCTGGACATATTTTACAGACTCTGTCCTCATTACACAATGTACATGAAATGTAATACTTCTATAGTTCATCCTATAGGGCTGTTCTAAAACCTTCAAATTTCCAGCTGCTTCCCAGCACCCGTATGGAAGAGGGCAGATCCATTTTACAGTGATATCCTCAACTGATGGAAGCTCTCAGAGCTTTGGTAATAGAGTTCTAGTGTCCATACATTTTAAAAACCTATTGTTTTCTTGAGAAAATAGGACTGCTCTTCCCCACAGGACAACTTTTGAATGCAGTAGAGGACACTAAGGTTAGACATCTGGGGGCCAGTTATCTACTGCTAATTAAAGCAGTTCAGATTAACCCATCTCTTACTCCCCATGCTGTGTGTTGGGGGAAACCAAGAGGTAGTGAGAAAACAGCTCTCCTGGTATGCTGGTGATGGTGCTTGATTCTAGCAAGTTGGCACAAGCCAGTACTTGTTCGTCCTGCAGGGAGAAGAATGGCTTAATTTTTACAAGCATATGGAGAGATAGAAAGAAATCTTAGTATAAATCACTTAAGTAGTTAATTAAGGGTCACAAACCCATAGGAAATCAAGCACTGTTTCCAGGGATCATTAATCTACTTAGCTGTTGCTGTTGTTTTTTTCTTCCTCATGGTTTTGTGAGAATTAAAAGATGAAATAATGAAGCAAGATGCTGTAATTCCTACTGTTCCTTATCCATTGGTTACAGCAGCAGTCATGAGAACTATAGCATTAAAAAGAATTCTTGATAATTTTGGAGCTATTGGGCATGATAATATTCAGACTTTCAGAGTGGTATAAAAATCTGGCAATCTCTGAAATATTCTAACATTGTTAACTTGAGAAGGACTTTTCCCAGATATTGCTTTCTAGAGTACATATCAGAGTTTTTAGGTTCAAAATTAAAACAAACTAGGTACTACACATTTTAGGAATTGGATTTGTAAACAAAATGAGGACTTGGAAGTAAACCATTCTTTTTCAGAAGTGAGGCAGTGTTTCTAAAGTATTTTTCTAAAAACAGAAAATTGCATTTTACTAGTATAGTAACACATGGTAAGTTTAAAACCCAGGTACAGCTGTTTTTGTTTAGTTCAACTTTACTTTCTTGAGATGTCACTAAGCCCCCTTTCATTTTACCATGTGACTGAAATTGACTTTCTAGAAACTAGATAAAAATAATATGCTCCTTTTTCCTAGATCAAAATATTGATTAAAAACCATCCACAGTTATTAAAAAAAAAAAAAAAAACAAAAAAAAAAACAACAAAACAAGCCTATTAAAATCTTCCACCAGTGAAAGTCATGACCTCTTTGTGCTGTTATTTTCTGTCTAGTTACTGAAATATAAGATCCAGATGTCTGTTCTGCCTTTATAACTGGAAACAAGGGTAACTGAGAGAATGACTTCAACACACCCCTTGTCAGTGCTACAGACCATTAGCAATACTATAAATAGCATGATCAAATCCCAAATTGCAGATTCAGTCATAAAAGTGTCTACATTTCGTGCTGATTCAGAGGGGCAGCAACATTAACTGCAATCATCAAGGAATGTGACATCTCCACAGTATTTTCTACAGCTCACTGGACTGGTGACAGGACAATTGTTAAAAATTAATGGGGACCATCAGATGAGGATAAGTACAGCTTGGCAACTATGAAAGCTGTACTTCTCATTTGTAAGTGATAATGTAATATTATCCTGTGATGACAGACTGTAAGAGATTATGTTTCATTCAGGAAACATTCTTTAGACTCTTTGAAATTTTGACCACGTTATTTTGTTTAATTGTTAAATGTATAAGGAATAGGAAAGGTTTTTTACATTGTTTTCTGTCTTGAAAGGACCCTTCACCTTCTGTTTATCCATTATAATCCTTTACTTCTCAATCAGTTAACATTCTAAGGAAGTCAAGATCCTAAAATCCAAACTTTGCAAAGAGATTGATTGTGACACTTAATAAACAAAATTTCAAAGTTGCATGCAGTAATTCCCAGCTACACATCTGGATTTAAAAGGTATGGCATGTTTATTTTAAATCCTATTATTTTACATGCCTGTATTTTTAAACTGCAACAAATTATTTCAACCAAAATCATAGGCATAATGAAGGATTTATTAAATACTCTGGGTTGGGGTGTTTCTGCATCAGAGCAGAGTAAAATGTTACACTGCTGAGAAGATTCTTAAGAACCCCTGCATGGAGGCTGAACCAAACAGGATGGGACTAACAACTGACAGGACAAACTTGTTACCATTTGTACCTGAAGTTATAGATTCTATACATCTGATGTTGTCAAAGAAGGAGGATAGACAAGTCCCATTTCTTTGTCTGTGCTCAATACTGTGAATGTCTGAGGAGTCTCCTGACTTAGTGCCGGGAATTAAAGACCTTCAGCCCTGAAAAAACCCTTGTGTTCTATCTCTGTCTCTTAAGAAGAAAGAGGGGAAAGAAAATTAGCCAAGTTGCAATACTTTGAAAATACTCAGTGTGTGTGAGCAATAGCTAGATTCTCCCATGATTCTGACAGCATGGAAACAAATGAACAGGGAGAGGAATCATAAATTTTAAGCATGTGAGACAATGCTTGAATGAATGTAAGAGATGGAGCATGCTTCCCCCTACTGCCAGCCATAGATCTGCATTTCTCAAACCTTTATACTTCTTGCAAATATCAGTGGACAAGACTGTCAGCAAATACCTGTGGAACCTCAAAGTCCTGCACCAAGTGCTCTGTTCAACACCCCTGTCACTGCAGAGATGAAGTCCAGAGTCCATCTATTGCAGCAGTCAGTAACTGTGACTCCTATGTGCCGCAAATAATGAGTATAATTATCTGTTTGTTCATTTATTATTTATGTTACTTGTGGGATTCAATGCTACTCAAATGTAAGAGATCTTAATTAGACAATATTTAAAGTCAGGAAGTCTGACACATAATTGAAAGTATTGGAGTAGGTTGTCTGTGTGGAGTGAATTTTCCCCTCCAGAGAATGTCTCAGCTCATCTATCTGAAATAAATATCTTAATAAATATCTTAATGATGATGAATCCTTTTTTGGAGATGCCTCTTTCTCTCCACAGATTAGAAGCGGAAACTTCCTGGCTAAAATTCACCAAAACCACTATCATTAACCATGAAGGATTGACTCAATGCATTCACAATGTCACACTCCTGTGTGGAAATACAGAATTATGGAAAGAAAAAGCACCATCCTATATGTAGGCAAAAGGTCTAAACTAAAGTTGCAAAATTACTTTAAAATTGGAATTGTAATCCTTAAACATAATCACCTTTTAGCACAATCTTTATTAGGTATCAGGGCATCCACTGGACTTCATTGAAGATTCAAAACAAAAGAAAAAAGGAAAAAGTTGTGTCTGTACTGTGTGACAAATGTGTGGTCTACATCACTGTTCCTTTCACCATCCAGCCAGGTGTCCTATTGGAGGACATACAAGATGTGTTCTCCATGTCTCTACATCTGGGTTTCTTTCCTAAGGAAAACAATGACTTAGAGTGACAGATGTAGATCTGCACCTCACTTCTGCTTTAGAAATACTCTCTGTAATCTCTGTTGCCTTTGAATTTAGTAAGAGAAAAATTTTAAAAGAAAAAAAATCTCATCACTACATAGATGAAAAGG
Source organism: Rhipidura dahli (assembly GCA_013399225.1). NCBI lineage: Eukaryota > Metazoa > Chordata > Aves > Passeriformes > Rhipiduridae > Rhipidura > Rhipidura dahli. The sequence continues at coordinate 148,758 of VXAC01007291.1, read as the reverse complement.
ATTTTTTTTTTTTAAAAAATTTGGTAAAGGAATATAAGGATAAAGAAGCTAAGGGAACAAAATAGACTGTCAGGTCTCATGCCTCTTACCCTTACACATAGAGGACCTCACTGATGAACAATGGTTGCAGCACGAGGTTTTAAGACCGTTTTTATAATATGGAAAATCTTAGAGAAGTGTCCTTTGTCCTTTTAATCTGTTTTAGGAAAATCAAAAATCTGACCCAAAGCTTGGAGTATGAAAAAAAACTCCTCTATCTCTTGAACTTTTTGAAACAAAATATAAAAATAATGTGCTATTGCAAAACTACTTTAATATGTATTTTTCTTGGGCTAATTTTCTTTTGCCAGTTAGAGAGAAAGAAGGATTCTTTTCAATTTGTGTTTCTGCTACTAGAGGTATGGACACTTTTTGACAAATTGATGTTATTATCATATTCCTGCTTATCTGGCACCTATATTTTCTTTAAGAAATACTAAATGCATTGAATTTTTGCAAATAAAAAACTCCTTTTGACGTTTTTCTCAAAATTACCTGACAAGAGAAGAGAGTGTCTTCAGTAGGAAGAATGGCTCAAATCTTCACTGTAAGGGCTATTACCTGATGTCATTGTCAAAATGTTCAAATTGAGTCATTTACAGAGAATCAGACAAACAAAATGGCCTATGCATACAATCAAACACCCTCATGCTAATTTGTCCTTTAATACAGCAGGCCGTTGATATAATATGGACTTTACCAAATGTAACAAAGTAGAAGACTAGAGGGACTCCTTTCCAAAGCAATGGTCAGTCTGCTAGGCAGTCCTTGGGCTAGCATTACCACAGCTACCTTTATTATTTCAAAGAAAAAAAACCACCACAACACTTTTTATCCAAAGAAAACCCATTTTTCTTCTTTTATTTTCTGTTACTTTCTGATTGAAAATAAGAAAAAAACTCCCTTTTTTTTTCCCCATAAAATGGTGTACCAGAAATTATTTATCTTCATTTTGAAAGGTTAAACTGAAGAAGAAAGTCTCATTTCCTATAAGAAGCTGATTGTTATCTGTTTGGATTATCATATCATTAAGTTTCCTTGGCTTTCTTAAGACCATGATTACTATCTAATAAAACAACATTCATTGGTACGTAAAAGGGCACATTTATTAAAAACAGTCTTTGAATGTTTTGGATCAGAACACTGAGTGTGTAACAAATCAGGCTTGCATCCATGTTGTATACATCATGCTGTATTTTAGCAGAAGTAACAGATAATTTGTTTATACCTGAATTTTGACTAAACTGAGTAGGAACAGAAATACTGGGAGATATGACATGAAGCCTAGTAACAATGCATTGATAAATGACATGGACCTATGCAATCTGTAGGTATGTAACCTTGGGGGAGAGGTGAAAACACGTTCTTTTTAAAATTAATAAGTTTTAAAGGTATAGTTGTAAGATTATCATATGATAAATTCAAGTTTAATAATTTTCTAGGAGAAAAGGTAAAGTAGTAAAATGTTAAATACTACGCTCCTTTATAGGCCATGGTCATCTCACCTAGCAAAATTTGCTAGTAAAAAGACGAGAAAGTGTAATAAAGGCTTCACCCTAAAAAAAGATATGTTCTTCTAATACCATGCATATTATAGATATGTCATTTAGCAAAAGTCTGGGATTGTTTGGCACGTTATTATCTGGACCTGAATTAGCAATGGTAAATACCAGGAACAGCGCAGACAGGAATGAACTAGTAAAGAGCACAAAAGTGTAATACAGCTGAGAAGCCCTACTGTCTTAGGTGGTGTTTGAGATGAAAATAACTATTATTCTTCTGAGCAGAAGTGACTAGAGCAGAGATGATCTTAGCCAAATTGAATGACAATATGTCTCGATTTTGCAAGCACTTGTAATACTCACCACACATGTCATTATTTCAAACTTTGTATCGTAGAATCATGGATTATATAATCAAGGATTACTGAAATAAAGATTGAGAGTTCTTAAGTGACCTAGTGAATTCTAATCACTATAAAGTAAATGTCATCAAGCTTTTAAATTAACTGGAACCTGCTATTTATTATTTCCTATTAGATACACTACTTGACTAGTTAAACTGGTTATTGGATTCTTCATACAGTAGTCCCTGAACCCCTCCAGTCAATTAAATTCTTTATTGAATCTGATTTGTCAGTGTCAGTGTCGCTTCTAATCTCTTGAATCCACAAAGGTTCAGAAGCTTTAAAATATACTTTTCTGTTGCAAAACTTAGAACTTACATGGACAGAATCCTTCCCCTATCCCTCCTCTCTCTGTGCAAGCTACAAAGCTGCCAACAATGCAAAAGATAAGAACACTGGTTCTTCATCCTCTGTATGTACACTTATAGAGCTACAGAATGAGATGCTTATTAAGATGAGCTAGAGAATGTAAATTGGAAAAGCATAAAAACAAAAAAACTCTGTTGGGTGTTTTGCTACCAGCATACCGCAAATTGAACACTTTTATCTTTGACTCAGTTTCTTAGCACTTTGGATTAAGGAAATTAGCAGAACAAAGTAGCTGTAACTAATTCCAAAACTGCAAACTTTAAAATCATGGTATTATCCTATGCAGGTTTTGACTAATATCTGCAAAAGTATTCCTGAAGATTTTTAAAGTTGTTACAACATTAAATTCCCTCTTCTTAAATCTCCCCATTTCTTTGTTCATCCACAAAAGCTAGATTTCAAAGGAAAACCACAGGTGTTAAAGGAAAAGAAAGGCAAAAATACTGCTATTAAACGACTGGTCTGTGTGATGGTCTTGTCAGCCTAATAACTCTTTAGTTCACCTGAAGAGCAGCTCAAACATGCAGGCTATTTATGTCCATATTACAAAGTAGAGTTTGCCAGACACAGATTTATTTTTCCTTTAAAATCATTCCCTTTCTAAAGGATATCCCTTTTGTCAGTAAAATTCTCCTTTTTACAAATTATAGGCGTTTAAGCCTCTGAACTATGAAAGCAATTCCCCTCCCAGGTTAGGCGCATCACCTTTATTCCGAAAGACAAGGCAAACCAGACCAGACTCTTACCAGACACAAGGAAAACAATTGCTTCAGCTGGATCCAGCAGTGTCGTGTGCGAGCAGGCAGCCCGAGCGATCCCTGGGCCTCACACAAAAGCGAGATAATTGGCTTTCACGGAGGAGCTGTAAACATCCATCACGGCGATGCTGGGCGGCGGCGGGCGCTGCCCCGGCCGGGCTGGGCGCTCCCCGGCGGGATGATGTCAGGCACGGCCCCGGGCGGGCGCTCATTGGCTTCCCTCACCTGGACCGGCCCTTAACCCTAAACTGCCGGCCGCCCACTGAAAGGTGGCTCTTTAATCCTTGCATACATACACACAGGTGGGGGCTCTCTATTTATACCTATTTTTTATCCGCTTTTTCTTTTTTTTTTTTTTTTACCTTTTTGAATATGCTAGAAACTGCTGGAGTACTTTGGTATGTAACTGCTAATTTATCCTTTATGTCTTTATGATCTTGTCAGTGCTTCATGTCTACCATAGTTTTTCTAATCTAAAATAATCCCAGTGAAATCCTTTGATTGTCTGTTTGGACCNTGCTTTGGGGACCAGGTGCTTGTTGTGGCTTAGCAATTGAATGTAGCAATTAAATAAATTCTAAAAACTAATTTGCCTAAATTATTAAACAAGACCCTCAGGTAACTGCATTTTCATCATCTGTTTACTAAATGACAGTAATCATCAAAATATTGTACAGAAGAGGTATTAAAAGAAAGGTTAATGCATGCAGCACCTGGAGAACTCACATTTTTAATGATTTTGCATTGCCTCCTCTTAAGGGATGAGATTAATAAAGGCACATGTAGGAAAAGGATGTAAATTCAAGCATATTGCATTATTGCAATGTTAGGTTGCTTATTGTGTCTTTTTAAGTATTTAAAACTAACAGCAAAAGTATAGGGATGCACAAATGTACATGCAGAGTTACTCTTTGAATGCTAAGTAGTAGCCCAGATATTCTGCAGTAAATGAGGCATGAAACACATTGCCAAATGTATGATGTCCTAAATATAGTGGCACTAAGTATTTAGCTATCTTACAGGCAACATCATAAATCATGATAACTTTAAAATGAACCCAAATCAGTGCATAAATAATTGCTTTTTCCATAAATTAATATTCTGATCTCTCACCTTTAAGTGGCAAAAAAATCGTATTATTCTACAGAAAAAAAAGTAAAACATCTGATCTACCACATGTTGTATTTGTATCTTTTGTTCTGTGTCATTTTTTTTTTTTTTTAATCTTGGAAACTAATACTTAATTTAAATGGGTAGAAACCTGATCCAAAATGTATTTACAGTAAATAATATAGCACATGACATTTTTTATGGTCTGCTATCCCTCAAAAAAAAGTTGCTCAATTTGTTCTCTGGGGAAAAAAATCAGACCAAAGAACCAAGTACACCAAGCAAAAAACAACCCAGGAAAAATGAAATATAATCAAACACAGTTTAACTTAATCTAAAAGACATATACGATAAGATTTCTAGAATAAACTTGATAAAGAGCTCTGTCATTTTTCTGTGGTTCTTTCACAAAGTTTTAGAGACTCAGGAGATTAAATTCTGGGGACTTAATAAACACCAGTTTTGTGTGGGGATCTGGAGGCTAACCTGTTAGTCAAAACATACTTTAGGTCAAAATGAACACAGCTGTTCATTTATTTCTGCTCAGAAAACATGGTACTTCAGATGGAAATGTACATGAAAAAAAATTCATTGCTAGGCAAAGTGACAAAACTGAATTTCAGGTGAGAAAAGATTAATTTGGTCAATGGGAAAGTCACTTTTGCTTTTGTATGATTACGAAATGATAAAGGTAAGACATAGTAATATGAGTTATAAGGAAAAGAACTATTGATGAGATAAAGTATGCTCAGATGTATAATATGTAAAAGTTATATTCTCCTGAATATTTAATACTATATATAGTCTAGACCAAAATGACACATTGTTGCTAAAATTTTATTACATTGGTTGATTCAGCATGAAAAATACCTGGATTTCCCATATCCAGTTAATCTTACAGTGATGAATTAAAGTTCTATGCATTTTTTTTATTCTTATGTAGAGTATACTTTATACCTTTAAAGAGTGCATCACTCACAAATTACCTGCTTGACCATCTCTAATGGTAGAGTCCCATACTCTTACAAAGTTCTCAGAGTTCATAAAGCATGTTATTCTCCAGTGATAATAGAGAACCTATGCTTTATGAACTAAGCAGTAACTTAGAAAATTTACTGAGAAAGTGTAGTACCAATGCTAATTTGGAATATTAATGCAGAATACTTTTTAGTTAATGACCTGTAAAATTTGATATTTTCTTTATAAAGTATTTTTTCTGCAGTAATATATGAATAATGAATGTTTTGAAATTGAACTATTTATGAATTTAATGATAAATTATCAATTTTTCCATGCTAGTTTCAAAAATTATCTATCACCAATATTTTTAAAACATGGAAGAATTTGGAGATTCAGGCTAAGCAAAGTAACAGTTTCAAAAAACAGAGCAGTTCCATGATTGTAATCAAGTCACGCAACATTTTTCACACTTTCATACGTTGTCACCCATGAGTTATAACAAGTTTGAAATATAAATAATGAAAATATATTATAAGATTTAAATTATGCTTTTTAAATATGCAGTAGCAGCAAGTCACTTCAGAAAAAGAAAAAAAAAAGCTCTAAGGCCATTTTTTTAAAATGAAAAATCTCTTCAATGAAATAAACATATTGAATAGGTTACAAGAGCTCAAAGCATGACTGTGTGTGAAATCCAGGAACATAGAATTCATATACTCCTATCCTTGTGCCATGGGTTCTATATAGGAAGAGATTGGCTTGTCAGGTCTCATGCCTAGCATAAACAGTAAGGGTGCTGTTGGCAGTGATATTTTCTGGCATTTTTTAGTTTCAAGTTCAAATCACACGGAAAAAGAAAGAAGGAAAGAACAAGAAAATGAAAGAGAAGTGACTAATGTCTTTCAGTAACTGTCTATTTTTCTTTCTATAACCTAACAGTAATCGATGTATGAATAATGTTGAAGAATCTAAGTAGAGGGGATATTTTAGTCCTCAAGCAAAGTGAAACTCAGGTTTATTAGTATATATTTCCCATGAGCCAAAATCATTTCTGTATTTAATTGCTTGACAATTATTTCTGTCACATCAATTTAATGGTTAAACCAATTATTTATATTACAAAACATAGTTCTTCACCAAAAACTAATTGAAAAACACAAGCAGTTCTTCAGTGTTGCTTAACCTATACATTATTAATATTGGAAGGGCTAGGTTTAAAGATTTTTGGGGAAATTAGAACTCAGTCAGGTGATGAGTTTTTAAAGATTGATTGTGTAAGCTCAAAATTACAGCTCTCATAATCCTGTATATGAGATGAATGCCAAGTCAGGTAGACCTGATGACTATTATAAATATTTTTTCCTTCTGCATTCAGGCAACAGGAGCTACCTGCTCTTAGGAGATTTTTATCCACAAGATGGCAGCTCTGTTTACATGGTCACTCCTTTTTGCAATGTTCAACTTGAAAATCATAACATAGAATTTTTTTTTTCATTTTATAGCAGATATGTTTTTCCACCTCCTGAGGAATTTAAAAAAAATTCCCAGACAATCCCAAGAGATTAGCATTAATTAACCCCAATACTGAAGTAAAACTTGCCAAGTGTTGAGTAAATTACAGAAGAATATTTAACAGCAAAATCTTTGGTTTTAGATTTTTGAAAGAATCTCTGTCGAGATCCATATGTTTTTCATGCTTTAATTTCTAGGCCATCAAACACAGCATAACCTTTAACAGATTCAATTTAAAGAGCATAAAAGGTTTTATTGATAAAAAAGGAAATGCTTATTTGCCTAAAGGAAACTTAGGTTAATAGGTTACCTCTCTAGGTAATGATTGATTTTATTTTATTTTATACTTAATCTCATCAAGAATGCTGATTTATATTACTAAAATCTAATAGATATTTTAAAATCTAAGTTTAAAAATGCTGAGATGTTTATATGTATGGATCAATCACAGACAATTAATAACCATTTGTGCCTTGTGAAATTAATAAAATTCAGAAAAATATAAATAACAGTGTCTAGTTCTTTTCAAGAGGTTTACCTACAGCTGAAATGGTTAGCAAGAATAGATGTGAAAGCATTTTCCTTGTCAATGAATCCCAGCAAATTAAAATGAATCTTTACTAAAACAATGCATAATTTAACATGGAAAGAGTTTGCCAATGGGATAGCCATTTCAAAGGAAATTACCTGGCCTAGTTACCTGTCTGCATGCAGTCTCTGATGGCACTTTTGGAGTGGAATCACTGATCCCTTAGAGAGGAGAAAGGAATTCTGAGTTACCCGAAATTTATCATTGACCAACACCCTTTGCACATATCATTATAAATCAGCAGGCAGGAGCTTATAGACTGTAGCAAATGCAGAACTGATTAATGTGATTTACATCTTAATGAAAAAAAAATAAACTTTCTAAGTAACATGGGGAAATAGTACATGTATGAATGGTTATCATGGATCAGCTAATGGGCAGTAACTTGTCAACAAGACAGCAGGGCCATGATTCATGTCTTAGAGGCACATAGCTGCTCTCTCAGCATTTTACACAATGGAAAAAGCACAAGTCTAAGAAATTCCAGAGGGCAAGATCATGTTTGGCAACCTAGGTCACATCAGCATTGCCTAGGTTGAGGTGTGCAGCAGAAGAAAAGTAGATTAAACGTGTCTAAAGAGAAAAGGTGATACGATAGGAGGATAAAGGCAGTCTGAGATGGTTTAGGCTTGGTTTAGGCAAGCTGCCCAGTGCATGACATGAGCCTGAATTCATCTGTCTCAGAGCAGATAATTCACTACAAATTACAATCCCAGAGTGAGTAGTTCATATAGACAACTGTAACAGCACACTACTTGTCAGAGTATTGCCATAAAAGAAGTGCTGGTCTTTCGTCAGAGAGTGTCAAAATACATTTATGTCACCAAGTTACATGTTCATTCCATAAACCAAACTGTGAAAAGTGTCAGGAGAAAAGACTTTCAACTTTTCTGTGCATGTGTATGTGGGGGTGGTGTTCTATGTCAGCATAAGTTGGCTGTTATTTTGGGTCTACTATGTGAGGATCTATTTTAATACTTTAAAAAAAAAAAAAAGTCAGTTTTATATGGATTAGAATGATAGAATAAAGCTACCTGGGCCAATAATTTGCAACATTCTCAATAAGAAAGCATGAATGCGAAGATTGAAGTTTTACACTGAATACATAATTTTTCAGGAAAAATGTTTATGTTTAAGATAAAAGTGCCTACATACTTATGAGGATAAATCACTTTTTCAAAAGTGACTTAAGCTCTAAGTTGTACATATCTGAGACTCAGCTTTCTTACTGCACAAGGTGAGAGATTGCAGAGGTGGTTATGGATGCACCAGAGTCTTCTCACAGGAAAGAGCACAACCATGAAGATGTACTCACTGGTCCCAGTCATGGTACAGAGAGCAAGTGCCTGTCACGTAGGCTCAGTTAACTGCAAGACTATGTTTGTTCATGGCCTGTTTGAACTGCTGCTGCAGATCAGGAACAGTGTCAGCTGACTGACCTTTGTTTGAGCATGACAGAAGCATCATCTGGATAGAGTGAAAGAGAGGATGAAAGCTACTGAAATGTGGAAATATTTTCCACTGCCTTGATGATCCCACCACTGCAACACTTCAGCTGGTCACAAGGTGGTCACAAGCATCTCCCTGTCAAATGGCTGTAATTTTTCCATAACTAGGACTTTCAGAGAAACCTTTTACAAATCTGATGCCAGAGCTGGATGGTACTCATACAAAAATGCTGAAGAATTTTTAGATTTCAGAATTATTGGATCTCAGGGTAAAAAATTCTAAGACAAAACTGATAAGAACATAGTTGCACAAATTTTCTACATAAAATAGGATAATTTTGCAAACCATCCTTTTAACACCTAGTTTTCATAATTGCTTTGGAAATCTTGCATTTATTATACTTTTTATACATTACAAAAATCTATATAAATCCTGCATTTATTATACTTATTATACAATCATACTTTGATAATAAATTACTTCATTATTGATGCCTAGATAAGGTATTTAAAGTCTCCAAGTTGAAATAATATTTGGTGAGGATAAATATAAGAGAAAAAGCTCATAATGACTTCGCACACAGGAGACAGAACATAGCCTGAATTATAAAATACAAACTTCACAGCTTTTTTTTTTTAATTTAAATTTCTGTTTTGATAACACTATCTGTAAGTGCAACCCCAAATAGAAAGATCAAAAGCACTGCTGGAAGCTGTGATTGCTGTGTTATAGAGTTCATCCAAAGTAAGGATCACAGTGGTAAAAGAATGAGTAGAACTTCCTGAAAACAGTATTTTGAATACTAATGTTCATTTCAACATCTTGACCTGTAAGATAGTTGACCGTTTTGGAGCAGAATTTTCAGACACTGCTGTAGTGAGGGGAACTCTGTTAACATTTAAATCATCAGACAAAGGCCATTTTTGTAGGTCCAAGTCTGAAATACTTGTCTTTGAGAGTACCTCTCATGATCACTACAAAATACGATACAGGCATCCATCTCTTGAAGTTTTCCAATGCTGAGCGTGCCAAATGCCAATTCGTAGGGGATACTAAATGTACTAGATATTAATGCCAGTTTACAAAAGACATGCACCGTGTGATAAGTTCATCACATGACATAATAATGTAGAAGCTGTACAACCCTTCCTTATTCACACAGGGATTAAACCTGTTCCTAAATGTCATCCTTACATGACAACCTTTTCAGCTTTTCAGTTGAAAGTTTATCACAGAGGAAATTATTCAGAATAAATATGTCAGGGTTTGGTGTTTCACAAGGAGATTTTGAGCCAGTGTGAAATGAAGAGCTTGTTTCTGAAGCTAGCATGACAGTGTACAAAACCATGTCACACTAAAAAGGCAGAGGTGACTGATTGAGGTACAGTTCTGTGCTGACTGACCAAACAACCTTTCTGATGAGTGAAATGTTAAGCTAAATTTGAACTGACAAATAACTACATTTTTGTTATTTATACACAAACAAGGTTACTTCCAAAAGCATGCATATCAACATATAATACAGTCATTGCATTATTAAATTAAGCATACTGAAAATACAGGACAAAAAATATTTTTGAAGGAAGATACTAAGCAAGGTACTCATATTCTGTGTTGATTGCTAAAGGAATAATAAATACAAGATGAAGACCTTGAGGATGATAGCATATTAAATGATTTTGTCTTGAAGACATTATCTTCATCCTGACATTGCTCTGAGAAACAGAAGTGGAAAAGACAGCTTGCTGTCAGAGGTCTCTGCTAGTGACTGGAGAGATGTATTCAAAAATGATAGTGAATTGCTGTTATATTCATATTAATATAGAAAGTTATACAGGTGTATGAGGCATGTCAGAAAGTGCATTTAGGCATATTTTAAAGTAGAGCTTCTGAAGGTGGTAAAAGAAAATAACAAAAAATACTATTAATACAAGTATTCAATATTGCTCAATAAAACCATCTCCAGGGAAAGGTAGTAGTGATAGGAGAGGAAAATAATCTTAAACTAAAAATTGGTAGATTTAGATTGTGTATAAGAAAGAAATTCTTTACTATGAGTGTGGTGAGACACTGAAACCCATTGACCTGAGATGCTGTGGATGCCCAGTCATTGGAAGTATTCAAAGTCAGCTTTGATAGTTTGATCAATGTGATCTTTTGAAAGTTGTTCCTCCCAAGACTAGGTGATCTTTGAAGTCCCTTCCAATCCCAAACATTCTATGATGCTATGACTTTATGGCAAAGTCTTAATTATCTGCCATCACAGATAATATTTTGAATGTTACAATATTGAGATGCAATTGGAATTATAATTCAGTAAAGCACACACAGAGTTTCCTGTAGATTGAAAAGCATATAAAAGATACAACACTAACCACTTCTTTTTTTAAGCACAGTCTACTAAAATGATAACATCTTAGGTTTTAGAACAGTTTTAGTAATTAAAGCTGGTCAAACCTTTCTGCACAAGATAGTCAGTTGAATTTTGGGGGCAATTTTCTATTAGCCCACTAGATTAAATCTGTCTTGGTTTAAATCCATCTGCATGACTTAAAATGGTGAATCTCTGCATATAAGCGAATCAATTTTAAATTAACACTCAACAAGTTCAGGTATCTGCATGTGGGTTATGTATCTTATCTCACTTTACAATCAAGGCAGAGCTAATCAATGCAATCATTGGAGCCTAGAAGTAAGTTCAGTTTGTTTTAAACTAACTCTCTTTGGATAGATATAGTTGCCTGAATACAAGAGTTGTTCTAAATAATATGTTTAATATTATTTGAGATGGCCGAGGGTATCTGAAGCATCAACATGTCAGTGTAGCTGAACTCTCTGAGAAGTGACAGGTGAACACTGGAGTTAGAGGAGACCTGCACCCTCCTCATCCAAGGTCCTCAGGCCAGGCAACTAATTTACAAAAACCCAAAAACCAGCTTTGCAAAAAATGCATGTTGTACTTGTTTTTCCTTTTGATGTGTACTTAAAAACTAAACTGTGAGGTAAAATAAACCCAGTTATTGTAATTCTGTGGAGTGTGAGCATAAATTGCATATAGATCTTGCACTTGAGGGGGAAGCATAGGAAGAATGATAATCAATATGATGTTTTATTGTCTCAATATTACCTAAAATACACCAAGGAAGGAAAACCAAAAGTATATAGCTATTTTCATCAGGCGGATTGTGAGAATACGTGTGATCTCTGAGGTGGGACTTCTCCATTATGTGTTTGTTTTTCAATTGTGAAGCTGAGATTTTAATAGATTTAATTTTGTGAAACAAATATTTTTATATATTTTTATTTGCTGAAGTAGATATTAGGATATCTAGAGCAGAGTGTTGATTCATTTTGCGTAAAACTGAGATTCAATGTTCTCAGAAGAAAAATCTGTAAGGAAAACCAGCATAAAAACATGGGAGTTGAGTTCTATGTTAGACCTTTCCTGCAAGGTGTTCTCTTATATTGCTTACTTCTGAAAGCCACATTGAGGAATTACGTGTGAACACTAACTCTTGTTAGCACAATATCTCACTGCATTTGCAAATTTGTAACACTTTGGTTATATGAAATTATATAATCCACTATTTTTTTATGACTTCTATTTGTTTCTCTTGCTTGTAGATAATTTCTGGAAGTAGAGTTTTTTGTTTGTTTGCATGTAGTGGGTTGACCCTTTCTGGGTGCTGACACCCAACAAAACTATTCAATCCCTCTCTCTGCCCCCCCCCCCCCCCCCCCACCCATCCACA